>CAUYUJ010000496.1:105000-112935 GCA_963575745.1 Prorocentrum cordatum
GGGACCATGGCCCTCCTCGCGCGCGACCCGCAGCGCGCCGGGGTGGGCGTGGAGATGTCGCAGACGTTCCTGTCTCCAGCTGCAGGGGGCGAGACGGTCAACGCCAGTGGAAGGGTCGTAAGGTACGACCAGGGCCTGGGCTTCACAGAGGTCAAGATCGTGGACGGCAGTGGGAACATACTCGTCACGGGAAGGCACACGAGGGCTTTTCCACAAGAGAAGATTTAATGCCTGATATTCGAACTGAGCCCATGCTTCGAGCAAGGCAGCCCAGGCTTCGAGCAAGGCGTCCGTCGCGATTCGAAGCGGTGGCGTTGCATCTCTGAGCCACCATCGCCACTTGGGGTTCGAGACCTGAATGTCATTGCAAGACTGTTGGCGCCACTCCGACGACACTTTCCGAGATCTCGGCCACTCCTTGCAAACCAGGGCGCTGCAAGGTCCAGCCAGCGAAAACGGAAAATGGGGACGTTTCGACACAGTGCTGCAGTTTTTTGGTATGGCCCTGATCGAAGACGCCTACGTCGAGTCACCGCCGCCCCCTTGCCTCTTGGAGATGCCCGTGTTGTGACGTGTCTGGCGACAGTGGGGCTGCGCGAGCGGACTGTGCGTGCCCGCAGTCGGAAGGAAAGCTACGGGGAGGCAACATTGGGGAAGGACCCTGCTGGGGCTATCTTCGGCTTCTTCTCTGGCCTGATAGGACCTTCTTGGGGGTCCTGGCCTCTTTGGGCCGTCTTGAGGACCTCTTGGGGCCCTTTGGGGCTGCCTTGGTGCTCTCTCGGACCGTCTTGGTGCCCTCTTCGCCATCCTCGGGGGCATCTTGGGGTGCAGTTGGGACCCGTTTGGACCTTCTTGGGCAATTTTTTGGGGTCTCCTGGGCCGTCTTGGCCGCTTTCGAGAAGAAGACCATCGGTAAATTATTACACACACTATTAATTTTCAGTGGTTTTGCCTCTTGAGGCCCTTCTGGGGGTCCTCTTGGGGCATCTTGGGAGCCTCTCGGGCCGTCTTGAGCCCTCTTGGGATCCTCTTGAGCTGTCGTGGGGGCTATCTGGGGCCGCCTTGACCCGTCCTGATGGGCTCATAGCCCTCTTGGACATGGTTTTGGAACCATCTTCGATTCACCGACCTCAACTGGGCCAGCCAGAACCAGACGCAGCAATCCGATCTCGATTCGTTTCGGAACGATTCGCTGGCGGGGCGATCCGTTTCCGATCCGATCCGAGTTAGCGATTAGATCCAGCTCAGGCCTGCCTCGTGGGAGCCCTTGAGCTGTCTTGGGGCAATCATGGGAGCCTCTTGGGATGTCCTGGACGCTCCTCAGACGGAAAACGCGAGAATTGCGACTTCCCACCAATCATCAGTGTTACTTCAGTGTGAGTTGATCTCTTAGACCCCCAGGGCTTCCAAGATGGCCCAATGCGCTCCCAAACGAGCGAGCCCCAGGAAAGGCCTCTGAGGCCATCTTGGCGCATGCTGGGGGTTTGGTTTCTCAACTGCGCCTCCGAGTCTTCGGGAGAAGGCATGCGGGGAGTCCCAGGAGCGCATGGGAGCGTTCAAGAAACAAGCGAGTTGTAGATCTGTGGCGCTGCAAGAGTGGTTACAAGTTCCCATGCGGACAAGCATTGAGGGCCGAACGACTGCACTCGGCGCTCGTGACACGATCATGCGTGGCGCCGCGCGTCTCTTTCTCCTCCTCCCCATCCTCCTCCACGCCATGATGGGCACGGGCGGGATCCCTCGCGGAGCGCGCACGACTCAAACGTTCGTTCGTTCCCCTCATCCCGCCTCCCTTTGCCATGATGCATCTCCTTCGCTGGCAGCAGGCGCTTGGTGCTTGTCAGTCAGTCGCGCCGCTGGCAGCAACGTACCACCTGCTGTTTCACCTCCTGAGGCGTCATTCTGACTACACTGGTACTGCCAGAATTCTTTGTGCAACTTGTTTTGCCCGATAGACAGTCATGTGCTTGCATCTTCGGGGGTCGCCTTCTGCACCATAACTGTGTATTTCTCAACCATTCAAGCAAGCTTCATGCTTGTCAGCCATCGACACAATTGGCGGCAGCGTGTCGTCTACTATTTCACCCCCTGGGGCGCCATTATGACTACATTATGTTTACTGGTAGTCATAGCGTATTTTCTTGCCCAGTAGCAGAACAGGTGTTTCAATCTTCGGGGGTTGCTTTGGACACCTCCAGCATGCGGAGCACTTGCACCCCAAAACGCAGTTATATCTCTCACTATCTTGTGAAGTTGGGTCTTTGTTTCCAATTCGTAGAGCCGCGCTTCTCCTTCTCCTGCTCCCCACGCGTGCCACGATGCGGGCCTAAGTCATGAGCCACGCGTACAAGGATGATGTTTGCAAAATGGACCCTGATCCAGCCAACATCTTTCAAACACATATGGAACATCACTGATGTTGGCTTCCTCGGGCCTTCCTGGAGGACCTCTTGGAATCTGGGGCCGTCATGGAGACATCTCGAGGCCGTCTTGGAGGCCATCTTGGGGGGGACCACTGGTCGGTGGGTCTTCACCGACTCTCCGGGTGGCTGGCGCGTCGGGCCGACGGCCGCTCCAGCCTGCAAGAGAAACGAAGCCACTCAGAAGTCTGGCACGCCGTGCACCCTTTGTGGCAAGCCACAGGGGGCGGCGGATCGAATACGCCTACGGCGAGTCACCGCCGCCCCCTGCCTTTGTGGAAGCGCATCTGTGGCCGAACGTTGAGGCCAGACCTGCCAAGCTATCGGACCATGTGCTCCCCGAATCGGTTTGGGAAGCCTTCGGGGAACACGTGGGCATCTGGAAGGTCATCTTGGCCGTCTGGAGGCCATTTTGACCCTTTCTGGCCTTCTTGGAGGACTTCTCGGAGGGCTCTTGGACCGTCTTGGAGGCCATCTTGAGCATCTTGGAGACCTCTTGGGCCGTCTTGGGGGCCTCTTGGGGCCGTGTCTTGGGCCTCTTGGGCGATCTTTGGGGGCACTTGGCCGTCTCGGGCCGTCGGAAGGCAGAAAAAAAACAAATGCGACAATCCTTCAAAAACCCATGGGAAATCAATGATTTTGGCCTTTTCGGGCCTTCCTGGAGACCCTCTTGGAGGCCTCTTGGGCCGTCTTGGGCCATCTTAGGGCCATGTTCGGCCGTCTTGGTGGGCTCCTGGTCCGTCTGACGCCGTCGGAAGCCGTTTGGGAGGCCTCTATGGGCCGACTTGGGGCCCTCTTGGAATGCTCCAGGGCCGTCTTGGAGACCATCTTGGGCGTCTTAAAGGCTTCCTGTGCCGTCTTGGGGGCCTCTTGGGGCCGTCTTGGGGCCCTCTTGGGCCGTTCTGGGGCCATCTTGGAGGCCTCTTGGGCGATCTTTCGGCGATCTGTGGGGGCTCTTGGGCCGTCTCGGGCCGTCGGAAGGTCGAAAAGAAGGAAATGTCAAATTCCGTCAAAAACCTTAAGAATATCAAGGTTTTTGGCCTCTTCTGGCCTTCCTGGAGGCCCTCTTGGGGGCCTCTTGGGCCGTCTCGGGCCAGCTTCGAGCCAACTTCGGCCATCTTGGTGGGTTCCTGGCACGTCTGACGCCGTCGGGAGCCGTCTTGGGGGCCTTTCTAGGCCGACTGGGGGCCCTCTTGGGTCACTTCGGGGCCGTCTTGGAGGCCATCTTGGGCGTCTTGGAGGCCATCTTGGGCGTGTTGAAGGCCTCTTGGGCCATCTTGGGGCCCTCTTGGAGCCGTCTTGGAGGCCACTTGGGCCGTCATGGGGCCCTCTTGGGGGCCTCTTGGGCGATCTTGGGGGCCTCTTGGGCCGTCTTGAGCCGTCGGAATGCCGAGAAGAGGCATATTCCAAAATCGTTCAAAAACTTAGAAAAATTAATGATTTCGGCCTCTTCGGGCCTTCCTGGAGGACCTCTTGGAGGCCTCTTGGGCCGTCTGGGAGGCCTCTGGGGGGCCTCTTGGGCCGTCTCGGACTCTCTTGGGCCGTCTTGGAGGCCGTCTTGGACCATCTTGGGCGGACTTGGAGGCCATCTTGGGCCATCTTCGCGATTTTTTTGAGGATGTCCCGAGCGAGACGGCCGTTTCAGGCATTGACTGATGCAGTTTCCGGGTGGCTGGCGGGACGTGCCGGAGCCCCAGGGGGAGTTCTTTTGGAAAAAGAACCAAAACCAAAACCGATAGGATTCAGCACGCCAGGCACCCCTGCGATGAATCGACAGTGGGCGGCGGATTGTGGCCTTCGGCTCATCCCGCCACCGTGTCTGCGTTGTGGGCTAGAGGCCTCCTGGACTCTTGCTGGGGTCTCTTGGGATTCCTCTCGGAGGCCTCTCGAGGAGCTTCCCGGGCGCCTCCCGGGGAGACCTGTTGGGCGCCCAGGTTCGCGCGGCCCGCTTAGCTTCGACCGGAAGAGGTGCGCTCTCGACCCGCGAATCAAAAAACCTGTTGGGCGCCCAGCGCCCAGAGGCCTCTCGGGGGCCTCGTGGGCGCTTCTGGGGGGTCTCTCGGGTGCATGCTGGAGGTCCCTGGGCTCCCCGTCGCGATGTTCCCCTGGCCGCCCCCGGCTGGCTCCCTGCCCCCCTCTCCGAGCGCTCGGCAGGGAAGCTGGTCCCCCACCAGGGGCGCGTCGCGGTCTGGACTGGAGAGCTGCCTTTCTCCAAGCGGGCGACGCGCGAGCGCGATGGCGCCGCGCATCGTGGAGCGAGATGCGTGAAGGCAGGTGACTTACAGTCGGACCGAGGTACAAGATCGAGTGCTCTTCGTGCTTGTTCGATGCTCCTGTGCACCCTGGGGGAGGGCACCCTCGAAGGCTCTTCAGTTTGGGCCGGCGGAGGGCTTCATGCTCTCGAGGGACGCTTTCGCGTCCCAGGTCCGCGCTTGTATGGGGAGGGGATGCGGGGAGGCCGGCCCGGCGCCGACCCAAGAGGTCCGCGCGGGCGGGGCGGGCGGTCCCGAGCGGGCGGGTCGGGTCGGGGCCGGCGGGCGGCCCCTGACGGGGGAGTCGGGCCGGGCGGGGCGTGACAGTCGGATGCGTCCTCGACTTGGCCCGCGCGTGCCCGGACGGCCCCCGACGTGGAGCCAAGCGCACGAGGCCTTCGAGGGTTTCTGCTGCGGTCGGCGTGTGTCTGTCTGGGAGGGTGACGATCAGCGGCGCCCGTGCCTGGAGACCCGAGCCCCTCCCTCAGGGCGTAGCCGAGAACCTCGCACACTCTCGGCCCCGAAGGGTTGCCATCTTGTTCTCCGAGTTTCAGTGTGCGGCGGTAGCAGCGGAAGCGCGCGCGGCCCTGGGGCCCCTTCCCTCCTGCCCCTCCCTTCTTCCCCTTCTGCCCCCTTCCCTCCTCCCGTCCCCCTCCCTTCCCTCCTCCCTCGCCCCTACTCCTTCACAGTTACTCAATATGAGTACTACTTGTCTCTCTCCCCCGAATATGGCCAGGGAGTCGCCCGCCCCCTCCGCGTGCTGTTTTTTCCCAATCATCCTGCGGCGTTGGGTCTTCGTTTTGAGCACACAGCGCCTTGCTCCACCTCACCTCTTCCCTCTCCCCCTCACCTCCTCCTCCTCCTCCTCCTCCTCCTCCTCCTCCTCCTCCTTCCGTTGCCATTTTGGCTCAAGTGGGATCAGGTCCCATGCGAGCGGGCAACTCTCTTTCGAGCGATCCAGTGTGTCGTGCGCTGGCGGACACTTCCCCTCTTTTTGTTCGGCGCCACGCGCGTCACTCCAGTTAATCCCGCGATGGCCAGCACAGGAGATTCAGCCCCCAAGGCAGCCAGCCAAGGGACGACGGCGAGCGAGGAGAGAGCCCAGCCATCGCCATTCGGTGCCAAACAAGATAATGAGTTACCAACGCAGATGTACTTCGGCAAGGGTGGCAAGCTTGTAAGGGGCAAGGGCAGCCAGAACGACAAAGGCAAGTGCTCCAGCGCCTTCGACCCGCTCCAATCTGACGACCCGTGGAAAGACCACGGACGCAAGCGTGGGCTTGAGATCGCCGCTGCTACTCACCCAGATGGGCGTGCTGCGAAAACCCAGGTCGTCCACGACACCGACTCCGACAAAGACGAGTCCGTGGGCGAGTGTGCGGACCCAGCGCTGCACAAGAAGCTCACCTCCGTCTTCGGCCCGCTGGAGGTGGAGGACAGGCACTCGAAGCGAGGTGACATCGGCCCAGATGTTGCAGATCAGACGGTTGGTGCGCTTTTCCTTGGCTCGCCGGCCGTACCGCCGCAGGAGCGAGAACCAGCCGTGCCTGCTCACTTCGACCTTGCGCGCGACGAGGTCAAGGACTCCCCTGCCGATGACTGCACGGAGGAGAATTCCGACGATCGTGGCCACGGTGGCGGCGCTGATCCTGGTGCAATTGATAGCCCGCCTGCTACTGCTGCTACTGAGGAACCCATGAAGGAGGAGTTACCACAGCCGTCTCTCGCCGACCTGCTGAACTTCATGAAATCCATGGAGGCAGACAGGAAGAAGGAAACCACCGCAACCAAGACCGAGATCGACACCGCCCTGCAGAAGCATGACAAAGCCATCAGCGAGCTGAATGAGAGGATGGACCAGCAGGCGAGGGAGGCTCGCAAGGCGATCGACGACGCCCAGGGCTCCGCGGTCCTCCAGCAGCTGGAGGGGCGGCTGGAGGAGGAGCTCGACCAGAAGCTGAATGCCATGTCTGCCTCTCTGTCGTCTGCCAGTTCCAGCGGGGCGCCCTCCAGGCCACCGTCCTTGGCGGGCTCCGCCACTTCGGCTGCCGCAAACGCCCTCGCGAGGGACGCATATGAGTCGGGCCCCTGCAAGGTGTGGATCGGCGGCTTTCCGAAGAAGATGCTTGCCGTAGTCATGCGCGCACGCGCGAAGGCAGTCATTGAGGCGATGCCCCAGGACATGGCCATGCACGCCGAGGTCAAAGCATACCACCTGAACCACAGCTACTCGATCAAGTTCGGATCCACCTTGCACGCTCGGACGTTTCTTGATCGGGTCCGAGATGAAGGTTTAACCTGGACCGATCGTTGACAGCGACGCCGCCCCCTTCGAGCGCGGATGGACACGTCGCTCGAAGCCCGCAAGAAGAACCGCTTCCTCGGTCAGCTCTGGCAGCAGTTCGTTGATCACCTGCAGCGCACCAACTTGCTCGACCTCGGTTGCATGAAGATCGGCAGCAACCCAACCACAAGGTGTGTTGTTCATTGCGCGGGGAGAAGACGCATGGGCGCTCTTTACTTTGGCCGAGAGCACGAACGAGCAGATGGACATTCACCCCGAAATGGACAGCCTCAAGACCTTCGAAATCTCTCAGGAGATGGCCAACTCCTGGATCCGCATTGCCATGGGCTAGGACATTCACACGCCGCACGTGCAGTTCCCTGTTGACGATGCTGACTCAGACTTTCAGAGCAACGCGCCAAGTCCTTTTGGCTTCTCTACCTCACCCTGTGCCGTGACTTGCGGTGCGGGCTCCACTTCTTCCCCTCCTGGTTTGACTTCAGGCCTGGAGGCCCAGGTCGGTGCTCCTTCGACTGCCGCACCTTCTGTTTGCGCGCCTCCGAGTGCACCTGCGAGAAGGACTCGCAGAGCTACTCGTTCTTCGACGGGGTCTCAGACGCCTCGTACACCGGTGGGGTCGGCAGTTCAAGCACGGGGACGAGCTAATTCTGATAGTTCAGGTGGTGGTGCCTCCTCTTCCTCTTCCTCTTTTTGCTCGTCTGGGTCGTCAAGCAGCTGCGCGGCTAGTTCAGTTTCGTTTCAGATACGACAGAAGTTTTTAGCAGTCTCTTGGGACTCACGAGGTCTTTTCGGTTCCACCAGCACGCCGATCGAGGTTACCAGATCTAAACACCAGCTTTGCACTAAACTTGTTCAGGGACATTCAGTTATCGGACTCCAGGAGACCCATGGAAATCGCGAGGGCATGAGACTGCTTCAGCACGATATTCAAGGTTCGCATTTTTCGGCACCTTCCATC
>CAUYUJ010000497.1:0-62500 GCA_963575745.1 Prorocentrum cordatum
GATTTTGCAGGGTGGGTGAAACCTATGCCCAGAAGCCTCAGGGGGGCTGGGAATGTCAGACGCGGTGGGGGCGCGGTGGGGGGTCTCGGCGAGCATTTTGCAGGGTAGGTGGCTCCCAGAAACCTATGCCCAGAGACTTCAGGGGGGCTGGGAATGTCAGACGCGGTGGGGGCGTGGTGGGGGGTCCCGGCAAGGATTTTGCAGGGTGGGAGAAACCTATGCCCAGAGCCCTCAGGGGGGCTGGGAATGTCAGACGCAGTAGGGGCGCGGTGGGGGGTCCCGGCGAGGATTTTGCAGGGTAGGTGGCTCCTAGAAACTTATGCCCAGAAGCCTCAGGGAGGCTGGGAATATCAAACGCGGTGGGGGCGCGGTGGGAGGTCCGGGCGAGGATTTTGCAGGAGGATTTTGCAGGGTGGGTGGCTCCTAGAAACCTATGCCCAGAGGACTCAAGGGGGCTGGATATGTCAGACGCGGTGGGGGCGCGGTGGGGGGTCCCGGCGAGGATTTTGCAGGGTGGGTGGCTCCTAAAACTTATGCCCAGAGGCTGCAGAGAGGCTGGGAATGTCAGACGCGGTGGGGGCGCGGTGGGGGGTGCTGGCGAGGATTTTGCAGGGTGGGTGGCTCCTGGAAACCTATGCCCAGAGGTCTCAGGGGAGCTTGGAATGTCAGACGCGGTGGGGGCGCGGTAGGGAGTTCCGGCGAGGATTTTGCAGGGTGGGTGAAACTCATGCCCAGAGGCCTCAGGGGGGCTGGGAATGTCAGACGCGGTGGGGGCGCGGTGGGAGGTCCCGGCGAGGATTTTGCAGGGTGGGTGGATCCTAGAAACCTATGCCCAGAGGCTTCAGGGGGGCTTGGAATGTCAGACGCGGTGGGGGCGCGGTGGCGGGTACCGACGAGGACTTTGCAGGTTGGGTGGCTCCTGAAACCTATGCCCAGAGACTTCAGGGTGGCTGGGAATGTCAGTCGCGGTGAGAGCGCGGTGGAAGGTCCCGGCGAGGATTTTGCAGGGTGGGTGGCTCCTAGAAACCTATGCCCAGAGGCTTCAGAGGGGCTGGGAATGTCAGACGCGAAGGGGGCGCGGTGGAGGGTCCCGGCGAGGATTTTGCAGGGTAGGTGGCTCCTAGAAACCTATGCCCAGAGGCCTCAGGGAGCTGGGAATGTCAGACGCGGTGGAAGCGCGGTGGGGGGTCCCGGCGAGGATTTTGCAGGGTGGGTGGCTCCTAAAAACTTATGCCCAGAGGCCTCAGGGTAACTGGGAATGTCAGACGCGGTGAGGGCGCGGTGGGGGTCCCGGCGAGGATTTTGCAGGGTGGGTGGTTCTTAGAAACCTATGCCCGGAGGCTTCAGGAGGGCTGGAAATGTCAGACGCGGTGTCCCGGCGAGGATTTTGCAGGGTGGGTGGCTATAGAAACCTATGCCCAGAGGCCTCAGGAGGGCTGGGAATGTCAGACGCGGTGGGGGCGCGGTGGGAGGTCCCGCGAAGATTTTTGCAGGGTGGGCGGCTCCTAGAAAACCTAAGCCCAGAAGGCCTCAGGGGCTGGGAATGTCAGACGCGGTGAGGGCGCGGTAGGGGGTTCCGGCGAGGATTTTGCAGGGTGGGTGAAACCTATGCCCAGAAGCTTCAGGGGGGCTGGGAATGTCAGACGCGGCGGGGGCGCGGTGGGGGGTCCCGGCGAGGATTTTGCAGGGTAGGTGGCTCCCAGAAACCTATGCCCAGAGACTTCAGGGGGGCTGGGAATGTCAGACGCGGTGGGGGCGCGGTGGGGGGTCCCGGCAAGGATTTTGCAGGGTGGGAGAAACCTATGCCCAGAGCCCTCAGGGGGGCTGGGAATGTCAGACGCGGTAGGGGCGCGGTGGGGGGTCCCGGCGAGGATTTTGCAGGGTAGGTGGCTCCTAGAAACCTATGCCCAGAAGCCTCAGGGAGGCTGGGAATATCAGACGCGGTGGGGGCGCGGTGGGAGGTCCGGGCGAGGATTTTGCAGGAGGATTTTGCAGGGTGGGTGGCTCCTAGAAACCTATGGCCAGAGGACTCAAGGGGGCTGGATATGTCAGACGCGGTGGGGGCGCGATGGGGGGTCCCGGAGAGGAGTTTGCAGCTCCTAGAAACCTAGGCCCAGAGGACTCAAGGGGGCTGGATATGTCAGACGCGGTGGGGGCGCGATGGGGGGTCCCGGAGTGGAGTTCGCAGGTGGTCCGAGGTTGAGGGAAGGGCGTTGGAATAGAGTGTGCGATGTATCAAGAGACAACGTATCCAGTTGAGAAGGATATCGCACACGCCTCAGGGGTCGGCGGATTCAGGGCAGCGCCCTGGCCGATGAGGAGGCGGGGGCTGCGGCGGGGAGAGGGCGGGCGGTTTCGGTGGAAGGGGGCGAGCCTCAGACTGACCACTGGGTTGGCACCCTGGCTCGAGCTCGTGCGAGGCGCGCCTTGGCCCTGTCTGCGGAGGCTGACCCATGGAGGGGAGTGCGGGCCACTGTGCAGCGCAGAGCCCCCCCCCCTCGAAGAGGCAGCGTGTACTGCAGGCCTCCAGCCATAGCTTAGAGCAAGCAGAGGGCTCATGGAGGTGCAGGAGTTGTGATATTGTAGTGCCCGTGTCACGTCTCATTGAAGCCGCCAAGACCCAGTGCCGCGGCCTCCCTCTCCTTGGTGTGGGGGCGTGTAGCGGGGGCTTGGCGGCTGGAAGGGACGTGCACCCCTCTCATACCGTCCAGAGGTGGGAGCGTTACCTCCTGAGTTTCTGCACCACCTGTGGCAAGTACGCCACGGTCGATGGGCGCCACCTCGCGGCGAGATGCGAGGGCCTCTCCCGCAAAGGCCGTGAGAAATTAAACCGCATCGAGGGAGGCATGTACCCCCGCAGAAAAGGGGTGCCTAAGCCTTTGCAAGCTGCCCTCGATGCGCGTGAACGCGGTAGCCTTGAGAGGTTGTTTGCGCGTGCTGCGCCCGAGGGGGGGGACGGTGGGCCGCCCGCCCCCGCTGGTTAACTGGCCCTCCCGCGGAGGGTCAGCTGGCCAGTGGGAGGTGCGGGGGTGCGGCGGTGAGGCGGGGTCCCGCCTGCACCTAAGCACCCCCGTTCGGGGTCCGCTTTTCTCCCCTCTCTCTTTCCCCCCCCCCCCCCCCCCCGCCACGCCCCGTGCTTGGTCAAAAAGGTCCAAAAGGTCCTATTCCTCCTCCTCCTCCTCCTCCAACTCCAACCCCTCCAACTCCAACCCCTCCTCTTCCTCCTCCTCCTCCTCCTCCTCCTCCTCCTCCTCCTCCTCCTCCTCCTACTCCTCTTCCTCTTCCTCCTCCTCATCCTCCTCCTCCTCCTCCTCCTCATCCTCCTCCTCCTCCTCCTCCTCCTCTCTCGAGAACTGTCCGAGCCCGGAGCCTCCTCAACCGACCTTCGCCCAGCGTGCCTCCGGAGCGGCGGAGGCCATTCTTGCTGCGCGCTCTCTGGTCGCAGGGTCGCCGCACCGCGTGCGATCGGCGGAGGCTCTCCTGCCTCCCCTCCTGCGGGCCGCTCATCAGCAGGCAGCTTTCGCGTCGCTTCGGACGTTTGTCGACGACGCTGTCTCGAGGGTCGAGGGCCCGGCCGAGGTGGTCGAGGCGTAGATATTTTTCTTTGTCCGCGAGCCTGCAAGACTCTTTTGAGCAGGCCCGGCTTAGGATTTCGGACAAGGCTCTGTTGATATCGTCCTCTCCTCCCCTCGGTCGTCGCGTGTCAGCTCGTCTCCGTCATCGTGATCTCCCATTGCGTTACGCTCGGGCGGCGGTGGATCTTGGGCCGACGTCAGTGCCGGTAGGTATCGGTCTCTTGGCAAGGCCAAGGCCAGATTTCAGGCTGCCTTTCGAAGGTCTCACAGGACTCGTCGCAGGCGGCGGCATGCCCGTCTTAGGAAGGTTACCCAAGGGCTTTGGACCACCGGGGCTTTCCCTCAAGCCACACATGCACCAAATTCAAGGGCTCGCGCCTTCCAGTGTGCTTTCGCTTCGACGGCATGCGGCTGCTGCGGCCGTAGGCCGTCTGCCGGGTCGATGTCTCACGGTGCTGGAAGCCGTATGCGTTAAGGATCTTCTGACCTTGAGGTCCGTCGCCAATTGCTTGCTGAGTATTTCTGCTCCTGGCAAAACATCCTGTCTACCACTCGAGGTTCGAGAGGTCTTGGTTCAAGCCCCTCGTTCTTCTCCGCCAGGCGGGTCGCCGACGCTGGCGAGTTGTCAAGGGCCCCATGTTTGCTGTGCAGGCCACTTTCCTAGATGCAGGGTGGGATCCTCAATCCGCAGTGCTCTGGCAACGACGCACGCTCGCTGGCGTTGAGGATTGGACCATTCCCACTTCCAATCGGGATGGTTATGATCCTTCGGAGTTAGAGTTTGGCGAATTGCTGCACGATCTGATGAGCGATTTTCGGGCTCAGCATTGGCAGCATGCCTCCAAGCATGAGGCTGGGGCCGATCTTTCTTTGGGCGGCGATGTATGTTGCATTCTGCGCGAGCTCGCGAGGTTCAGTCGGCAGAGCTTGTACAGCCAATACGGCCTCACATTGAGTGTAGTCTCGGGAGCTCAGTGGCCCAGGTGTCGGAAGTTTCTGTTGGGTACGGCGGACCAGCGGCTGTGCCCTCGGTGCGGCCTGGCGCTAGAGACCAATTTTCATAGGATCTGGACGTGCCCCAAAAACGCCGACCACGATGATTACAGTAAGAGCGATTGTCTTGTTCCGCACGCCCTCGCGGGATCGGATGCAAACCCTGCGCTGTGGCTCAGAGGCGTTCCGCCGCGGGACCACACCCATCCCAGCTTTGTGGAGCCCTCGGTTCAGGAGAGTGTGATCCAAGCAGGCGGGCGTCCACTTTCGGAGCGCAGGTCCACTGATGGTACTCCCACCGTCGTTATTGGGGACGGGTCTGGAGGGCGCTTTTGCTGACCCTCGTCGCCGGCGGTGTGGGTCCGATGCCGTCATCTCAGGCAGAGTGGCGCTGAACTTATCGTTTCCGCCCTCGCCTTGGAGAATCTCTCAGGCCCGTTGCGTTTTATTACTGACCACAAGCCTCTTTTAATGGGATGGGAGCGGGGGCGAGCTCGGGCGTGTGACGGGCGGGACGGGGACATTTGGATGAGGATCCGTTCGGCCTTGACCGCCCGGGGAGAGGGGGAGGTCACCTCGGAATGGAGTCACATTGACCCCGAGAGCCCAGGGCTGACGGATCGCGAGCGTGTCCTCGCTCTCGGCAACCAGGCTGCCGATACGGCCGCGGGAGAGGCGGCCGAGAGGAATTGGTCTCTTTCGGCCGCTGTTGTCCTTCCCACGGATCAGCGGGACACCACCGCCCGGAGGAGGGCCCGCCGAGCCCTCGCGGACGCAGCCACCGCTGACCCCAAGAGACCCAAAGAGGATTCGGGGACCTTGGAGAGGGCCCGTTTGGGTTCCAAGGAGGAGCGTGCTGCTCGTGCCAGCGCTCACGCTTTTGCATGTTGTGGAGCCCAATGGAGGTGCTCCCAGTGCGGCCAGCTCACGACTCGATCCCAGCTCGTGGATGCTTGCTCGTCGCCGTGCTCGGGTTCGGCGGTTTCCTGGCCGCTCGATGTCGTGTGTTCGTTCCCTGGCTCTGTTTCAGTCGGAGGTTTGACTTCGCATCGGTCCTATCGTCTTGGTTACTGGGATCGTTTCTGCATGTGTTTCTGTCACGTCTGTGGCAAGACTGCTACGATCGACGGCCGCCACCTTGCAGGCGAATGCTTGCCCCCCCAAGCAAGAAGGGGCGTGATAATCTCGCCCAGATCGCAAAAGGCAAGTTCCTGAGTTACGCGGGGCCTCCCAAGACGGTCCAGGCGGTGGCTTTTGAGCGAGAAAAAGCGGTGGTTACAGCAGGGGCTGCCAGCAGGTCGGAGCGTTCGGTTCTTTCGCCCGACCGCTGAGGCCCTCACCCTCTTTTCCTCCTCTTTTCTTTTCTCTGCACGCTGTGCTGCACAAAGGTCCTCGTCCTCCTTCTCCGCCCTCCTCCACTCGCCTCCCTCATACTCCCTCCCTCTCGTCCTCCTCCACCTCCTCCTCCCCTTCCTCCTCCATTCCTTGTCCTTCTAAAGAACTTCTCCCTGTCGCACCCCGAGGCAAGTTTTTTTGAGGGCGGGCCGGGCGTTTCGCCTGAGACTTCATCACCATCTATGACTCTGGAATTTTGAAACTGGCAACAGCTTTACAGATGGAGGGAGGGTCGTTTTCAAAATGTGGCTCTCGCCTTAGCGCTGCACACATTCGTTTTAACAAAATTTCAAGAGCTTCACGGATTGAGGGCGGGTCGTTGTCAAAATGTGGCTCTCGCCTTAGCGCCGTGACATTGTTGCTATGCATTTTCTTGTTAAAAATGCAAGAGTTTCACGGATTGAGGGCGGGTCGTTTGCAAAATGTGGCTCTCGCCTTAGCGCGGCGTACATTCGTTAAAACATCTAAGAGTTCACATATTGAGGGTGATTGGTTTTCAAAATGTGGTTCTCGCCTTAGCACCGCGCACATTTGTTTAAACGAATTGCAAGAACTTCACGGATTGAGGGCGGGTCGTTTTCAACATGTGGCTCTCGCTTTAGCGCCGCGCGCACATTCGTTTTCAAAGTTCGCAAAACATGTACGGATTCCCACCATCAACGAACGAGCAATTTTGTTTTGGAAGGATTCAGGACTATGCGGATGCAACAGTTACGTTGGTTCTCTGTGTTGTGGAGTCCTAGGAATGGCGTTCTGGTAAGATTCTGGCTCGTCAAGACGCAACAGTCAGGTTGACCCGTGGCGTTGGAATCCCGAGAACAATGTTCTGGCATGTTTCAGGGTCTTCAAACGGGTGCCTTCCAACGAGACAGTTCTATCAATTGACATGAACCGTTGTAGGGGCCTATGAGTAGGAAACTTGCAGGGAGGGTTTACTCCAACATCGTTGATGACTCTTGGGTTTATACTGGTCCTCCTCCTCCTCCTCCTCCTCCTCCTCCTCCTCCCTCCCCACTCTACAATTACTCAATATGAATACTACTCTCCCTCTTCCCCTGATGACGGCCTGGGAGTGTCCGCCCCCCCCGCGTACTGTTTTTTACACAGGTTTCCCCGGAGTTGGGTTTTCGCTTGCATTTTTTTCAAAATGCTGCTCTCGCTGAGGCGCCAGCCTCATTTTCGGGCCCCGCTCGTTCCGAATCGTGCTCCCGCTGCAGCGCTGGTCTCATTTCCGTGCTTCCGCTCGTTCCGAATCGTGCTCCCGCTGCAGCGTTGGCCTCATTTCCGCGCTCCCGCTCGTTTCGATTCCTGCTCCCGCTGCAGCGTTGGCGTCATTTCCCGTGCCATGCCACGGCATGCATTGCAATGTTAGGTTGATGCTACGCTTTGCGGTGCTCTTCTACGCCATGCCATGCCGTGCTCTACAATGCATCGCGTACCCATCATTGCCCTGCTCGACATCCGACTGAGCGAGTAGAGAGGGGATCTGCGCCATGGTAAGGGATGGGAGGGAGGGGTAGGATGTCAGATATGACGCGAGCGCACCTAGCTTGCCCTCCCCCCCTCTCTCCCTCCCTCCCTCCCCTGCCTCCCTCCCCCCCTCCCTCCCTCCCGCCTCCCTTCCTCCCCCCGTCCTTCCCTCCCTCCCTCCCTCCCCTCCTCTTCCTCCTCCGTTACCCTCCTCCTCCTCCTCCTCCTCCTCCTCCTCTTCCTCCTCATCCTTCTCTTCTTCCGCTCCTTGTTTCTCCTCCTGGGGCCCTTCTGCCGCGTGCCGCCAAGCTTTGGGGAGTGTTTGGCTAGCTATGTGGACCGAAGGACTACTCGTCGAGTTTCAAGGCGGACTTCATCCAGGACTTCTGGTCGCACAGCCGGTGGCCCAGCTGGGCTGGGCGCTGCGGGCCGGTCGCGCATTGGGCTCGATTTTTTTCCGAGGGGTTCTGTCTTGATTTCGAGTCAGCTGCAGTCGTCTGTCCTTGTCCTCCCCCCTCCTTCCTCATCGTTCTGGTGGTGATGATGTTGTTGCTGCTGATGATGATGCTGCTGATGATGATGATGCTCATGTTTATGCTCATGAGCATCCTGGTGTTGCTGTTGCTGCTGCTGGTGATGATGAGGATGATGTGATGACTACGATGATTATAGTGATGATGAAAATGATGATAATGACGATACTGATGCTGATGATAATGCTACTGATGATGATGATGATGATGATGATGATGATGATGATGATGATGGTGATACAGGTGATGGTGCTGATGATGATGCTAATGCTGATGATGGTGATGATGATGACGATGATGATGATGATGATGATGATGATGATGAAAATGCCGAGGATGATGAAGACGAGGATGATTGATGAGTATAATGATGATGATGCTATGCTGATAATGATGATGATGATGATGATGATGATGATGATGATGACGATGATGATGATGATGATGATGATACTGATGATGATACTGATGATGATGATCATGACGACGACGACAACGACGACGATGACGGCGTCGGCAATGGTGGTGGTGGTGATGGTGGTGATGATGATGATGATGCTGATGATGATGTTGATGCTGATGCTGATGCTGATGATAATGATGCTGCTGATGATAATGATGCTGATGACGAGGATGATGATGATGATGATGATGATGATGATGATGATGATGATGATGCTGATGCTGATGATGATGATGATGATGATGATGATGATGATGATGATGATGATGACGAGGATGAGGATGAGGATGATGAGGAGGAGGAGGAGGAGGAGGAGGGAGCGGAAGAGGAGTAGAGGGGAGGGTGAGGAGAAGGCGACGGAGGAGTATGCGGAGGGCAACCAGGGTACGTATGGTGGTATGGCGACAGTCGAGGTTGGCATTTCGGTGGCCCAGAGGCTCGAGAATCTCTAGATTGGTGGTTTGACATCCAGTTTGGAGCTTCGTGTTTTGTCATGCATCTTGGCGGTAGTGATGAAGCTGTTGAAGGGCACCCTGATGTTGCAGGGCGCTGGACGTCTGGGTGGTTCAGACAGCCAAGGCTGGAACTCCAGCCCGCAAACCAAGATAATATCCCTCCTGTTACTCCTCCTGCCCCTCTTCCTTCTTCCCCCTTTCTTCCGCCTCGTCATCCTCTCTCCCGCCCGCCTCATCCAGCTCTTGCTTCTCCTCCCCTCCCCCCCCCCGCCGCTTATCTTCTGGATCAGGTTCTTTGTCGCACCTCCAGACCCTTCGGTATGGCGGACTGAGTGTGCCGCTTGGGACTCGTTCGCCACCTATGGACTTGGCATGTAACATGTTCAACAGCTATGAGCACGGGGGGCGGTACCTTTTGAACATGTGCCTCTCGTTTTGCCGCCGCGCACATTCGCCAGATAGCATGCTGCAGCGACGTCGCTGCCGCGCCGCGCACATTCGTCTCAGAAGCTTGCAACGCCTACGCCAATGGAGGACGGTTTGTTATCACAACGGTTTTGTGTGTTCGGGCCGCACACGTTCGTCCTAAAAGCTTGCAACTCAAAGTTTAGGCGCGTCGGGTAATCCCACCAGCCCATCCAGAAACGATGCCCAGACGAGGTGCTTTCATCAGGGATGTGGAGGAGCATGCAGTGGAACAAAGAGCTGAGTAAGACGTCGTATCCTGAGAGGGGGAGGATGGAGGAGGAGGAGTCGGAGTAGAAGCAGGCGGAGGAGGAGGAGGAGGAGGAGGAGGGAGAGGGGGAATGGGGGGGGATAAGCTAGGTGCGCAAGCGTCGTATCTGACGTCCTACCCCTCCCTTCCATCACTTGACATTGCGTAGATATGAGTGGAGGGAGGAGGAAGGATGAGGAACAGGCGGAAGAGGACGAGCAGGAGGAGGAGGTGGGCGAGCAGAAAGCCCATGGGCCTCGTGGATGCCGGTCGGAGTCTTTTGGGCTTTCGTTCGAGAGCATCGTGGAGTATTCTTGGGGCGTTCTGGGGGTCTCTTGGCAGTGCTGTTTTTTTCTGCGTTTTGGGTGCATCTGGGGGGCCTCTTGGGACGTCTACGGGGCCTCATTGGTGGCATTTAAGGACCCTCTTGGCTGGCTCAAGAAAGTTTAGGGTCAAGGACTCTCATTCGACCCGCGGTCGAATAAACCGCCCGCTTCAACTCCCGTGTCCGGGATCTGACTCTTACACCCGTATCCGGAATCTGAGTGCCCATCACCGAGCGCCGCGCCTGGGGGGCGCAGCTCCGAGCCGGACGGGTCGGGTGGCGGTGGCAGGCGCTGCGGAGCCGCCTTTTGGGCGCAGCCGCAGCCTCACCTTCCGACCCGCTGCGGGCTCCCCTGGGGCGACCGCACCTCGGGGGCCTCTCGGGGGCCCGTTGTGGGCCTCCTGGGGGCCTCCTGGGCACCTCTCGGGGCACCCTTGGGAGGAGCCTCGGGGGCCCTCTTGGGGCCATGTTGGATGAGATCGACCAAAGGAGGGGGGCTCCTGAATTAGGGCTCCCCCTCCCTAGGAGGCCAACGTGTAGCCAAAACCTCCGTAAAGTCAATGATGTTGTTCTTCTCGCCGGGGCCTCCTGGGGCGTCTTGCTTCCCGGGGCGACCGCGCCTTGGGGGAGGGACCATTGGGGTCCCAGGGGCTCCACCCTCCGCAGGCGCGAGATGCTCACAGAAGCAGTCGGGGCTAGAGCGCAAGGGCACGTCCTGGATTCGGGCTATCTTCAATACCGCGATGCTCGAGCGCACGCCTCAGCTTGGCAAGCTGAACGCCTGGCCCACGGGGGGGTGCTGCCTGCCGGGTGGCTGCAGAAAAAGCAGAGGTCAAAGGTTGGTCATGTAAGCGCGTGAGCTCGACGACTCGCGCCTGACTGGCCGAGGGTAAACTCCACCCTCCTTGCTCAAGGTCAGGCGCTTTGTATCAGGGATAATTTCGGCTTCAGTGGCTCTTCTTCGTCATCCATCCGTCCATCCCGCCCACTCCCCCCCTCATCCCAAAGGTCCGAAACAGCTCCTCGGCCGGCCGAGGCTGGCACTCCAACCCGCAGACGAAGATCCTTACCCTGCTCTTTGTATACAATGGTTCGCCGGCGGTGCGACAAAAGTGCCCCCCCCCCGAGGGGGCCCAGAAGGGCCAGGAGGCGGACGAGGAGATCGAGGAGGAGGAGGAGGAGGAGGAGGAGGAGGAGGAGGAGGAGGAGGAGGAGGAGAGAGAAGCAGGAGGGAGGAGGAATGGAGGAGGGAGGAGGAGGAGGAGGAGGAGGAGGAGGAGGAGGAGAGGAGGAGGCGGACGAGGAGATCGAGAGGAGGAGGAGGAGGAGAGGAGGAGGAGGAGGAGGAGGAGGAGGAGGAGGAGATCGAGCAGGGGAGGAGGAGGAGGAGGAGGAGGAGGGAGGAGGAGGAGGAGGAGGAGGAGGTGGAGGAGGGATGGAGGAGGAAGAGGAATGGAGGAGGAGAGGAGGAGGAGGAGGAGGAGGAGGAGGAGGAATGGAGGAGGAATGGAGGAGGAATGGAATAATGGAGGAGGAGGAGGAGGAGAGGAGGAGGAGGAGGAGGAGGAGGAGGAGGAGGGCGGACGAGGAGATCGAGGAGGAGGAGGAGGAGGAGGAGGAGGAGAAGGAGGGATGGAGGAGGAAGAGGAATGGAGGAGGAGGGACGGAGGAGGAGGAGGAGGAGGAGGAGGGAGGAGGAGGAGGAGGAATGGAGGAGGAATGGAGGAGGAATGGAGGAGGAATGGAATAATGGAGGAGGAGGAGGAGGAGGAGGAGGAGGAGGAGGAGGAGGAGGAGGGAGGAGAAGGATCAGACGAGGAATCGGTGCCGCTACTGCTACCGTTGGCTCGTTTTCGCTTTTGGCGCGGAGTAAGAGGGAGGGGGGAAGGATGGGGAGGAGGGGAAGGAGGAGGAGGCGGAGGACAGCAGGAGGAGGAGGAGGAGGAGGACGAGGACGAGGAGGAGAGGAGAGGGGAGGAGGAGGAGGAGGAGGAGGAGGAGGAGGAGGAGGAGGAGGAGGAGGAGGAGGAGGAGGTGTGAAGAGTAGTATGCCTCCGAGCGGAGGCGTGGCCAAAATATCCCGCCAGGCGCTCCCGAGCGGAGGCGTGGACAAAATATCCCGCCAGGCGCTCGCATGCAGTCAGCGTATATCTGAAGCCCCTTTTGGCCCAGGGAGAGACAAAACATTTAGATGGTAGCGGAGCCGTGAGGCTCCACGCGACCTTTCATAGTGGGCTCACGGCATATTTCTTTCAGAATCAATGGAGCAGTTGATCCAGCAACTGCAGGATCAGGTGGCAACGTTGCAACAGCGCCAGCAGCCGATGGAAGAAATGGTCCAACAGTTGCAGCGACAGCGACAAGAGATTGACAGACTTCAGGCTGCAGAACGGGAGGCGCTGCAGCAACAGCAGCAACAAGATGTACGTATGGATGAGCTGAGAGCTGTAGCCAGAGGCAGCATGAAGACGGTCATCGACACGAAGAGCCTCGGCAAGCCGAAGGACTTCGACAACAAAGAAGAACACTGGCAGGAGTTTGCGTTCAAGTACGAGAACTGGATCAGCGGCATCGAGCCGCAGGCGCGGCTATACCTCAGATGGGCAGAGCTGAGTGGCGAGGAGATAGATGATCTCGACTTGGATGACCCGCCGGACGCGCTCAGCCAGGATGAGATCAGGCACCTCGGGAGGCAGGTGTACGTGTCCCTCGCTCAGATGCTCACAGGTGAATCGCTGGATGTCTTGAGGAATGGCCGTGAAGATAATGGTTTTGATGCGTGGCGTCGGCTATGGAGGCGATGGGATCCGAAGACGGTCGGACGCAACAGGGCTGCCTACCTCAAGATAGCTCAGCCGGGCACGGCGAAGACGGTGGAGCAGGCGTCCAAGATGCTGGAGCAATGGGAAGCGCAGATCCGCGACTACGAGTCCAAGAGGAAGAAGGTGGTTGATGAAGAGCTCAAGTGTGCAGTGTTGACGGAGATGATGCCCAAGGAGCTGCGACTTCACCTCCAGCTCAATGCGAGGACGCTCACGGACTACACCACAATCAGGCAGGAGGTGCTGTCCTTCCTCGAGGCCAGGAAGAGCCACACCAGTGACGGTTCGGCACCGATGGATGTTGATGCCCTGCAGCGGAAGGGCAAAGACAAGAGCGGCAAGGGTAAGGACAGCAAAGGCAAGGGCAAGGACACGGACAACTCCCACTCCAAGAAGAACGTGACGTGCTGGAACTGCGGCAAGACAGGACACACGAGCAGTGAGTGCTGGACGAAGCCGCAGACAGATCATGACAAGAACAAGGCCCGTGGCAAGGGCAAGGACAACAAAGGCAAGGGCAAGGACTCCAAGGGCGACAAGGGCAAAGATGGCGGAAAGGGGAACTCCCAGAACCACTTCCGGGGCTACTGCGACAAGTGCGGGAAGTGGGGTCATCGCGGACAAGATTGCTGGGGTTCCAAGACGACGAACTCGCTGGAGACGAGCAACCAGCCGGAGCCTGAGATCGGCGGCTTCGACATCTGCGCGCTCGACGGTTACGGCAAGGACGAGACGGACAAGGACGTGCAGCCCTACAAGGAGGTGAACAGCTACATGGTCGAGGCGACGGTGGACTCAGGTGCGGCGGTCAGCGTGATGCCGGTGAGCACGTGCCAGGAGTACAAGGTGAGGCCGAGCGAGGCATCACGCAGAGGGGTCCGCTATCGGGCAGCTGGGGGACAGATGATCTCGGACCTCGGCACGCGCGTGGTGAACATCCACGCGGGAGGTCGCAACGGCGGCAAGGCTCGAGTGACGTGCTCGGTGGCCGAGGTGAAGAAGGTGCTCCTGAGCGTGGCCAAGATGGTGGACCAGGGCAACAGGGTGACGTTCGGCCCGAACGAGGGCGACAGCTACATCGAGAACATTGCCACCGGGGTCACTATCCCCATCAGGCGTAAGAACGACGTGTATGTGATGGACATGGAGATCCAGCCGCCGAAGCAGCACGAGAAGTCGATGATGCTCGCAGCGGTGGACTCGGCCCAGTCGCTGGGGGGCAGGAGGCAGGCCGCGAGGCCGTAAGTCCGCCTAGCAGTGAGGACGAGGAGGCTCGGCGCTGGGTGACGCCCGTGTTCGAGGGCGGCAGCAGCGGGTCGGGCCAGGCAGCGGCGCCGGGCGAGCCCGGGCCAGGAGCTGAAGACGGCCGCGTCATCGAGATGGAGGCTGACGAGGAGGCAGCGGTGCCCGCACGGGTCGTCAAGGACCCGGAGGCGCCGACCAAGGAGGAGATCGAGCAGCACAACATCGGGCACATACCGTACAGGAGCTGGTGCAGGCACTGCGTGATGGGCCGAGGCAGGAGCGCGGCTCACCGCAAGCTCGAGGCGGAGAAGTCACACGTGATCCCCACGGTCGGTCACGACTATGGCTTCCTCGGGCGAGATGATAATCCTGTGATGCCGATGTTGGTGGGCAAGAGCTTTCGAACGTTGTGGCTTGGGGCCGCGATCGTCCCATGCAAGGGCGACGCGAGCGAGTACAGTGTTGGGGTCATGAGTGGCCAGATCAAGCAGATGGGACATTCCAACTTCATCCACAAGACGGATCAGGAGTCAGCGTTGAAGGCGCTGAAGGAGTCAGCGCACCAGGCGCTGGGAACTGCGCACAGCGTGGTCTCGGAGGAGGCCCCGCGCGGCAGCGAGGAGTCGAACGGTGCGATGGAGAACGGCGTGATGCAGATCGAGGGCCTGGTGCGGACCCACAGGGACGCGCTGGAGATCTCGCAGGGCATCAAGGTCGAGCACGAGTCCGCGCTCGTGCCCTGGCTGGTGCTGTGGGCGGCGTACGTCTACAACCGGTTCTCCAGGGACGTCAACGGGAAGACACCATATGAGAAGACGAAGGGCGAGCCGTTTCGACGTGAGCTACTGCCTTTCGGTGAGCGCATCTACTGGCTCCCAGCGGATAAGAGCAAGAAGCGTGGCGATGCGCAGGGCATGAACAAGTTAGAGAACAAGTGGCGGACGGGGCACTTCCTGGGCGTCCAGGAGGGCAGCGACGAGGCGTTCGTCAGTGATGAGAATGGCGGCGTCTACCGAGCCAGGAGCATGAAGAGGCTCCCGGAGGTGATGCGCAAGTCGCCGGAGACGATCCTCAAGGTCAAGGGCGTGCCCTGGAATCGGACGCCAGAGGATGTGCCGGCGCCTCAAGTACGAGTGGAAGTCGGACGACCAGATCCACCGCCAGACGTGCCGCCGGTGATCGAGACGCCACCGGAGCCAGCAGTGGTTCGGCGGAGAACGTACGTCACCAAGGCCATGATTGAGAAGTACGGTTTCACGCCAGGATGTCGAGGGTGTGAGGCTTTACTCATCCACGGCACGACGCACGTGAGTGGAGGTGGAGTTGCGCACTCGGACTTTTGCCGAGCGCGTATCGAGGCGGCAGGGCAGCGAGCGCCTGCTGCTCCTGCAGCAGCGCCCAGCCCGCCGGCAGTTGCGGAGGGGCCAGCGGGAGGTGCCGCCCAGGCCCCGGAGGCAGCCGAGAGATCACCTATGGAGGTGGAGGCGCAGCTGGCACCGCGCGCAGCAGCGCAGGACCCGCGCAAGGATCCCAGATGGAGGATGTGCGGGGGAGTCAGAAGCGCAGGGCTAGCGAGGAGTTGCAGCAGGATGAGGTCAGGCAGTGCGAGGTGGTCGAGGAGACCAGCGTGCCGACGGCCAGGATGGACTACCTGGAGGGTGGCAGGATGCTGAGCGCGCTGGGCTACGACGTCCACGTGGGCGAGGTGTACAACCCGGAGAGGTTCAAGGAGGAGGCCGAGGCGATGGGTCTTGCCTTCGGCCATGCCTTCGACCTGCAGCTCCAGAGGCCGGACGGGGGAGGTCCGTGGGACTTCTCCCGGTCGCAGGACAGGGTGCTGGCGAAGGAGATCCTGAAGGTCAAGAGACCGCTCCTGCTGATCGGGAGCCCGATGTGCAGGATGTTCAGCTCGCTGATGACCTTCAACCGGAAGCACTACAGCAGCGAGGACTGGGAGGCGATGAAGCAGGACGCGATCAGTCATCTCGAGTTCGTGTGCGAGCTCTATCAGTGGCAGGACGATGCTGGGCGGTTCTGGCTCCACGAGCATCCAGACCGTGCGACGTCATGGCAGGAAGAGTGCGTGAAGGAGCTGCTGAGTAGAGAGAGTACCAAGAGGGTGCGCAGCGACATGTGCCAGTTCGGCATGACGGCGCTCGACGTCGACGGCAGCTGGCAGCTGGTGGTCAAGCCTACTGGGTGGGCCACCAACTCCGACCAGATAGCGAGGCAGCTGGCAAGGAGGTATACGAACAAGGAGGAGCCTCCGTGGCGACAGCACCGCCACGTTGAGCTGGTCGGGAACAAGGCAAAGGGCTGCGAGGTTTACCCGATTGAGTTGGTTCGGGCGATCCTTCATGGGTTGGTGGACGAGCTGAAAGACCGAGGCGAGTGGCACGAGGGCGAGCTCGGGACGGTTGATGCTGAAGAGAAGGAGCCGGAGTGGGGCGACCACCAGGAGCTCTGGGCGCCCAGCAGCGGGCGCGACGTCTACGACTCGCTCACGGGTCTGAAGTTGGACCCGAGTCTGGTGGCGGAGGCCAAGCAGGACGAGCTCAAGGAGATCAGGGCGTTCGGGGTCTACGAGAAGGTTCCCATCCAGCAGTGCTGGGGCGAGACGGGAGCGGCACCCATCGGCGTCGCGTGGGTGTGCGTCAACAAGGGCGACGATGAGAAGCCTGATGTGCGCGCTAGGCTGTGCGCGCAGGAGATCAAAGCGAAGGACCCGGCACGAGAGGGAGTCTTCGCCCCGACGCCGCCGATCGAGTGCCTCAAGCTGTTGTTCAGCCTGGGCATGACAGAGGAAGAGAACAAGTGCGAGCCTGACGCGTTCATGGTGCTGGACGCGACCAGGGCTCATTTCCACAGCCCGGCGACCCGACGGGTCTTTGTGCGGCTGTGTGACGAGGACTACCAGGAGGGCTACTGTGCCCTACTTCGGAAGAGCATGTACGGGACCAGGGATGCGGCGGCGAACTGGGAGCTGGGAGCTGTTCTCATCTACAGTTGCTCGGGATCACGCCGGCCTCAAGCCTGGAGCGGCGAACCCGTGCCTGTTCTGGAACGAGAAGCTTCGCGTGAGGTGCTTCAAGCACGGGGACGACTTCGCGCTGGGAGGCCAGCGCGAGTCGATCAGACAGGTCAAGGAGGAGCTAGGCAAGCATATCAAGCTCAAGGAGAAGGGCGTGCTCGGGTTGCATCCAGAGCTGGGAGACACGCAGGAGGTTCGAATCCTGAACCGGCTCGTGTCCATGAAGATGAAGGAGGGCAAGCAGGTGCTCGCCGTGGAGGCGGACCCGAGGCACGCGGCGCTGATCATCGAGGAGCTGGGGCTGAAAGGTTCCAGCAAGAGTCGGTCGACGCCAGGAGAGAAGGTGTCGGGTGTGCCAGACCTGACGCCGATCAAAGACGAGATCGAAGTGCGGAGGTTCCGATCGTTGACCATGCGGGCCCACTACTTGGCGGAGGACAGGTACGACCTGAAGTTTGCGAGCAAGGAGTTGGCGCGCGAGATGAAGTGCCCCACGGTGTCGGGCATGGCCAAGCTCAAGCACCTTGGCCGGTTCCTGCTCAAGAAGCCCAGGTGTGTGCAGGAGTTCGCATGGCAGGATCGACAGCACAAACTGGTGACATACTGCGATTCCGACTGGGGCGGATGCGTGGTCACCAGGAAGAGTACTACGAGTGGATGTGTGCAGCACGGCAGCCACAGTATCAAGCAGTATAGTTCTACGCAGCAGACCCCATCATTGAGTAGCGGTGAGGCAGAGTTCAATGCGTGTGTGAAGGCGGCTGCGGTGTGTCTTGGAGCTCAGGCCTATGCCGCAGATCTGGGTGCTACGCTGGTGGCCGCTATCGGCACAGACTCCAGCGCGGCGCTGGGCATGATGAAGAGGTCAGGGCTAGGTCGAGTCAGACATATCGCGGTGCCACTACTGTGGATCCAAGATGCCGTCCGTGAGTCTCGCATCAGAGTCTTCAAGGAGAAGGGCCTGGAGAACGTCGCGGACGCCGGCACGAAGTACCTGAGCGGGCCGAAGCTGGAGGCGATCATGGAGCGCCTCGGCTACGTGTACCAGGCCGGAGAGAGTGCTCTGGGTCTCCGCGTGCAGCGGGGAGTAGGGGTTTGAGCAGGCTGCGGCGTACAGTGCGCGGGTGCGGGCACGGTGAATGACCGACGCCCTACCCGCGAGGAGGAGTGTGAAGAGTAGTATGCCTCCGAGCGGAGGCGTGGCCAAAATATCCCGCCAGGCGCTCCCGAGCGGAGGCGTGGCCAAAATATCCCGCCAGGCGCTCGCATGCAGTCAGCGTATATCTGAAGCCCCTTTTGGCCCAGGGAGAGACAAAACATTTAGAGGAGGAGGAGGAGGAGGCGGAGGAGGAGGAGGAGGAGGAGGAGGAGGAGGAGGAGTAGGAGGAGGAGGGGAGGAGGAGGAGGGGAGGAGGAGGAGGAGGAGGAGGAGAGGAGGAGGAGGAGGAGGAGGAGGAGGAGGAGGAGGGAGGAGGAGGAGAGGAGGAGGTAGGGCAGAGGAGGAGGAGTAGGCGGGAGCGGGGAGGAGGCGGAGGAGAAGAGGAGGAGAAGAGGAGGAGAGGAGGAGGAGGAGGAGGAGGGAAACAAAAACCCGAGGGAGGAGGATGAGGGAGGTGGAGGAGGAAGAGGAGGAGAGAAGGAGGAGGAGGAGGATGAGGAGGAAGGAGGGAGATGAGGGAGGAGGGGGAGGAGGAGGTATAGGAAGGGGAGGAGGGAGGAGGGGAGGAGGGAGGAGGGAGGAGGGGGAGGGAGGAGGAAGGACGGGAGGCGGGAGAGGGCGGAGGGAGGGAGGGCGGAGGGGGGAGGGAGGAGGGAAGGAGGAGCAGGAGGAGGAGCAGGAGGAGGAGCAGGAGGAGGAGCAGGAGGAGGACGAGGAGGGCGGAGGGACGAAACGAGGAGGGAGAGGAAGAGGAGCGGAGGGGGGAGAAGGAGGGAGGATGATAAGGAGGAGGAGGAGGAGGAGGAGGGAGGAGGAGGAGAGGAGGAGGAGGGGAAGGAGGAGGAGGAGGGAGGAGTGAAGGAGGAGGAATGAGGAGAGAGGAGGAGGGAGGAGGAGCAGGAGGAGGGAGAGGGGGAGGCGAAGGGAGGGGGAGGAGAGGAGGAGGAGGAGGAGGAGGAGGAGGAGGAGGATGATGATGAGGCGATGATGATGATGATGATGATGATGATGATGATGATGATGATGATGATGATGATGATGATGATGATGATGATGATGATGATGATGATGCTGATGCTGATGCTGATGATGATGATGCTGCTGATGATGATGCTGATGCTGATGCTGATGGTGATGATGATGATGATGATGATGGTGATATTGATATTGATATTGATATTGATATTGATGATGATGCAGAGGAGGAGGAGGAGCAGGAGGAGGAGGATGATGATGACGATGCCGATGACGATGCAGATGAGGATGAGACGATGACGAGGACACACGGATGATGTTGATGATGCTGTTGATGGTGATGTTGATGATGACGATGACGATGACGATGACGATGATGATGATGATGATGATGATGATGTTGTTGTTGTTGATGATGATGAGGGGCGGGCACATGGGAAGGTACGCCGAGGCGGGACGACAGCGAGGGGCGAGCAGCTGGGGAAGCATAGAAGCACAATCAGTCATAGGGTGGAACTGGAGGAGGCAGAATAATATATGGAGCTTGCCGTAGACGTCGTACCTTGGCGGTCACATGTTGCACGGAATAGTTTGTCCGTAGCGCTGTAGACGTGGCCTGTGCGCACACGCAAAACATATGTCCGTAGCGCTGTAGAGCCAGTATAGTGTGCATGAGCGGGGTTTGTCCTCCGCAGATGCGAAGTCGCACAACCGCCTGAACACGTATTTAGTCATTTTTCATCGGATCGTGATTTTGGTAGGTTCGAGTCTTGTCTTGGTACATGACGGCGAGCCGCTTCTTGGAATATTTGTTCACGGGCTCCACGTCAGTATTCTTGACGCTAGTGGCTGTCGGTCCCGATCTGAATGCCCGCTCCGTGGCGGCATCACACGCGCCCAGAGTACCTTCGAGGCCACTGGCGCCTCTGGCCTACAAGCCCGATTACTCGGGCTGGTACCCCATGTCGCAGTCCTGCATGTTCAGGTGCTTCGGCTTGTTCTTGTAGTGCGGCTAGTTCTGCTGGTGGTTCTTGTAGCTCAGGTGGTTGCCCTCGTCGCCCTTCAATTTCAGCTCGTCGCCCTGGAAGCGTTCCCTGAGGTTTTCTTAGTTTTCTCGTGGCCCGCGTAGCTCAAGTCGCGGCACGCATGGCCGGGGCCATGACATCTACTAGATTTCAGGCCCCCTTGTTCTCCTCATTCTGCTTCCATTTTTGTTCGTGGTCTTCTTATTCTTCTTATTCTTATTCTTCTTCTTCGTTCAATACGTCCCCTGGCCCCCTCTCGCCCGCGCGCACGACGACTTGAGCCATAATGAGCTAACCTCCTCTTTCTGGCCCCCATCGGCGCACCAGAGTCAACTGACTACCACACCGATCCTACCCAGAAGATCCAACACCTCAATTCTGGATGTCGTGCTTCCGTGCTGGAGGAAAGAAACCGCAGAATGGGAGAATTAATGATCCAGAATAAAGGTCGTACCTACATTCTGGGGGTTTTCGAACCTCTGGGTGTCTGGGCCCAGGCTGGGACCGGCCGGGATCGGTGAGGCGGTCGGTTGATGCCCCCCCGAGACGTTCGGGAGAAGAGCGTGCGTGTTTCAGTCTGCAGCTTCAAGGGGTCAGTGAGCGGGGCAAATTGCTCTTCTTCCTCATCCTCCTCATCCTGCGCCTCCTCCTTCTCCTTATCCTCCTTCCCCTCCGCTCCATTCCTCCCTTCTCACCAGAGTTTCTGGAGCCCCGCTCGCAGAATTTGACGTGTGCTCCTTTATTCCATATTCGAGCCGCGTCGACGCGACGGCGAGGCTGTCGCGGGTGTTCAAGGTTGAACGCTGCCTGTGGCCCAGAATCGGCCGATGCCGACAGATCAGCGCTGTCGGAAAGCCGCGGTCGTTCAAGTTCAAACAATCCATTCGATGTCAGAAAGCAGCACCGACGTCATCGCGATGTCAACCTGCCAGATGCAGTTTCAGTGGTTCAATGAGCGTAGTAATTTACGTTGTCATTCCTTATCCTGCTCCTCCTCCCCCTCCTCATTATCTCCCCCCCTCCGCTCCCTCCTCCCCACCTCCTAAAGTGTGCGAGAGAGATGGGCAGAGAAGCAGGAGCAGGAGGCGCAGGAGGAGGAGGAGGACGAGGACGAGGAGCAGGCGGAGGAGGAGGAGGTCGCCGATTTGTCCAGGTCCGATGTTCTGGCTTCGTCGTGCAGTTGGGACAACGGCGGTGAGACAACGGCGGCTCAAATCCGCTCAGAATCATTCCCTCGACCCCTCCCGGGGTCCAAACGCACCAGTTTTCCGAGCTGCGTCCAGCCGCGGCGGCGAGGGGTCCCTCCGAAGGCCGAGAAGGCGACCCTTGTCTCAGCTGGCCCCCCTCGTCGAAAGCTTCGGAAGCTCCGGATCTTCGGGCCATAGTTCGGGCCTCCAGAGTTTAGCCTTCGCCCGTGGTATGGCCGTCGGCCTTGGCGGACCGACTGAACAGGATGGAGGAGAGCGTGTTCATCGTCGTCTAGGTCGTCGGCCGAAAACTAACGGCAAGTATAATTTTAGTCGTGTGAATGCGCCCCTTCTTTGGCGCTGCGGGCGATCATGCTCGCCTTCTCCAGCGTCTTGCTGTAGCGCCTTGCGGTCAACAAATGTGTTTTGACCAGGACTGCGACGGGAATCCAACGGTGGCGATTGGAAACCTTGTGGAGGCCGAAAGAAAGCGACCACAAACCTCAAGAGTTGATCCACGTGTTCGAGGTGCTCCTGGACATGGTGGTCTCCAGAGGCGAGGGCGGCAAGACGCTCACCCTGACGACGACCACGGCCCTGGACCACGCGATCGGCAACCGCATCCGCGCGCGCGGCGTGAGGATGGCTAAACAGAAAAAACACCTCTGCGTGACCACGGTCGCGGGCCGCTACAGGCGCGTCGGGGCCATCAGCAAGCGGGCCGTCCAGTTCGCAACCCGTCGAAATCGAATCGCGCGGGTACGCCAAGCAGGTGGACCAGCGCACAAGGTGTTCAGGCATGCCAGGGTGCCCTCGCTGCTCTACGGCGTCAAGGTCATGGGCATGGCGGACGCCAACCTGGGGCAGCTGCGGCAGAGCGTATCGACGGCGATGCGCGGCAACGCCAAGGGTAGGTCCACGTTCTCAACGCTGCTGGCGAACGACAAGGACCAAGGCACGTTGGCCAACTCGTCCCCAATACTGGCGTGGGCGCAGACCCGGCAAGAAGCCGAGGAGGACCAGAGCCTGGTGACGAGGCTACGGACCGCATGGAAGCGGTGGGTCCTCCAGGTGGGCTTCGCGAAGGTCCCCTGGCAGCATGTGCGCGGCCCCGCAGGGGCCTTCGTGGCGACGGTGCAGAGGCTGGGCTGGATGACCCAGGCGGTGCGCACCATCACCATCGGCACGAACATAATCGACCTGAGGACCTCCACGAGCTGCACCATTACGTCCGCAACGCCACGGAGCAGGGCCTGCAGGACGCGTGGCTGGCAAAGTGGGGTGCGGAGTTCAACCTGCAGTCGATCTTCGCGGAGCCTGCCTGTGCGAGCGCTACTACGGCGGCCCGGACGCAGGCGCACCAGACACGGGTGAGGACGCTATGGTGTGGAGGTACATGGCCTCAGGCGAGGCTGTTTGCCAAAGGAGTGGTTCCCGACGCTATCTGCAAGGCGCGCAACATGGGCGAGGGCACGGACAGGCACCGACCTTTGTTTGGCGCGGCAGGATAAGAGGCGACAAGTGGGAGGCGAACACATAGTGCACAGATGGGCTAACCCGTGGCCAGGGTTCGGGCAGCTCTGGGGGCGCGGCTTGGCCAACGGCCCAACGGTCGAGCTAGGCCTGTGGCCCCCCCCCAGCAACGAGATCCTCATCGAGGGAGCTTCGTGGAGTTCGCCACGGGCTTCGTGGAAGCAGACGGCAGCCTGCTCTACGGCAAGTACGTTGCCCTGCGACGGGGCGGTCGTCTCTTGTGCAGCTGAACGAGGGCATGACTCTCCTGTAACGCTTGCTATGGGCCCTTGCCAGGAGTTCAATGGCAGCAATCGGTTTCCTTGAGCGAGCTGACGGCCGTGCTCAGAGTGCTGGCGGTCGCCTGCCCGCCCATCATCGTCCTTTCCGACTGCCAGTCGGTCATCGACGGCTTCCTGAGAGGGCCTTTGTGGGCGACGCGCCCCACCACACCGCACAGAGACGCGTGGGCGCGCTGCTGGGCTTTGATCGCTCAAAATGGTAGACTAGGGCCGCGATGGGGTAAGTTTCGGGAAGGTCAAAGACCACGCTACGAGAGCTCGGCAAACGAAATGTCGTTGACACCTCCGGCGGCTCGAGCCCACCCGATCGGGATTCGAACCCACCAAACTTCCCCGACCCCCAGCCTGGTGGGGGTGACGAGGGGGTCGCAGAGCCTCCCCACCCTTCGCCTCCTGGCGCCCCGCCCCGGGGGTTGATTTGCTGGGGGATTGAGGTAGGATCGAACGAACCCGCGCCATGGGACATCAAATAATATGCCTCCCTACAGCAGTCCTCTGTCGTCGATGTGTTAGGTACGCTCAGGACAGATCGGTTGGTTCGCAGTTGGGCTGTCTCGCGGGAATCCCCCGAGTAATGGCTGGACGTTTGCGGCGCCTGACGGAAGGACGTCACCCGACAACAGGGAGGCCTTTTTGAACGCTAAACCGTATCGCCCAGGGACATCAGCCCCGCGACTCATGCCTGAGCCCCCAATCCTGGCTGGATTTCTTTTCTTCTTTCTGCGAGGGATCAACCTTCGCGGCGACCCGTTACACCCGGGCCGGGACCCCTGGCGGCGCATGGATTTCTTTTCTTTTTCCGCGCGCGAGTTGCCACTGGAATCCCTGAACCCCTTTCGACTACCGTACAACTATTACTTGAGTACGACTGGCACTATCATATACTAGCGCGCGTTTGCTCCTAGAGAGCACATTGTCCTGCCGTGCAGGTGGGACAAGTAGTACAACTCCCCGGGACAAGTGGTACTCGTACAACTCCCTAGTACAACCCCCTAATATCAGTACAACTCCGTAGTGCATCTCCCTAGTACAACTCCCCAGTGCAATGCCCTAGTGCAATTCCACTAGTGCAACTCCCTAGTGTGAGTCCAACTCCCTAGTACAACTCCCAGTAGGAGTCCCTGGTACAACTCCTTATTACTAGCACAACTCCCTAGTAGAGCGCTGCTGCATTGCACTTACAATCTGGGCTCTCACGCTTTTCCTCCTCTGGTTGCGCTGGGGTGGGTGGGACCCCTCGCGCGGGCACCCCCGCGGCTGAGAATTCATTCTTCTTCCGGAGTTTGAGGCGGGGGCACCCCCCGTGTTCGAACCCCTCGCCAGGGATTTGTTTCGTTCCCCCGCGGAAGCCGGACACCCTGGGGTCCTCGGCGCGCCCCAGAAGTTCTGTACTTCCGGATGGGCCCCCATGGGTCCTTCGTTGGAGTCGCGGGGTTGATCCAGGGACTGCCTGGGGTAGGAACAGCTTCGCTCGCCGCCGACAGTTGTGAGTCAACTTTCAGGGGGTCTGAACAGCTGAATCCAGCAGAATCCTCCTCCTCCTCTTCCATCCTCCTCCCCCCCCTTCATCCTGCTCTTCCTTCTCCATCTTGGGTGTTGACTGAGAGATTCCTTGCCGGCCCATCCATACGCGATTGCAGCGTGGATTCGCTGCATTATTCCGCAATTGAGATATGTTTGGTTTGTTCCGGGCCAGTCCACCGATTAGAGTCGGGGCGCGCCTCGTTGCCCAAGCCCAGACCACATCTCCTCTTATTTTTCTCTTTTTTCGTCCTCCTCCCCTCCTGCGTCCTCTGAGCTCGCTCATCCCTCCTTCCCTCCCTTACCCCTCTCCCTCGTCCCTTATCCTCTTCCTTCCTCCTCTTCCCTCCTCCCCCCTTTCTCCTCTCTCTTCGCCCTCCTCCCTCCATCCTCGCCAAAGCGCCCGCACGCCTTCCTCCCCCTCCTCCTCCTCCTCCTCCTCCTCCTCCTCCTCCTCCTGCTCCTGCTCCTGCTCCTGCTGCTCCTCCTCCTCCTGTTCCCCCCTTTGTGCTTCACATCGGCTTGTTTGCTTGCGCCGTCGATAGTTTTGTAGCCCTCCTCCTCCTCCTCCTCCTCCTCCTCCTCCTCCTCCTCCTCCTCCTCCTCCTCCTCCTCCTCCTCCAGCTGGATCCGCAACCCCGGCATGTGTCCCACTTCGGGACGCATGGCCACCGGGGCTAGGCGTGTCGGCCGAGAGTCCGCCACATGACTGCAGGGGCCGCTGCCGCAGACGCCTCCCCCACGGGGGGGGCGCAAACCCGTGGGAAAGCAAGGGACCGCCCCCAGGCGCCGCCGGCGACGGCGACGGCGACGGCGGCGACGACGACGGCGGCGGCAGGGCGACGAGGCGACCGCGACGACGACGCCGAGGACGCCGACCGCGGGGACCGCCGCAGCGGCGACGAGGCGGAACGACGACGGCGACGACGACGACAGCGACGGGGGACGGGGAGGGGGGAGAGAGAGGGGGGCGAGGGCAGGAGGAGAGGAAAGGAGGGACACAGAGAAGGGAGGGGGAGGGGAGAGGGGAAAGGGGCAGTTCCCTACCACCCCAGGGCGTGCGCCCCCCAGGGGGAGGGAAGCCGTGCGCGGGCAGCTCAGCCCGACCCCCTGTCTTGGGGTTCCTGCTGGTGCTGGGGCCCCGCGGGAGGTGGGCCAGGGTGGCGCGTCGGCCTGCGCCTGGTCGGCCCGCTGCCGGGGCGCGCCGTGCTGGCCAGTGCTGGCCGCTATGATCATGGCGCCCGTGTGGCTTTGCACATGGACGCTCAATGCGCAGAGCAAGCTCTGGAAGAGCTCCGGCTTGTCCCGGTACGCCCGGCGCAACCATGCCATGCCGCTCACGTTGATTCGCCCGTAGCTCTCAATCACGAGGGGCACGACGTTGGCACTGGGGTACTTCGTCCGCTTCTCGTCCTCCATGCGGCATGCAGCGGCGCCGTCTCGAGACGCACGCTGCCGTTCCAGTGCCGAGTCCGTGCTCAACACGTCGACGATGGCGACGTCGAGGAAGAACGTGGTGCCCTCCAGCTCGACAACGATGTCTAAGCGTGCCTCCGACATCGTGCCATCCGGCTTGAGCTTGTCAAGGTGGTGACACCGCTGCTCTGTGCGAACTGGGGCGTGCAAATCAGCGACAAGCCGGGCGGCAACGAGGTCACGGCTGCCATCGTGCCGGCGCACGAGCGCACCACCGATCTCACAGATGCTGGCGTGGTGGCCCTCGTCGTCCAACTCCACGCCGCACTTAGTCCCATCCGGCCACCGGTTCTAGCAGCGGGCAGCGTCGCGTGGTCCACGCGGCACGGGTCGCAGGCCCAGGCGGCGGCGGGCAGCTGCCTGAAAGGTCGCGTCCGTCATCTTGTCGGAGGCGGCCCCCGGCGGGTCCAAGAAGCGGCTGGCCTCCGGAGTGGAGGCGGATCTGATAGCCGCTGCATGGCGCTGCGTGGCCGACCCCAGGAGCTGATCGTGCAGGTTGCGCTGGACTGCTCGAGTCCAGACTCGCTGCATACCCTTGACGGGTTGGGGCTGGTCGCTCTGCCACAGGCGTGTCTGCTCCCGCGCCCCCTTCTGATCCAGGCTGGTCACCGCGCTGTTCATGCCCTCCACGTGCTGCGGGAGTACGTGCCGGAGCTCCGCGACGGTGTTGACACCAACCGTGCTCATCAACTCGCCCAAGGCCCCGAGAGTGCCGACAAGGAAGGCAGCATCGGCACGCACCTCCACCCCGCCGACGCTGAGGCCGCCGTGACGCAATGGCAGGTGTAGCTGCACCCTGCGGTGGGCGTCGAAACTGCCGGTTTCGCCGAGCAGTCGAGCCCAGAAGTGTTCGACCACGGCGTCGCAGGCTCTGGCTTGCTCGGCAGAGATGGCGGCGCCGCGCAGGACGTGCTGTGGCTTTGACTGCGCGGCCAATCGCGCCCGTGCCTGCGTTACCTGCTTGGGGAGCCCGCCTTCCGCGTGCAATGTCCACAGCCTGTCGAGGTTAGCTCTGAGGGCGGCCGTGACCGAAGCGAAGGACCCGCCAGAGTCCCCAAGCCACAACGTGTGCATCTGCCCGCTGGATCGCTCGACAGCGTGCCCCAAGACCTGGAGCGTCTCCCCGTGGTACTGCTGGAGGTCCATCGGCAGAATGTTGCGCTCGACGCCCCACAGCTTCAGCTTGGACTCGCTGAGCGTCATGCCGGACTCGTCCAAGGCTTGGCGAAAGGCTGCGAGGACCGCGGGGAGGCGCGAAGCGGCGCATGTGACATATATGTCGTCGACGTAAGCCCGGAAGCGGACACCACCGTCGAGGCCAGCGTCACGTAGGAGGGCGCGTGCTCGGTCGAGGACCCGCTTGAGGCCGACCACGAAAGCGAGCAGCGAGAAAGGGCACCCCTGGTCCATGCCGGTCTGCTCGGTGATGGTCTGAACCTCCCCGTCGCCGCCCTCCCACATCAAGGGCGTGTCCGTGCAGTACAAGGCGGACACGAGGTTCGCCAGCTCTGGGAACGCAGTGACGACATCGTCGGCCATGACACCGCGGCTCATGGAGCCGAAAGCATTGTTGATGTCAAGGGAAGCTGCAACTCGTTCGCTGTCCTGGAGCACGTCTGCTTGGATGCCGTGGGTGATCGACTCGACGGGGCCCGACCTGCCAATGGCGTATTGCTCCTCACCCACATGCGCTGTGGCACGGGGGTTCAACACCTTGGTCACCGCCCGGAGTGCAATGCGCCGGAGCGCGGCGGTGATGACCAAGGGGCGGATGCCGCCGTCGCTCTTGCGGAGGATGAGCAAGCGCCCAGCTCGTGCGCATTGGTACACAAAATCCGGCGCCTGGCCGCTGGCGAACTGGACGGCCGCGATGGCGAGGTGCTTCGCGTAGTCGGAGTCCGCCGAAGAGGATGCCCAATGCTCGAAGCGGCTGCCGTCAAGGGAAGGACCTGCCTTGCGGGGCAACCGTTTGCAGTCCCGTTGCACCTGCCGGCCAACCGCCTCCCAGAAGTCCTTGTGCTCATCGACGTTTCCGACTTTGGGCTCGGGCCGGCGCACCTGCTCGGGAGGGAACTTCCCCTTCACGTTGTCCGGCTCGTTCGGGTCTGTGACGAGGAGGGCGGAGCCAACGGCAGCCTTGTGCGCCTTGCTCCACTCGTTGGCCGCGCCGAGTGCCTCGATGCGGGCGACCAGGCGCTTCAAGTCGTCGTCCTCGGAGGGCTCATCGCTGAAGTTCGCCCTGCAGGTGATGTGCACCTCATCCCATAGAGCCTTCCAGTCGCCCCGCCAGAAGAGCCGTAAACGGTCCACGACTACTCGTTTGCGCCACTGCGTCGCGGTGACATCTTGGGGTCGCAATTTGGCCGGCATGCGGGCGTACAGGAGGCGGTCGAAGAGCATCAGAAGGCGCCAGCCCCGCTCTCGGTCCGGCCCAGCTTCAGCGGCACATTTGAGGACAGCACCCTTGGCCTCCTCCAGTGAATGGTCGAGGGAAGGATGGGCGCCCTCCCAAGTCCGCACTGTGCACAGCAAGGCCTGCTCGACATCCACAAGGTCCCACCAATCTAAGTTGCGCAGGATGTTCTCTTCGAAGGGCCCACGGTCTAACAGTTCGGGGGGATCGGTCTGCGGGGCGGCCGCCTGCACTTCGGCGTCGAGGGAAACGGTGGCGCCACGGCTGACGACGTCCTGGAGCTGCGCTTCCGTGACACCGTCGGCGTACTCCTCTTTATCCTCCTCTTTATCCTCCTCCTCCTCCTCCTCCTCCTCCTCCTCCTCTCTTCACTCCTCCTCCTCCTCCTCCTCCTCCTCCTCCTCCTCCGCCTCCTCCTCTTCACTCCTCCTCCTCCTCCTCCTCCTCCTCCTCCTCCTCCTCCTCCTCCTTCACTCCTCCTCCTCCTCCTCCTCCTCCTCCTCCTCCTCCTCCTCCTCCTCCTCCTCCTCCCTCCTCCTCCTCCTCCTCCTCCTCCTCCTCCTCCCCTCCTCCTCCTCCTCCTCCTCCTCCTCCTCCGCCTCCTCCTCTCTCCTCCTCCTCCTCCTCCTCCTCCTCCTCCTCCTCCTCCTCCTCCTCCTCCTCACTCCTCCTCCTCACTCCTCCTCGCAACTCGCCCTCCTCCAGCGCCCGCGCGCCTTCCTCTTCGGAGGCGCGCCCCCTCCCTCCCCACTGCGCCGCTGGCGCGCCGCCCGCCGCAAAAAGGCCTGCCGGCGGTGCTGTTCGGCAGCTGCGCGGCGCTCATCGGCTTCGTGCTCTTCTCGGCCGGCGCGCTGCCAGCGATGGTCTACGAGGACCGTCGTCGCTGTTGTCGTTGTTCAGTACGGCCGAGATGGGTACTGAACGAACGGGCACGAAGGCTGGTTGCAGTTCCTGTTCATATTGAGCCAGACTCGTTGTCGGTGTCCCCGCCGATGTTGCCCAGTTGAAGTTGACGGCCAGATGCTGTCGATTTTGGACAACATCTGCTGTTATTGGGCATCATACCAATTCGCGCGTCCAAATTCGTTCAGAAGAAAGATCGGTGGCGCGCACAGGGGGGAAGGCAGAGAGGGCGAGCCTTCTCAGAATGCTCAGAGGGCCTCCAGCCTCCTGCCTTCTGAGAAGTTTGTTCTACAAGGTCGGACCGAGGCATAAGATCGAGGTCGATTCGGGGAGGGTACCCGAATGTTTTTCGTGTTTGTTGGATGTTCTTGTGCATGCTGAGGGAGGGCACCCTCGAATGTTCTTCAGTTCGGCTGGCGGATGGGTCTACTATTCTTGAGTGATGTTTTTCCGTCCTAGGCCTGGCCGCACAGTCTCCGATGACAAAGACGGCTTCTCAGAAGGCGCAAAGGCGTTTGAGAAGCCCCCCCGCCTTCGGGAGCAGGAGGAGGAGGAGGAGGAGGATTGGGAGGAGGAGGATTGGGAGGAGGAGGAGGAGGAGGAGGAGGAGGAGGAGCGGATGAGGAGGAGGAGGAGGAGGAGGAGGAGGAGGAGGAGGAGGTCGAGGAGGAGGAGGAGGAGGAGGAGAGGATGAGGAGGAGGAGGAGGAGGAGGAGGAGAGGAGGAGAGGGAGGAGGAGGAGGAGGAGGAGGAAGGAGGAGGAGTGAGGAGGAGAGAGAGGAGGAGGAGGAGATGGGAGGAGGAGGAGGAGAAGGAGGAGGAGAGGAGGAGGAGGAGGAGTAGGAGGAGGAGGAGGAGGAGGAGGAGGAGGCGCCTCTCCGCCTTCTGACAAGGCCTGCCCCCCATCACTTCCCCCTTCGGCGCTGCCGGAGGGCACGTTGCTCGGAGGAGAGCCCGTGGAGGCAACGGAGGCCCTCCCTGTCGTCTGTTCGGGCTTCGCTGGGCCTCCCATGGGCACTGTCGTCGCCACGGCGGGCGGATCCGCCTCGTAAAACAAGTCAAGATGCAGTCGGGCCGAGGTATGAGATCGAGGTCGGTTCGGGGAGGGTCCCCTAGTGTTTTTCGTGCTCGTTGGATGCTCTGATGCACCCTGGGGAGGGTACCCCTGGGTGTTCTGTGTGTGAGTGAGTGAGTGAGTGAGTGAGTGAGTGTGTGTGTGTGTGTTTTGGCCGACGGAGCGTCTCATGTTCTTGAGGGAGATGTTCTTCTGGCCTGGGTCCATCTGCACAGTCCACCCGCACATGAAAAATGAGCAACTTTCCAAGGGTGCCCTTGCATCCTTCCCTTTGGCCCATCCTTGGCCGCTTTAGGCTGGCCGCGCCCCGCTCGCAGAGTGTCGGCATGGCCGTCCAAGGCGCTCTGCATCCTTCTAGTGCGTCCTTCGTATACAGGTTGACTGCAGGCCCTGTGAGGTGTATGATTTCGTGTGGGCCCATCTGGGTGGTCGGTTCTTGGTCGTTTGCGCGATGTTGGTCCAGATCCGACGGTTAGGGGCGAAACAAACAAAAGCGAGCAACAACGAAAAACGATTGATGACGACTTACAAAAACAAGAAAAGATCTCGGATGACGACGGTCAAGGACGAATAACAACAAAAACGGACATGAAGAGCCAGGTGGAATTGATATGCAAAAGGGTCCTCCACGAGACCATACACTGGGAGGGGTACAGGGATGAATCCCGAGCGGATCTGGGCTGTGCGGGAGAGCCGCCTCAGTCTCCTCCGGCCCTCCCCCGACCGCCTTCAGGAGGGAAAGCCAAAAAAGGCTGCTGCTGCCCGCTCCTCGTCGCTACGGCCAGGTGCGCCCCGAGGCCCTGACCACGAGACGCACCGGACCGCGGCGTTTCGGGCCTCGAAGGACTTCAGCCACGCGCAGAGGGGGGCAGGCGGGAGGGGGGAAGACTTCTCAGAAACACCCCTGCGTCTTAGAAGGCGCGGGCCTTGTCTATAGATGTAAGGCCGGCGCCTTCTAAGAAGCGGCCTCCTTCTAAGAAGCCTCCACCTCTCCCCCTAACCCCCTCTGCGCGCCGCCAATCCTGAGTTCTAGGCTGTTTCGGGCTCCAGGACCGCCCAAAGCCGATCCGGGGTGACAAGTTGGTCCCAAGGGACAACTGGGAGGCGTCTATGGGCCGGCTTTGAGCGAACTGCCAAGTCCGAGGTACGTAGGAGGATCGAGGTGCGAGGACCATCGTTGTTGTTCGTCATCGTCAATGTGGTAGCCTCGGACGGGGCGAAAGGGGGGAGAAGGGACAGGGCGGGGAGTACGAAATCTGCTGCATGCAGCTGGTTTCGGACCCGACGCCAGGCGCGTTCCTCGGTATATTGACGCATCTGGCGCCAGGAAGAGCAGCTATGGTAGATGATTCACTCCCCCCCCCCTTTCTTATTCCCCCCTTTCGTCCGACCCGGTGGTCGCCCTCTTTCATCCTCCTCCTACCTCTATTTCCTACATCCTCCTTCTCCTCCTCCTCCTCCGCCTCCTCCTTCTACACATGCCCTTGCTCCCTCCTTCTCCGCCGACTCTCCCTCTTTTTACCTTTCGGAGATGGACGGAGGAGCAGTGAGGAGAAATGGAGGAGGATGAGGTTGAAGAGGAGAAGGAGGAGGAGGAGGAGGACGAGGAGGAGGAGGAGGAGGGAACTATTCGCGCCAGCCATAGCGGGGGGCGAAGCAATGCGCGCGGCGAAACAATTTGCGTTACGGCAGGTGGGCAAAGCAATTCGCGCTACGGCGGGGCACGAATTCATTCGCGCAATGGCGAGGGGCGGAACACTTCGCGCTACGTCGGGGGGGGGGAACTCATCTTTGGCGCTAGGGTTGGGGGCGAAGCAGTTCACGTGGTGAAATATCTCACGCGGCGAAGTGACGCACGCAGCGGAACAGCTCACGCAGCGAAGCCACACATTTAACCTTAGTGCGCATACGGCATACCTATGCCGTAGCGCCGCGCGCAGTCTTCTTTAAACAGGTTTCAACAGTTACAAAGACGGATGCTGGCTCATTTTCGAAATGCGATTATCGTTCGATGTTTCAACACATTCGATGGCGCGTAGTCAAAATTGTTCAACAGTGGCACGGATGGATTGCGGTTCTTTTTCATCATGGGATTGTTTTTCGAGACGTTCGTACATGGGATGGCCATCATCTTAACATTGAGCAACACTTCCCAGATGGAGGTCATCTTAATTACAATGTGGGTCTATCGTTAGACATTGCCTTGAGTTGTATGGTCCTACCTTTTTGCGTTCCTTGTAGCAAGAAGGTGGAGGCTGGATCCATGACAAAACGGGGGCTCGTCTGAGTGGCAGGCCCACGCGGCGCTCGTCATTCAAAGGGGGCGTCTCCCGCAGTGCAGAGGCAAATCTATGTCCAGTGATTTAGTAGGGGGGGCATGAAGCCGGAGGGCGCATTGCAGCATCACTCATGCTTTCCGGGTTTACTCTGGTCCTCCCTCCCTTCTTCCTCCACTTCCTCCTCCTCCTTTTCCTTTTTCTCCTCCCCCTCCTCCGCCGTCAGGTCCACCTCAGCCCCCCCGCTGACGCGCTGTGGCGCCGATCTTGGCTGTTCAGCCTTACGTCGCAGGGAGAGAAAACAAAAACCTCCTCCGCCTCCTCTTCCTCACCCTTCCTGAGGTCCTGTGACATGCTCCCCAGGGGGGACTACCCTGGAGGGGCAGGCCTCGACCCGCCCCCTGCCCTCCCAGGCGACCCGCCGCCGATGCGCAGGCGGGGGTCGACGGCTTGGGGGTGGGCGGACTCGGGATGGCGCTCGGAGGGGCTCAGAGCTCCTCGGGCTGTGGGAGACTGGCCTTCCTGCGGTCAGTGAGCTCGGGCACCAGGCCCTTGATCGGGTGGGTGGTAGTGGGGAGTAACCTACATGGGGGGGTAAAGAAGAGAACCCCTTCAGGGCCCTCGTCTTCACCTCCCACGTAGGTCCCCCCCCATTGCCACCTCCTGCCCGACTCAAGCGAGCCTGTGAGAGCAACGACAGTGGCGGAGCAGGCCAGGTGTTTTGGCCTCGCTTTCAGGGCAAATCTATACCATGCCTCTCCTTCTCCATCCCCCCTCCTCCTCCTCCTCCTCCTCCTCCTCCTCCTCTTCCTCCTCCATCCCAGTACCTTATTTAATCGCTTCGCTCATTCCGCCGGCCCTGGAGCGCCATTTGGGGCCTCTTGGGGCCGTCTTCGGGGCTTCTTGGGGGCTTCTTGGGAGCGTCTTGGGGCTCCCTGGCGGCGTATTGGGCTCACCTGGGGCCTCTTGGGGGGCTCTTGGGGGCCCCTTGGGGCGGGAGGGGTGGTAGTCGATTGCAGCCCCCCCCCCCGGAGGCCACGATCCTCGTGAGGGGTGGCGAAAATAGCCTCCCCCCTGGGGATCGGCCGGGGTACTTTTCGCCCGGGGGCCCCCAGGGGCCGCCCCGCGCGCGCGAATTAGAAATATTGTTAAGTAGTTACCGGAGACCTTATCACGCCTCTGGCCCGTTGGGCCGGCGAATTATAATGAGCTACTCCTTGTCGCACCCCCAGACGTGTAGCCAGAGATTTCCTCACCAATTATGATAATGACGCTTGACATGTTGAACAATTCGCAGATGGAGGGCGGGCCGTTTTCAAAATGTTGTTCTCGCTTCAGCGTCAGGCACATTCGAATCAAACGTCTGCAACAGCTTCACGGGTGGAGGGCAGGCCCAGGCAGGCCGTCTTCAACATGTGGTTATGGTTTTAGCGCCACGCGCATTCGTTTTGAATTTGTGCAGCAGCTTCACGGGTGGAGGGCGGGTGATTTTCAAATTGTGATGATCTCTTCAGCGCCGCGCACATTCGTTTCAAACGTCTGCCGCAGTTTCAAGGATGGAGGGCGGCTCCTTTTCAGATGTGGCTCTCGCCTTAGCGCCGCGCACATTCGGTTTGGAAGTTCGCAGCAGTTTCAAGGGTTCATATGGTTGACGTCCCAGGAATGGTGATCTGGCACGGTTTAGGATTGTCAAGACGCAACAGTCACGTTGATTCGCGGCGCTGAAGTCCAGGAGTGGTGTTTTGGCACGATCGAAGATTCTCAGATGGTTGTCTTCCAATGAGGCCTCTCCCGCAACGACCATGGATTATCGTAGGGACCTTACGCAGAGGAATGTTGGAGGGAGGATTTATTGCAACATCGTGGATGCGTCTTGTATTATTGCTGGTCCTTTTCCTACTCCCCCTCCTCCTCCACCCCTCCTCCTCCTCTTCCTTCTCCTCCTTCTCCTCCTCCTCCTCCTCTCGTGAGTTGAGGAGGCTATGCAGAGTTCGGTTGTCCGAAGGTGTGCTGGGCGAGGATGATGTGCTTTCCCAAGGGGGCCCTGTCGCTGGCCCACGGTGTGCAGCCTGTCCGAGCCGCACCGTGGTGACCAAAAGGGCCTCCTCGATGGGGCCCCTTGGGGTTTTTGGACTCTCTTTGTCCCTTTCTCTCCCTCGCCGTCCCCCTCAGGCGTGCAATGATCCTCCACCCTCCTCCCCCCTCCTCTCTCCCCCCTCCCCGCCGCAGGAGCCGGAGGGCGGTTTCACCCAGGACGCACACGAGTACGGGTTCGCGGTGTGGTCGCCGCCCCCAGGATGGGGCGAGCGGGGGGAGGGGCGGGGGAGCGTCGGCGAGCAGGAGGAGCGGGGAAGGGGAAGCAGCGGGGAGAGAGGAGGAGAGGGAGGGAGGGACATGGAGGAGCAGTGGGTGATATGGGAGGGAGGAGGGAGGGAGTAGCGAGGGAGGGAGGGAGCGGAGGGAGGGACTGGCAAAAAGTGAGGGAGTACGGAGGGAGCGAGGGAGGAGGAGGAAGGGAGGGAGGGAGGGAGGGAAGGGAAGGGAAGGGAGGGAGGGAGGAAGGGAGGGAGGGATGGAGGGAGGGAGGAAGGAGGAGGAGGGAGATCAAGTGAAGTCAAGTCGGGTCGAGGAGCCTATGGAGGCCACTCGCTCCGCAAGCGTAGACGGAGGGCGCGAGACATTAGGGCAATGAAACGCGCATGCGAAAGAAGGAGCTGATACAACAAATCTGTCTACTATCATACATCATGCGTGCCACCACAGATGATTGAGAAATGAATTCTCCAACCGCTGCCAAGGGAAACGCTGCTTGCTACGGACAACCACATACATGAGACTCGTGCCGCGCTCGTGTTGCAGAAACGCATCTGCATTATCTGTCCATCGACGCCGTGGCCGACCGCGACGCTGGGGGCCACCTGGGCGCCATCGTGTAACTTGCGCGGGCCATTCTTGCGACTCGTTGGTGGCAGGTCGCGCCACGAGGCGCCACGTTGAACGGTCCATCATGACGAGCAAGTCTGACACAGGGAAAACTTGCAGAGCAACGCGTCCTTTTCGCTCGTGTTCTCGCCCCGCTTCTTCCGAGCTCTCGCCGGGAAGCTTGCTGAAGCCGACTATCCGACAGAGCATTTTTGGACGAGTCGATGCAACCTTTGACCTGTGCTGTGCTGTCGTGGCGGTCGTCGAGAGACCGCAGATAGCAGTGGGCGTAACCACCACAGTGTCGAAAAGCTCCAAACGAAGACGCAAAGATATAGCTTGACTCAAAAGTCCTGCTCTGTGAGAGTGACATTTTCTTCGTGCGCACTCCATGAGAGAGTTGAAATTGCACTCGACCTGGGACGTCATGACAGGCAACTGGCAGCCTGCAAGCTGTAAATCAAGAATCTCGTCGACATAGGAAAAAGCTGCGTCGTTAATGCTATCCGAGTCTTGTCCGCATTTAGTGACAGGCCGCACGCTGACAGATCTTCCGAAATAATGTCCAGCATGCGAGTAACTTCTGCGGCGGAGCGTGCGCGATTTAAATTGTAATCCGCGTACTGTATGTTGCGAAAAGCGCATATACGCCTCCAACGTCGAGGCCACACTGCTGAGCTCGTACTGTGAACCTCCGAACTGCGTTCTCTAAGCCGGCGTTCCAAGAGCAACGCTGACAAACCGTCATTTTGCTTGACGCCACGGGTAACGTCAAACGCTGTATTGCCATTTATGTTCCCCTATTGGGAATTCTGAATGTCTGACACAAGCCGCGCATACTCTGCGTGAACTCCTTGCTCCGACAATGCTTGGAAAAGCACATGATGCTCCAGCCTGTCGAGAGCTTCAGTGAGGTAAATGTGATCCACAATGGGAGCTGCCACTCCCAGGCTTTTGTGCAGACATCCTCCAAAACGATGAAAGAGTCGTCCACGGAGCGGCCTGGGCGAAATCCTACCTGGTCATGCGTCTGTGTTTTTCTAGATTAGGTTGCAAGCGTGCAAAAAGTAGGCGGCAAATATATAATATACCCGGCGACGGGGTTCCCCGGCCCAGGGGCGGCCCACTTTTCCAAAATTCCCCCCCCCCCGGGTACCCACTGTGTCCCTGGGGGTCTGGGACCCATTGGGAGTTTTTTGGGTCGCTTTCAAGAGGGCTCTCAGAACCCGAAGGCGCTCCGCGGACGGTCCAAGAAGGTTCCGGCACGGTCCAAAAGTACTCCATAGCGTCCGCGCTGGTTTCAAGACAGCCCAAGACGGCCCAACAGCGCTCCAAGACGGCCCGAGAAGCCCCCAAGACGCCCCAAGAGGCCACCCAAGAGAGCCACAAGAAGCAAACATCGTCCCATTCCTTTCGGAAAACGTATATTTTTAGCATATTCGCCTCTTGCGTGTTCACAGCGTCCACGACGGCCCAAGAAGCTCCCAAGACGGCCCAGGAGGCCCCCAGGAGGGTTCCAAGACGGCCCAAGAAGGGCCCAAGACGGCCCAAGAGACCCCCTAGACAGCCCCAGAGAGCTTCAGGATAGGCCCCAGAGGGGTCCCAGAGCGGGATAACCAAGTTCAAATTTCGAGCCTTCGGCCCCAAGAGGCCCCCAGGAGGCCCCAAGAGGCCCCCAAGAGGGCCCCAAGAGGCCCCAAGAAGCCCGAAGGGGCCCCCAGGGGACCCGAGGAGGCCCCAAGAGGCCCGAAATCTGCCTCCAATACAACCCCGAGAGGCCTCCAAGATGCTTCCAATACGCTCCCCAAGAGGCCCCCAAAACTGCCTCCAAGATGCTCCAAAACGTTTACGTTTAAACATATGTGATGGAGACCAATTGGTTTTTCATTAAATCGCTTCGCTCATTCCGCCGGCCCCCTGCTGGTGCGCTTGTGGAGCGCTCTGGGGGACTCTCCCGGGAGGGGGGTGGCAGTGCAGAGGCGATGATGACGTCGACGATGTGCCTAGCTAGAACCTGAGCGCGCGCGAAGCGCGCGCGTGGTTCTAGTTATCTTATATGTGATGCGTAAAATCGCTACGGAGCGTAATTTGTTACATCTTGTCTGTTGCCCGTCTTCGACAACATGATAAAACACGTTTCCTCTCAAGTGGGATCGTTGCGGCCTGTGTTGGGCAACGGATTCAAGCACGCCAGGAGATGTCTGCGCAGAGCATCGCCACTGCATGCAAGCATTTAAGCATTGATATCACGTTTGTCTGCTCATTTGTCACGCTGCATATGTTTAAACATTGGTCGCAGCTCATGTACGCAACGAGCCTCTGTTGCAACGTGCCGTTGCCACGCAGGACAGCGTTTCGTGGTCCCATAGGGAGCTTCACCGAATGCTTCAATCGGGGTGTTCGCATGCGTCTCCCCCACCCAGGACAGCGTTTCGTGGCCCCATAGGGAGCTCCACCGAAAGTCCCAGTGGGGGTGTTCGCTTTCGTCCCCCCCCCAAATATTGAGGCGGTTCTAAAGACCTATCGAGGTTATATAGAGAGGATCGCGCAAGCAATGTCATGGATTCTGGCATCAACTGCTAGCACCCAGCTGTGACGAGAGCGAGTACGTGTGACACCCCCCGCGTGCTGAGCATGTAGGCAAACAGCCACCCCAGCGTATTTGGAGGAACCCGTTGCGGTTAGAAAGCGATGGCCCCCGTCGACATCAATGTCATCAGATGCTGCACGAGTCTCGCTAAATCAATCAACATCCCATGCTAGATACGAAAGTTCCATTGACAGAAGCCCCAGCCGATGAAGAATATGTACTTGTGCGTTTTGCCGTAAAGGGGACAATTCGAATACGAATTCAAATTCACATCGAATTCTGGTGAAACATCTCCTGCGCCCCTCGACCGGTGCTATCCCTAGCTGCGACTGTCGGCAGTTGCAGGGGCAGGCGCTCCCCTCGCGCTGTTGTCCAGCCTTGCCGCCGCTTTTGCCGCACTTGCCGCTGCCCTTGCCCTTACCGCCGCGCAAGAGCTTGTCGGGATGTGTCTTCGCAAGCTCTCGCCACGCCGGGTCAGCGCCCAAATGCCGCTCCCAGCCGTCGCCACACTTGATGTTCAACGCTCCCGTTGTGGCCCTCACCTCCAACACGGTGTCGTCTCCCATCTTCAACGCATCCGCTTCTGGGTCCACCCAGAACGCTCCCTTCCCGAAGCCCCACTCGACGATTAGTGTCTTTGCGCCGAATAAAACGGATTCGGGCACCCGGACCTCGTGGGGCTCATCCACTTTCGCCCAGGCTGGCTTGTCCTCCAGGTAGACGCGTGCGGCTCGGAGCTTCGGCACTGCAGAGTTCCGATCGACCGTGGAAGCAAATTTGCCGAAGAAAATGCTCGAGACGCCCCTTTGGGAGTAGAGCTTGTCTGTGGACGGGGCGTTGCATCACTAAAGCTGGTCTTTCCATCACGTCTCTGCCTCCGCCTGGCCGCTGAATCCAAGGAGGTTGCCGAGTACGGCAGTCTCCTGCTTGGACGCGGCGCCGACGGAGCCGATGGAGCCGGCGGCGCTCCTCAGCTCGGCGACCTCAATCTCCATCGCCTTGATGTGGTTCATGACGTCCTCGTGATCATTCGATGGGACCTTGGAGCCCTCCAAGTTCTCCAAGTTGGTGATGCGGATCTCGACCCTCTCCATGCGTTCATCCACCGCCGCCATCTTCGAGTCAAGGCGGTTCTCAAGGCTGGCAAAGGCAGTCCTCAGTGGTTGGACCTCTTGCCGGAACAGGTTCACGATTTCATGCAGTGTTGGTGGTCGTGTCTTTGTCGCAGCCTTCCGGGGTGCATCAGGAGTCGCGATGTCATGCACCTCAGCTCCAGGTAAGGCGTAATCAATGTCATGTAGGGGGGCTGAAGAGACGACGCGAAACGTTTCTCACAACATGCACGACTGGCATTCCTGGTTCTCGATTATGCGTGTCCGACATCGTAAGTTCTGGGGAGGCTGGAGAGGAAACTATACCGAGTGGGAGTAGGACGAAGGGAGCAGATGGGGGAGGAGGGGGGGCGAACTGAGGAGAGGTAACAGACAGGAGACAAGTTGAAGGAGGAGGAGGAGGAGGAGGAGGAGGGAGGCTTTCGGAGTGTTTGGGATGCTTTCGATGTTCTGGGCGAGCACACAGGTCGTCACCGTCTTCGTCGTCTTCCTACTCGTCTTCCTGGCCCTCGTCGTCGGCCTCCTCTGGGCCTGCCAGGGGGGCCCCGATGTCGCCACGGCTGCTCGCGCCGCGGCACCCAGGCCGGGAAGGGGCCCAGAGGCCAGTCTCGAGCGGACTCCGAAGCAGACCTGTTGGGCGGCTTAGAGTGGCTGGCGGTGGGCGGAAGGAGGGGCGAGGGGGGTGGCTATCTAGAGCCCTTCTCTCGAAGGATAAAAACAAACGCCATATAAGCATAAACTTGTGGCGCTCCTCGCGGATTTCTTGGACCCGCGTTGGGCCCCCCGGGGTGGCGCCTCTGGCGCCGCCCTTGGCGCGTTCCGCGTGCCAGGGAGACGGGATCCAGCGCAGATCCGGGAAATCCGCGCGGAGCTCCAAAATTTATTGTCATGCCTTTTTGTTTTTATTATTCTTCTATTCCCGCCTCTCGCGCATGAGGCGTGGCATCATTTTGGCCACCAGCTTGTCCAGATTTCCTCTGGCATGCGATCGTTTTACAAGATATTCGATGCCGCGTGGTGGAGGAGCAACATGTTGCGCAGGAGGGGCGGGTGTGTGTTCATTCTTGAGGGGCCCTTCCGAGAAGCTCCCCTTGCCCTTCCAATCAGGACCTCCCTTCCTTGCAGCCCTTTCCTGCTGACCGCCAGGGCCCATGTACCTCCTGGCTCTCCCGCCAGCCAAGGAAGCGTCTTGGTAGTTCCCTTTGGGCGCTTCACAAAGCGTCCTGGATGGTACCTTCTCGGTAAGCACTTCGAGCGCTCCACAGAAGCGTCCTGGGCCAGTCCTTTCGGGCGTTCCAGCCGGCGTAGGAGTCATCCTGGCAAGCACCTTCGGGCGCTCCAGCATTATTTCGAGGTCCGCTGGGAGTCTAAGCTCGGATCGAATTCTTGTAGCGTCTTAGTTCATATTTCGATACCGTGTCGGTCGCTTGGGCGTGCCCATTTCAGGTCGCAGCTGTTTGGACTGGTGGCTTTCATCGCGACGCTTCTATTTTGGTACTCCAAGCGCCTTGTCTTCCTCGACAAGGCCTGCATCCATCAGACGGACGCCGCGCTGAAAGCGCAGGATCCCCGCGCCCCTTTGTGCGGGGAAGCGACGCTGCCCGCTTGTTGCAGGCGCAGAAGACTCCCCCACCAGCCACGCGTTCTCCCCCATGTCTCTGTCCGTTTATGTCTTTGTTATGTTTGTGTGTCTGCGTCTCCGTTTGTGTCCGTGCGTCTTTCCATTATTCCCGAAAAGCGTCTCTTGTTTATCGTTGACCTCTCTCTCTCTCTCTTTGTTGTTTGCTTCTCTATCTCTCTGTCTCTGTTTGGCCCTTGCGAACAGAGGTCAAAGGTTGCCCCTGGAGTAGACCTGATGCGGTCCGTGCGTGCCCGCTCGAGGATAGAGTCCCTCGGCGGCTCCCCCCCCTCCGCCCCTGGTGCTATTGCTGCGGTAAGAAATATCCGAGCATTCCCGGCACCGCGCTTTGGGAAACTGAGCGGCGACGTTGTGCGAGTTCTTGGGGCGTCCCAGGAAGCTTTGAGAGGGGCATATCCTAGGGATCTCTTTGCGCCCCCCTTGGGCCTCGCGGGGGGCTGCGCGGCTCTTAGGACTGGTTACAGTTGGGGCTTCGGGCCGATGAAGGGTGTTATGCAGCTGGCTTGCGACGGTCTCATGATGCCCTGAGACTTGAGGGGCGGTCGTGCTCCCACCTTCTTCCATTCCCCTTTGCCCTCCTCTTCTTCTTTACTTCCCCCTTCCCCGCGCCCTCCCCAACCGCTGCCCACATCCCATTTCCACCTCCCAGTCCTCGCCCCCCTCATCCAACTGGTCCCCCTCGTCCTCCACCTTATGCTGCTCCTCGGGTCTCCTTTTCACTGCACAGAGGGAGCGGCCCTAGAAGGTAAGCTCACACGTGTCCAGTGGTTAAGCAGCGCGGCGGCGGAGTAGTGTGGGGAGGCGCCTGACAAGGAGGGGGTGCAGTAGTGGGTTCCACAGGGTCAGGGAGGAGGGGGAGGCAGCAGGAGGATGGATAAAGGATACGGGAGGAAGAGCAGGAGGAGAAGGAGGCGCGATGAGGAAGAATGAGGAAGTAGAAAAGGAGGAGGAGGAGGAGGAGGAGGAGGAGGAGGAAGGAACCAGGAGGATGTGGGAGGAGGGAGGGAGGGAGGAAGGACGGAGGGAACGAAAGAAGGAGGGAGGGAGCGAGGAGACTGGGCGGAACGAGGAGGGAGAGGATCACCGCCCGTGGATGCGTTCCTCCGCCCGCCTCCGCCTGCGCTTGCCCTCAGGCCGCTCCAGAAAGAAAGCGGCCTCCAGGGCGTGGAGAGCATCGCCGCGTTCCTGAGGCATTCGGAGAACATGCTGGTGGCATCCTCTCTCCGCTCCGCTTCCTCCTCGTCATCCTTCTTGTCCTCCCCCTCCTCCTCCTCCTCCTCCTCCTCCTCCTCCTCCTCCTCGTCTTCCTTTACCTCCCCCTCCTCCTCCTCCTCCTCCTCCTCCTCCTCCTCCTCCTCCTCTTCCTCCTCCTCCCTTCCTCCTCATCCTCCTCATCCTCCTACTCCTCCCTTCCCCCTTTTCCTCCTCAGGTCCTCCCCAGGTCCTCCTCAGGTCCTCCTCAGGTCCTCCTCCTCCTCCTCCTCCTCCTCCCAAGGTCCTCCTCCTCGTCCTTCTCCTCCTCCTCCTCCTCCTCCTCAGGTCCTCCTTCTCCTCCTCCTCCTCCTCCTCCTCCTCCTGCGATCGACCCGACAGGCCCATGTTTGGTTGCAAGGGCCCGCCACCTGCTCTCCAGAAGCTGCTGCGTAATCCCCTGGGGCACATGCTCGTCGCCGTGTCGGGCTCGGCTCTTGAGACGCCTCGGTCTGGTGTTGTCTTGGGCCCCTGCCGTGACCAGCAGATTATGTGTTTAAAGTGCGGGGGCTGGACACAAGGGAGGGCCGTGAAGCTCGCTGAGGTTTGCGTTAAGCCGTCGCGTAAGGGACTGGATGTCCTGAACCGCTTTCGGCGCGGGCTCGGCCCCAATCCCAAAGTCAAAGCTGTGCTGGAGAAGGCGTTGCCTGTGTCCCAGCTCAATGTTACTACAGAGGCGGACGATAAACCCGAGGTGTGCGTGACCTCAGTTCCACGAGCGTTTTCGGACTCTCCCTCGGCCCCCGCGTTCGAGCAGCGAATGGCGGCACTTGTCGTCAGGATCAAAGCTGAAGAAGAGGCTAGAGCCTCAGGGGCGAAGTAATTCGGGTCGATCCCCATCCCAAGCTTGGTGCTGTCACCTCCCGACCTTTCAAGGCGCTGGCCATCCATCCAGCCATCCCCCTACGTAGCCGTTTGGGCTCAAGACGGAAGACTCAGGTGAGTCAAGTGGAGACCGCAGGTCCGCGGCAGGCTTCGACTCTTTCAGGGGACCGCAATCCCGTCGACAGCTCGACGGTGCAGGCTTTCGCTCGCACTCCACAGCGTTCGCCATGGCGCAGGGGGCATCACTGGGCCAGAAGGCTCGGCGCCGCGGCTGGTGCCTACGCGTGGAACTTCTCGAAAGGTGGCTAGTGTCACGGTTTTGGTTGCCAGGTCCAGCCGCTTCAGCTCGAGGCGAGGCCGCCTTGCGGCGTCTCGGCGGACGTACCTTGCCATACTTCCACGGAGACCAGCGGCGGCATGAGTGGCCAGGGCGACGACAAGGGCAAGGCCCCCCCGCGGCGCACGAAGCGCAGCGTCGCGGACCAGATCATGGCTGTCGTCGACGCGCCGGGGCTTGATGCGGATGCAAGCAAGTGCCAGGCGCTGTGCGCGGCCGCGGCTACCCTCGAGCCAGCGCCCGAGGTGCCGCCCGAGCGTGCGCCCTCGCAGCGGCTGCGTTCCGCCATCAGCCGCGAAGGCGACGCAGTCCGCGCCATGGAGTCGGCGTGCAGCCAGCTTTACGAGCTCGAGCAGCAGCTCCTCACGACCCGCACGGAGCTGGACAGAGCCTGCCGCCCGCGACGCGCTGCTGGCCGAGAAGGCGGCATTCTCGGAGCAGTCGCAGGAGGCCAAGCGCGGCCATGACGAGCGCATCGCGGCCTGGCTCCAGCGCGAACAGAAGGCGCGAGAGAAGATCCGCAAGAAGGGGCAACTGGAGGCCAGGCTCGCCGACGCCGAGGCGCCCGCCCCCGAGGCCGCTGGCGCCGCCGCGTCGGAAGCCACCGGCGGGCCAGGCGCAGCCGCCGCCACCAGTGGCGGCAAGGGGGCCAAAGCCCCAGCGGCGCCCCAGCCTGGCGCGGGGAGTTCCTCGTCGGCCGCGGGGGCCGCCCCAAAATTTTGGCGCCGACGAAGCGCGCCTGCGCGCGGTCGCTGCCGAGCTGGCCGTGGCCCAGATCGTCGCGGAGCGACTTGGCCGCGGCCTCGACCCCGCCAGCGCCGCCGCGGCGGCCGAGGCTGCCGCGCCCAACTCGCATGCTGCCGCGGCTGTTCTTCGCCTGGGTAGCGAGCCCGCAGCCGCTGCCGCTGGGCGCGAGGCAGCTCGCCGAGGCAGGTGAGCTGCCCTTGCGAGGGCCGCGGAGAGCGCGGTTCGGATGTCCTTTGGCGACGTCGCGGAGTGCGGCCCCGCGGCCAGCGGCTTCCTCGCACGCCGCGGGAAGGAGTTCGCCGCGGCGGGCTTCGGCGAGACCCGCGCGTCGCCGCGGGCCTCCGAGGCCTTCGAGGTGGACGTCCAGGTGGACAACTGGAAGGTTGCCGCCGCACCGGGAACTCCTTCGGGCAAGACGACCAGCGGCTACACTGGCGGCGAGAGGCTGGCCGCCATCGGCCGCGACCTCTGAGGGCCACCGCCGCGCCATCTAAGAGCGCGCGAAGCGCTGCACCTCCTTCGAATGCGCGCCCATGGCCCAGCACCCGCAGCAGGAGGGCGCGCTGGTCATCGTGGCGCACTTGGCCCCAGGGCTTCGCTGTGGTGGGGCCAGCCAGCACAAGCTCGCGTCCATGGCAGCGTTTCTCTCCATGATGAAGGGCCCGTTCATGGCGGCTGGCGATTGGGAGCGGGGCCGCAGGACTGGCGCGAGGCTGGATGGACGTCGCGCCCCGGCGCCGGCATCACCGCGCCAACGAGCGCCCGCGCCATTTGCGACCAGGGCAAGGGGGGATGCGCGACAACGGCCTTGTCGCTTCGGCGCGCTGCGAGCACGCGCGAGTCTTCGGGCGTGACCAGCGTCCCTTTGGCGACCCGCTGCGGGCCGGAGATCGAGCTCGGGGCCAGGCGCCGCCGCCGGCGCCGCCGGGTGCTCGTCGCCGCGGCCGCGCCGCCGTTGAGGCAGCCGCCTGCCCGAGCCACCGACTCCCGCAGTCGGCGGCGCGGGCCCGCGGGCGCCGCGATGCGCGCCCCGAGGAACTCCGAGTGGCCCGCGATGAGCTCGTTCGGCCCGACGACGGCGACGATCGCGATGGTCGCGCGGATGCCGCTGCAGCTGCGACGGCCTCCGGCGAGGCCGAGCAAGCGCCGGGCGCCGCGACGCCATTCCCCCCGCCCAACTCGACGCCCATGTAAGATATGCGCTGTACATCTTGCACAGCGCAGCGGCAGCGGGTTTCGAGTGCACGCGCGCAGAGCAGCGCGTCAGGGATGTGCATGCGCTTGAAATTTGGTCCGAACTGCACCAGGGCCCTTGAGCTAATCGGAGCGAGATGCCCGAGCGATGGCCGCATCTCCTGCGCCAACTGCTGTCTTCCATCTTCGTCGGGGACTTGGAGCCTTGACAAGTTCGCGCTGGCGGCGGGGCCTGGAAACCAGGCTCGCGCGTTGCCCCGCCCATGTGCGGCCGTCGACTCCCGCGCGACATTCGACGAGATCGCCGAGTTAGACTTTGGAGTAGAATCGACTCCCAGCGGGATCCTACGCGGCAGCTTTGACGACGACGACGGCCAATGCAGCGGCGTCGGCGCGGACAGCGACGGCCCAGACCGAACGAGCCTCTCCCGCAGCCGCAGCGCCGACAGCAGCCCCGGCACCGACGAGATGGCGAAGAACGACGCAGATGTGCCCGTGCCGCCGAAACGAGGAGATCCACAGTTCGGCGGTAGTCATCAGCGAAGTGGAAGGATAACGGAAAGAGAGCGCCGACATTCATCGCGACGCTAGTTTTGGAGAAGACGGACCGCGAAGCAGCTGTGCAGATCTCGCGCCCAGCGCAGGCCCCGCCGGCGAAGCGCGGGGCGAAGCGGGGGATTTCTCGGCGGACGACGTGGTCAATCCCGACGTGCCCATGCGCCTGCTGACGAGGCTACGCCCGCTTTTCAAGATGGGCGACTGGATTGACCCGGCAGGCGATTTCGAGGATTGATCCTGCGACGTGGAGGTTGCGCATCAGAGCAGAGGGCAGTCGCCATATCCGTCGTGGGCAAAGACATCATGCAGGGCGAGGTCATGGAGGCGCTCTAGACGACCCTCGGGCACGAGAACGCAATGCGCGAGCCGAATCACGCACGGAGGCAACGATGCGTCGACGAGGATGGAGAATCTAAGAAGAGCTCCACGCACTACGCCGGCGACGCCGACGAGGACGAGGACAACGAGCAGGAGTATTGGGCCGAGGACGACGACGCCTGGTACCATTGCGACGAGGGCTACTGCCTGCGCGACACGGCGACCGCCCAGGAGTTCGACGCCGGGGAGTTCGACGGTCCACGCGACTAACCACGGCGCGAGGATGCGCTTCAAGGACCTGAACTTGTCGAGATGTTTATACCCCGTCGTCGCAATGGTCAACCAAGGGAATGGCGCAAGTTCGCGCCCCACGGCGGCGGCGTCAAGGCGAGGGCGATCGACGAGCAAAGGATCGAATGGACGCGTCAAGTCCACAGGGGGGAACGGCAGTCCAGGCGGGCGCAAGGGCGGGCCACCGCCACCACCGCATAATCCCTACGCGAGACCAAGACCCTCAGACTGGGCAGCAGCAGCCAGCAGACCAGCTCCCTCATCGGCACCATCCGCTGCGCGCCTCAAGCGCGGCAGGCCTGGCCATTGGGCCCGCGGCCGCGCGGGGCCGCCGAAGACGAGGCAGCGCGCGGGCGAGAGCACGGCGGTCGACGAAGTCTACAGGGGCACCGAGAAGACTACTACGTCCATTCCCGCGAGGAACGGCGTCGTGGACTGCGGCGCGACGACTCTCGCGGCCGGGTCGGAGACGGTCAGGGGCTGCATGGCCGATTGGCGCCAGATGGGTTGCCCGGTCGAACAGCGGGGGTTCCCCCAGCGCAGGCGGGCCTTCAGGTTCGGCAGCGGCAAGATTTAGCACGCGCAGCGGTTTTAGGTGCTCCCAGCCAGCTCGAATAATGAGACAGGGACGCATCCGCGCGGTACTTGGTCGCGCCCCAATGCTGCACCCAAGATCGCCATTCGAAGATGTCGAGGCGTTGGTCACCCAAGCCATGAAAAGGTTTCCTGGAACGGCGGCTGTTTCGAGAAAGCGTTGCTCAATCAAGGGCACTGCGCGGTCGATATGCTGGAATCCCAGGATTAGACTACCTGTGAGAAGGTGTGCGACTTTGAGTGCGAGCCGGCTGGCGCTGCCCAGTTCCAGACCCCCGGCAACGGGACGATGGTGGCTTTAAGAGAGTTCATGGGCAACATGTAAGTGACGGAATCGAGCAGCGACGGCGAGCAGCGGGAGCAACTTCCCGCGACGCAGCGACCCCGCGCTGAATCATGCCCACAGCGAGCCGTTCAGGTCAACTGCTGCGGATCCTGCAGCGGCAGTGCCAGCAACATACTGAGCGTGGCAACCTATGCTTCGCCGCTGCGCCGATTTCTCCGGTCGACCCGACGTTGCTCTCACCGCGGTGGTGCCCGCCAGGGCCCAGCAGCAGCGACGCGTGTCATAGCGGCGCCGAGGGGCGCGACCATCGGCTCGCGGCGAAGCAGGCCACGAGCATCTTCGCCCAGAAGATCGATCAGTTGGCACGCACGCCAGCAAAATGCAAATGCAGACGATGCTGCGCGCAGCCAGCACGACGTGCACAAAGAGAAAGACGATTCGGGAAGTCAGCGCTGGAGAATCTCGTCGATCCCAAGCGCTGCGCGACCTGGGGGCCAGAATCGAGACGTTTGGTCTACATGCCAGATGGGACTTCGCGAAGACCGAGCATCAGGAGTTGATCGAGAAGAGGCTTGCCGAGGAGCAGCCAGAAGAGGTGCATATATCCCCCATGCGTGATTCATGGGCAGACGCGCAGGAGCTGAAAACATTCACCGGCATCCCAGCTGGAAGGATTACATCGCTGATCTACGCGAGAGCACTTCACTTTCGCCGCGGACGTCTACCGGGTGCAGCGCGGAGCTCGGCGACGCGTTCACATCAAGCACCATGCGCTTCGAGTGCGTGGCACGCCGTTGAATTCAGCGCAGTCTGCCCAGACTGACCGCAACGTTCGACCAGTGCATGCACGGGCTATCTCTACCAGGCAGCGATCGACTGGGCAAGATATTCACAGGGAGCTCGAACAAATTAGGTCGGCATGCCCAGGCTCAGCCTCGCGGACCTATTCTAAAACCATATATGTGAAACCTTTGTTTTGTTCCACGCCCTGCCGTCATCGCGCACATGCTATTCGAAAACCTAATTTAAAAGATTGTCACGGCGACCTTCCCCCAGATATTATTCCGGATTTCTTTCCAGATCTTCACATGTCATTAAATCTTTACGTGCATATTCGCCCAGGCCCGTAAATCCTCACCCAGGGCTCTAATTGTTCCCCCAGAGCCCGAAACCTTCACTTAAATCTTCACCCCGGGCTTTAAATCTTCACATAAATCTGCGCCCAGGGCCGCAAATCTTCACCTAGACCTTCACCCGGGACCCTGAATCTTCATGTAAATCTTCACCCAGGGCCGCAAAACTTCACCCTGGCCTGAAATCTTCGCGTAGACCTTCCTCCAGCGCACTAAATCGCCACCCAGGGGCGGAAATCTTCACCCTGGCCTTGCCTTGAATCTTCATCGAAATATTCTCCCGGGCTCGTAACCTTTACCCAGGGCATTACATCTTCATTTGAATCTCCTTCCAAGCGCGTAAATCTTCAGCCCGGGCTTTACATCTTGACCCAGAGCCCGAAATCTCCATCGACGTCGTCGCCCAGGGCTTTAAATCGTCACGTTAATCTTCAGCCAGGGCCGTAAATCTTCACCTGATCTTGCCCAGGGCGCTGAATCTTCACCAAGATCTCCGCCCATGGCCGCAAAACTTCATCCAGGCCTTATAAATTCACCTAAATCTTCAACCTGCGCCTAAAATCTTGATTTACATTTCCGCCCAGGGCCATAAATCTTCACCCATGCCTTTAATCTCAATGTAAATATTCACACAGGCCCTTAAAACTTCCCCGTGGGCATTAAATATGAGTTAAAACATTCACCCAGGCTTGTAAAGCTTCACCCAGGGCTTTCAATCTTCACCCAGAGCCCGAAATCTTCATATAAATCCTCACCGAGGGCCCTAAATCTTCACTTAGATCTTCACACAGGGCCGCAAATCTCGATTTGAATCTTCACCCAAGATCTTGATTCTCTCGCTAAATCTTCACCCGGGGCCGTGCATCTCCACCCAGGCTTTAAATCCTCACTTAAATTTTGCATCCCAGGGGTGACCCTCAACGTTGTTTAGCTGTTTTTGTTCCTAACGTTGTCGTTTTAATTTTGTTTTTTGTGGGGAACGCGTTCCAGAACACGCGTTCGCATTCTCTGAACGCCAGCCGTCGCGCGGGCAGGCCCGCCCGCTTAAATCTTCACGAAAATCGTCACCCCGGAGGCCCGCCAGCCAAAATCCCCACTCAAATCTTCTCGAAAATCTTCACCCTGGAGCCCCGCCAGGTTAAATCTTCATTTAAATCTTCGCGAAAATCTTCGCCCCGCAGCCCCTCCGGCCTAAATATTCATGTAAATGTTCACGTGCATTTTCACCCCAGAGGCCCGCCAGCCTAAATCTCCATTGAAATATGCGCGTGCATGTTCACCCCGGAGCCCCGCCAGCCCAAATCTTCATTTACATCTCTCTTGAAATCTTCACCCAGAGCCCCATCGCCACCCCCGGCAAGACCCCCCCCCAGCCCGACCCCCCGAACAAACCCTGCAGCGCCCCCCCTTCAAATAAAAGATGCCACCCAACAAATGCGTTTTACAAATTTACTCGGGGTGCCCACTTAGAATCGCATTTAAGGCTTCACGCGGATTAGCGCAGATTTCATAATGGAAAACTTTCAGAGTTGCGTCATTGCGTTTTTTCTTGTTTTTAGTCCTAGTTTCGCGACGTCGCCCCGGGGCGGCGCTCCAAACTCACGCGGCAACCCATAATTTTTGACATCCATGGTTCTTGTTTAACACGTGTTTTTTCTTCCAAACTCGCTGTGCTACCAACAAGGCGACTGGCAATGCTGAGCCAGATGTGCGATGCCATCCATCGACGCGCCGCGCTCGAAGACAAGACGCGCGCCCTAGCCGCGGAGGAGTCCCCCGTCGTTGCAGTCACTCTGGCGCAGAGCATGGTGGAACTGACAATCGAGGAGATCTACAACGGAGAGGCCGCCACCGCGGACGCTCACGCCAGCTCCGGCAGCAGCCAACCGAAGGAAGCCCACGCGCACCTTCAGCTTCGCGAGAGGTGCGGTACGGAAGCGCAGATGCACGTCAAGTGACTCCACCGCAACATGGGACATCCAAATCCCACGGTATTACATCGATTACTTCAACAAGCAGGCGCGCATAATATGGTTTTGAACTGTGCAGCCGATATCGATGCGATTACTGCATGGAGCTGCAGCGAGAAGCCATCTACAGCCGGAGCGAAGCAGCCCACCAAGGTTCACGAAGTGGTCTACACGGACGTCTTCTGATCAAGACAGTTGCCAAGAAGGTTGCAGTGCGATCAATGGTGGATGGAGCTACCAGATGTTGTGCGCTACGGATAGTCAAGACCGAGGCGGCCGACGAGCTCGTCAGGGTGATCGAGCGCGGCTCGATCAGGCCGTTCGGAGATGTGGGAGAGCTCCGCGCCCACGACGACTCAGGTTACCGCATCGGAGCGCTTCGCCCAGCTCCGGGAGCAGAATGAGATCAGCATCGTGATCGCAACCGGCGGGGCACGTTTTAGCCTGGGAATTGTTGAGCGACGACATCAAGTCGTCCGAGAGGCGATCGAGCGCTGACGCGCAAACTCCATCGAGCTCGGCGCCAGTACGATCAACATTGAGGAGATGATCATCGAGGCCTGCAACTACGCGCCAAACCAGGTAAACCGCCTGGCTTTCACGAAAGGGCATTCGCCATGCCAGTGGGTTCTTGGCAGGGGCCCAACCGCGACCACGACCAACTACGACGGGGGCCCCAAGAATGTACTGGGACGGAAATCCACGGCAGTTAACGCCTTAGTGGCGGCGGACGCGTCGGCCAAACTACGACGTGCTCTACTACATCAGCACGCTGCCCTCAGGCGCGACCTCTCCGTCGGGCAGCGGCGCCGCAACTGGCGCGAGGGAGGGGGGGGGGGGCAACGAGCTCATCAAGAGCAAGTGCAATGCCCTGGCTAGCGGGGTCTTCAAGGAGGTGCGTCAAAATGAGAGCGGGCCCCAGATCTAATTGGTTTGTGCATGATACGCAGTTACTACTCTGCGCAACTAAACGCGCACGGCCAGACGCGAGCGATCAAGGGCGCGCTCCACTCGAGCACCCCATCCAAGCGAAGGACGCGTTGAGAACCAGGCGAAGGACCGACATGACGCAGTTTCAAGACATCAATTCGCAGCAGACACCGTTCGATACCCCAGGCGACTCCGACATGGACATCGACCCCGACGAAGCCGACGGGGATAGCGGGGCACCGCTGAAGCGACCCCGAGGAGCGCCCACGGCCTCTCCAGAGACTGCAGCGACGGCCATGACGGCCACGGCCCGCGCGACTTCGGCGGCTTTTCGTCTGCTGGGCGCGAGGGGCCGCCGATTACCGCGGTAGCATGTGCGGCTAGCGCAGCGGCGGCGGCGCAGACGGCCGCGCCCGACGCGGCCATGGCTACGCCCGACGGCAGTCGACAGACCAGCGCGGGCCAGCCCGACCCGGAGACGATGCTGAAGACACCTCCGACCGAAAAGCACACCGAACTGACGCGATCAGCGGTGCGAGCCACCCTTGCCGACGCCAGCTCCCGCTGCCAGCAACCAGCCAGTCCCGACGCCGACGCCGCCGATGTTCTCACTTCGAGCAGGCTTTCGAGCCCGCCAAACACAACTCCATCAAGCGGTGACGGCAATTTCCCGACGCCCAGGTGGGGGGGTAAATCGAGGACCCCATTTACCATTACAGCCCGCTCGAACATCGACCGACCCGTCAAATAATTAGCGGGCGCGACGGAGTTCGAAAGGCGCGCGGCCCATTTCAACGAAATCCACGCCGCGATCACCCCGAGGAGCACGACGGCCCATGCGCGCGCAGCCTGCCTGCGTGGGAAGCGGAAGGAATCGATTGAGTTTTTCGGCAACGACGTCGGGGAGTTCCACGAGTCTTTCGGCGAAGAGGCCCCGAGCAGCACACTCAATGCGAAGTGGGCATTCGAGCGGGAGCAAGAATGACGAGAACACGCCGAGAGCAAGGAAAAGCCCGGCACAGTTATGGTTCGAGGGCCCAGACACCCTCGAAGGACGAGTACTTACATCGCCACTTACGGCATCGAGGTTGGGGCGCTAGCTATCGCTGCAGCTAGCAGTTACGAGCGGCTGGAGACGCTGGGCGGCAGACGCGGCTACAGCTCGCCTGCGAGGACGACCCAGAAAGCGAGTGCCCTACGCCAGGGTCATGACGGACGCGGCAGAGGTCAGAGCTCATGGGAGTCGACACGGATACACCCACGAAGCTCGTGAAGCCCACGCGCGGTCAAGTGAACGCCCCAAGGCGTTGGTGGTCACGCGCGGTGGACAACTTGAGGCCAGTGGCCTCAAGCAGCGCCCGTTGGGCCTCTGCGTCTTCGCGAGCTTCGATAAGGGCGGCAACTTCGACGGCTTCGGTCTAGTCCACGTGGGCGACGTGCTTGGAGGAGGAGACCCACGCCCAGGCAGAAATTGCACCAAGGTCATCGCCGACATCAAGAAGAGGTTCAAGTTCAGGGCGTGGATAGAAGACGACAAGATGGAGCACTGCGGATCGGATCTCGGCCAGACCCCGCGCTGGGACAACGAGCGTTCCAACGACGACGAGATCGAAGTTCATATGCAGACGTGCGCTCACAGCCTCCAGGCAATCGCGATCGATCAGAAGAGCGGTGACCAGCCTCGGAATCTCACGGTCAAGGAGAAACGGCAGCTGCGAGGCCTACTTGGAGCACTACACTGGCCCAAGCACGCCAACACGTGCCATCGTCGGTCAGCATTCATCATGGACAGTTACCTGTAGCGACCGTGGGGACAGCGAAGGAAGTCAACAATGCGCTGCGTTCCTTGAGGCAGAACGCGGACGTTTTGCCTCGAGTTAAAGAAGCTGCCCAGCGGGATTGTGCTCGCGGCGATGGCAGGCGCGGCCTGGGGAGCCCGACGTGACGGAGCTAGTTAGGAGGCCACGTGATGCGCGGTGACGGCTTGTCACGTGAAGCTACTACAAGGAGAAGGGTCGGACTCCAGCGCGGTCGACTGTAAGTCGTTCATCTTGGTGGCATTGGCTAGATCCTCGCTACGCGCGACGTCTCAAGCGGCTGCAGCAGGCGTGGGCGCCCTGGAGTGTGCCGAGCGGTTCTGGGCCGCCTCCGTCTACGACAACGCGGGCGCGGCGCAGGGCGAGAGCAGGCGCTGCGCCGGGAGTTCGGCAATAGTGATCGGCGCAAAGGCCTTCTGCGATGCTGTGCAGAAGGAGGGCATCACCAGTTTCCATGACGAGGGCCAGCATCGAAGTCCTGGGCGCGCGCGAAGGGCGGCTACCAGTATCGTTGGAGATGGGGGAGATGGGTAACCAGAGCGGCAGTGCGCGGACGGCCGGACCACGATCGCAGCTGGTCAACTTCCCGCAGATCGACTTATAGTGGGGCGCCTGCAGCCACGCCGCGACCCAACATACACGGCGGCCAAGAAGAATACCAAGGATGAGCGACAGGAAACCATCGATCGATCGAGAGCAGCGAGATCATCGGCGACACGGAAGGCAAGGCCATTTCTGATACAGTAGGCAGCGTTTGCGACATTTTGTTGCAAGCGCGCGGCCAGTAACACCGCGACCGACCTTCAGCCAGTACAAGTACGAGGACAAGAACTACTTACTACGACGACGACTGGTGGACGGGTCCCAGGTAGAGCTCGGCAGTCATTGCTGCTCATGGTGGCATGAATGATCGTCGCCCAACTGCTCGCTTGCTACACGAGGCAGATGGAGACTGCAGCAGAGGAGACCGGCATCGAGAAAATTGAGCCAGACAGCGAGGCAACTCCCAATTTGGACTAAGTTGGACATCCTGCCGAGCGCGGATCAAGCGACTAAAGAGAGAACGCTCAGTTCAAGCGAGGTCTACCCACGGACGGTGGGAGCGCAGAGCACGGTGACCTACGTGCTCCACGGAGACCAGTGGAGATTTGGATTTAGAGACCCGGATTTTCAAGCGAGCCGTAGAGGTCACAGCAGAGCAGACACCAACGATCGGAGACTAAATGATATGGAAGGTCTGCGAGGTGGACCTCGGTTGGATACCCTACCGCGAATTCCACCTCACTCCTGGTTCTCGCTATTTAGCATTATGTTACTGATTGGTGTTGTACTTGTTGAGATTAGAGGTTCGCGCTGATTATGTGAAATGTGCGCTGCACGTGTTGCGTAGTGCGGCAGCAGCAGGCGCGCGCGCGTGCAGAGCAGCGCGCGAGCGATTTGCCTGCGCTGCCCATGCGCCCCGAACTTTGCAAGGGCCCTTGAGCTGAGCTAGTCGCAGCGAGGTGTAAGCTTGATGGTTGCATCTTGTGTTATTGCTCTGCTTCGTAGTCGCCGGGGACTTCGAGGGATTCGAGAAGTTCATCGCCCCAATTGGTCGGGGCAGGTTCGGTTCGCGCGGCTAGGGGACCAGGCATCCTCGCATTCGCGTTCCCCGGGGCGCGCGCGCCAATGGTTGCAGCGCCATCATTGGCGGTGGCGAGCAGGGCCCGTTCGACATGCTGGACCGCGACGACGCACGGCCACCTTCCGCGACTCGAGCGCCGAAGGCGCTGCACGGCGCCTCGACATCGCGCGGCGCCCCGCTGGCAGCAGGTCGGCCCGCCCGGCGCAAAGGGGCGCCCACGCAGGCGTCGCGGGGCCATCGTCTTCGGCACCCCAGCGGCAGCAGGCCGCGGCTTTGCCCGCGGCCGCGGCGGGCGACGGCGAGGTCGAGGCGCCGTGCATGGTGGGCGAGGCGACCTGGCTGGATCGCGGCGCGGTTTGCCGCCAGCAGACCTGCGCCCCGCAGCGCGCTGAGACCCAGAACCTTTCCTTGTTCGGAAGGGCTCCGTCGGCCACGGGTCGCGCGTCGGAGGCCCGCGCGAAGCGGGTCTGAGCGGTGGAGACGGCCTTCGTCTTGACCGAGGCCGTGGAGGGCAGCCGCCGCGGGGGCTACGCCAGCCCGCCCACTCCTGCATCGGGCGAGTTGCACATGCTGCGCGCGCTGCAGGTCAGGCAGGCGGCCTCGTTCACGCGCGTGACCGATCTTCTTCAACAGCAACTTGGCGCTCGACGCTGCGAACTTTCTGCTGCGGGGGTGGCTGCCAGAGAGCAGCCGCAAGACGCACTTCGGCGCGGCGCTCTTGCTCGAGGCCCAGGACCAGCCGCCCGCGCGCCCAGTTTTCCCACGACAGCCGACGCCGCCTCGGCGACGCGGAGAGGCTTGCGGCCGGCACGGAGGCTTGGTGCAGTCGCATGTTGTGCCGTGGCCTGCAAAACGCTCGCCAAGGCGACGCGCGTTGGGCTACAGCTTCGCGGATGGAGCGACCTGGCCGAGTTCATCGGCACGTCGGAGCTCGCGATGCCGAGCAGCCCGAGACCGCAGGCCACGCGCGCGATGCCAAGGGCTCCGAGCTGCAGCTGGGCATCTCCACCCCCGGCGCGATCATGCAGAGCGATTCTCCACTCGTGGACATCGCTGGGAGCGACCCCGCATTCGACGAGACAGAGCTCATCGAGACGTTTGGCGAGGTACTGCGCCGCGCTCGAGACGAGGACCTGCCGGCGATCACCCGCGCGCAGATCGGCCAGGCGCATCGCCGCACCTCGGCGGGCACGGCGCGGGGCAGCGACAACGTCAGCCTCGACGACCTACAGCGGCTTCCTGAGCGCGGGCTCTAGGATTTCGTCTGGCTGCTCAACTCTGGCGAGACGGAGGCCGCGCGGCCGCGATTCCAGGGCGCGCTATCCCCAAGAAGCCTGGGGGGGGCCTCATCGCGAGTGCGCCCCCCGCGGCCTGCAAGGCGCGGCCAAAAGCGCGAGCCCGCCTCGGGCGATTGGATTGACCAGCTGGCCGAATGGTGGGATACAGCCTTTCGCGGGTCCTCTGCGCTGCGCGCGGCGGTCTGCCGCGCGCGCGTGGACTAGTGCGATGTCGAGAACGGTTGGTTCACGGCTGCGTTGCTCCTCGGCCTCGAGAGGTCTTGCGACTCGATCTCGTTCAGGCGTTTGTTCCTCGCGTCCTTGGAGCAGGGCCCCCCCGCCGTCGCGGCGGTCGTGGAGGTCCAGCGGTTCGCAGGGCCGCGCCGCCTGCGGCAACGAGATTGGCCGGGGCCCCGCCGGCGGGCGCGGCGCTCCGCGATTGCGACTCCTGCCCCGCCTCAAGCTCGCGGAGGTGCCGCTAGGGCCGATCACTGCTCGAGCGCATCGCGCTTTGCGAGCGCGCCCAGCTGCGGGCGCTCAGCGCTGTCTCGCGGGTCGTCGCCGCCCGCGAGATTGTCAGGGCGGACATCAACGGCTCGAGGCGGGGCTGGACGAGGCAGGCCTGGCAGTGTCGGCCCAGACCGCGCCGGTCGGCTCCGACCCCGTCCTCGGCCGCGCCATTGCCGCGGGCCTCGCGCGCCTGGGGGGCCCTGCCTCGCGCTCCCCGCAGGCGGCGGACCTCGGCGTCGACGATGCGCGCGGGCGGCGCCGTCGTCGGCGCGAGGCGAAAGGCCGCTTTCAGTTGGCCCGCACGCGCTGCGCCAGGATCCTGAAGATGAGGAGAGGAGACCGCCAGGCGCGCATCCCCAAGATGCCGTGGACGACGGGCGCGCAGTCCTAGGGGCGACGCGCGGCCATCAGGCCGCGGGCTTGGCGCCGTCGCGGCTGCTCGCCCTTGGCCGAGGCGCCGCAGCGGCTGCCGCCGGCAAGGGGCCGGGCCAGCGCCTGATCACCGCGCTAGGCGCCCTCTGCGGGCACCGCAGCTCAGGCATGGAGCTCCGCCGCGAGGTCGTCGGCCAATGGCTGGAGCTCCGGCGCGCGTGGCCCGACGCGCACGGCTGGGCCCATCTCGCTCGGCCACGCATCGTAGCAGCACTAACCCGCGGCAGTGCGCGACGCTGGCCGCCGTTGTCGCGCTCTTGCTGGGCCCCCGCAGCCGCTATCGCCTCGGCGGTGGGTATGGCCGACGGGCGCCGACTCGGCCAGACGAGCTTCCGGCGTGCGCCGGAGCGCAGACCGCGCTCCTGGACGAAGGTCTAGGGGCACTGGCTTTGCGCCGCCTGTCGTAAACACGTCAAGAGGGGGAACCGAAAACAATTAATCGTCGATTCCCCAGAAAATATGGGAAAATATGGGAAGTGGAGGGGAAGACAAAAACCAAGAAAATATGGGGAATCCTGTTTTTTGTGTATTTATTGGTGTGTCCCAGGGCCCCTTCAGTGTTCCGTCCCACCCGTTGGCCCAAGCTTGGTTTTCCAAGGAGAGCTTCGGCGATGAGGGGACCTGTGTCGACAGGCGGTCGGGCCGTTTTCCGTTCGCGATACGTGCGGGCATTTCCCGAGCTGTCGTTTTTCTGTGTTCAATTTCTGGAACGATTGCCACAATGGATTTTCGGCATTTATGCAGTGACACAGGAACGGGCAAAGGCAAATATTACCTCGCTGTAGTTTGCAAGGGCCTTCTTCCCAGCCGCCGAGGGGCTCCGAAGCCCGCTTCAGCGGCCCAGCAGGTCCTCACAGATGGGGTGTCGGGGTCTTCGGGGTCGTTTGCAGGGGCCCACGCCTAGCAGGGTAGTTCGGGACATAGCGTCCCCAGTTCCTGCTTCGCTTTCTCCTCCTCCTCCTTTTCCTCTTCCTCATGCTCCTCCTCCTCCTCCTCCATCCTCCTCCTCCTTCCTCCTTCTCTTCCTCCTCCTCTTCCTCATCCTACCCACCTCCTCCTCATCATTACCCTGTTGCAACATCAACATCCTCCTCCTCGGACTCCGAGCCTCCTCCTCCTCCTTTTCCTCCTCCTGCTCCCCTTCCCTCTCCCCCATCCCCTCCCCCTCCCTTTCCCCCTCCTTCCTTTCCTCCCCTTCCATCATCGTGTTCCGTTTCCCTCCGAATCCCCTCCCTCTACGCAGCCCTTTCCCTTCTGGTGTTTTGGGACCGCACCTACGTGAAGAGGCTGTGGTGTGTCTTCGAAATGGCAGCCTTCGTGAGGACGCACAAGCGGGCCTGGGTGAGGAACCAGCTCCGGATCCGGCCGATTGAGCTCGGCCCCGTGCTGCTCTCGTTCTTCCTCGCCACATGGCCCAACCTCCTCCTGTTCCGTCCTCCTCCTCCCGCCCTCTTCCTTATCCTTCGTACTCTTCTTTTTCTTCTTCGCCTTCTCCTTCTCTTCCAAATTCAATATTTCTCCTTCCCCGCTGCTTTCCTCCGCCTCCCCTCCCTCACCTCCCTCCATCCCTCCCTCTCCCCCTCCCAGTAAGCAAAGCAGAGACACCTGAGGGCGTGGCCGTGAACGCCGATGCCTGATCAGTAGTTCAGTGCAGCCAATGGCGTTGCCGGGAGCAATGAAGCAGACATTGCAGCCAAAATCGGTGCAGCTTTGCATGCAGCCCTCAGCAACAACGAATTAGGAGCCCATTGCAACCAGGGCACGATTTTACTACTTTACGACATATCCCTCATATACCGGAAACCTGGCCCCGGGGGGGCCAGGGCGAACGACCACCAGCCAGGGGCACCCACGGTACCACCCGATTGGTCCCACTAAGTGCAGTGAGGAAGCTCGCTAGGAAGCGGCAGCCATGTCTGAAGTGCCCCCTCCCCTCCTGGAGCCTTCCCCGAAGCCCCCAGATCCACGTCCAGAAGTTCTGGACGTCCCAGATGGTTTCCAGATTGTTCCAGGACGGCCCAATATGGCCTCAAGACGGCCCAAAGAGGCCCCCAAGACGCCCAAAGATGGCTCCAAGAACCCCCTCGAAGGCCCCGAGCGGCAAACATCATCTCACTTCTTCCGGGAAACGTATATGCCTGGCATGATCTAGACGCTTCGCGTAAACACACCAGCCCATCCAGAAACGATACCCAAGCGAGTTGCCTTGATAAGGGATGTGTACGAGCATGCAGTGAAATGACGGGCCGGGGAAGTCGTCGTACCCGAAGAGAGGGGGGGATGGAGGAGGAATCGTCGTCGTCGTCGTTCCGTCGTCGTCGCCGTCGTCGTCATCGTCATCGTCGGAGGAGGAGGAGGGGGAGGAGGAGGGGGAGGGGGAGGGGGGCAGAAGGGGGAGAAGGGGGAGGGGGAGAGGGAGGGGGGGGAGAGGGAGGCGGAGGAGGAGGAGGAGGAGCAGGAGGAGGAGGAGGAGGAGGAGGAGGAGGAGGAGGAGGAGGACGGCGAGCAAAATCGGGCTTTCGGAGTCTCTTCGGATGTCTCCCGAAAGCTTGTTGGAGTCCTCTTGGCTCGTCTTGGGGGCCTGTTCGCGGTCCTGGGGGCCTCTTGGCGCGTCTTGGGTGCCTTGGGGAAGCCTCTTGAGGGTCTCTTGGGAGTCTTTTGGGGACTTTTTGGGTGCCTCTTGGGGCTTCCTGCGCGCCTCTTGGAGCCCTCTTGCAGCCTCGGGGGCCATCTTGGAGGAGGTATGAGGAGATCGATCAAAGAAAGGGAGATTTTAATTTGCCCCCCCCCCTCCCCCTCCCAGGCCCCACACCTTAGCAAACTCAATGGGTTGTGCCTTCTCGCCGAGGCCGTCTTGGACACTCCAATCGGTCAAGACCCCGACCCCTGACCCAGGGTGGGGGTAGCAGGAGGGGGAACCCCTTCCCCAAACAGGAACAACAGGGTTGGAAGAGGAAGCTCTTCCTCATACTGTGTCTTCTTCTGCTCCTCATCCTCATCCTCATCCTCATCCTGCCTCCTCCGCTTCTCCCTTCTCCATTCCTCCCTCCTCTCCCCTGCTTCCTCCTACCTTTTCCCTCCCTCGTTCCTCCTTATCACTCGTTTGCTCTCCTTCATGTCCTGCTGCCTTCTCCTCCTTCCACCCTCCTCCGCCTCTCTCTTCCCTTTCTCACTATCCTCTCTCTTTCCTCCTTTCTCCCTCCTCCTCACTCCTTCCTGCTCCTTCCTTGTCCTCCTCTGCCCCACTCCTCCTCCTCCTCCTCCTCCTCCTCCTCCTCCTCCTGCTCCTCCTCCTCCTCCTCCTCGGCACGCTGTGCTTTACAAAGAGTCCAACTATTTCTCCTCCCCCTCCTCCTCCTCCTCCTCCTCCTCCTCCTCCTCCTCCTCCTCCTCCTCCTCCTCCCCTTCCTCCTCCTTCTCCTCCTCCTCCTCCTCATCATCATCATCATCATCAGCATCATCATCATTATCATCATCATCCTGCCTCCTTCGCTTTTCCCTTCCCCACTCCTCCCTCCTCTCCCTTGATTCCTCCTTCCTTCTCCTTCCCCATTTACTCCTTTATCAATATCGTGCTCTCCTTCATGTCCTGCTGCCTTCTCCTCCTTCCACCCCCCTCCGTCTCTCTCTCTCTCTGCCCTTTCTCACTCTGCTCTCTCGTTCCTCCTTTCTCCATCCTCCTCCCTCCTTCCTGCTCCGTCCTTGTCCTCCTCCTCCTCCTCCTGCTCCACCTCCTCTTCGTCCTCGTCCTCCTCCACCTCCTCCTCCTCCTCCTCCCTCTCCTCCTCTCCTCTCCTCCTCCTCCTCTCCTCCTCCTCCTCCTCCTCCTCCTCCTCCTCATTCCCCTCCCCCCCGCCTCTTCCTCCTCCCTGTCCTCGCTCCTCCCCACTCCCTCCTCCCCCTCCTCCCTCCGAGCTCCACTAGGAGACTCCCGGAGCTGTGCAGGAGGCCCCCAGGCTCCCGCAGGAGACTCCCCAGGCTGCCCCAGGAAGTCTCCAGCAGCACAATAAGGCCCCAAGAGGCAGCCAGAGTTCCCACGCAGGGCTTCCGAGAGGGCCAAATCAGTCAAAATCAAAAGGAATCGCAACATGTTTTCTTTTCTGGAATGCCTATGTGTTGCGAAAGTGTGGCTCCAGGAAAGCCTCGGAAGCCTAAATGATCCCCGAGAGTGTTGCACTATTGCCCAAGAATGGCCCAGGATTGCCGCAAACGTTCATCTTCAGTGCGACTTCAGACACCAACGCGTGGGCTTCCAAGTCAAGAACCCGATCATCTGGACACGGCCCCTCTGACGCGCTTTTCGTTTGGCCCCATGGCAAGTAGAATTTGAGCGCGCGCGATGGTTCTAGTTCCCAAAAGTGTCCCACGAGCCCTAGAATTGTGGCCAATACTAGCCCATAGAGCGAGCAAATTCACGAGAGTCGGCAGCCAGGATCTTTGAAAGATGGGGAGGGCAGCTTATGTGGCCGAGTTTCTCGGCAACTTTCTGCCTGCAAGCCCTATACCCAACCAATCCTGGGACAGAGGAGGGCAGCTTGCAGTGCATGCATATTGTGGGAGGGCGAGTGCAGAACAATCGCGCCCTCCCTCATTCCGCCCTCGTCTTGCTTCGGTGCCAGCGGGCGCCACTGGCAGTGACGGGGTGCTGCTGCCTGCTTATTCGGTAATTCAGGCGCCCCAGCCTGAGATAGCAAGACGGCCTGCCCTCCCCCTCCCCCCCGCAGCCGCGGCTGGCAGTTTCTTTCGTGTGGCAGTGCTCCTGGCCTGGTCTTGCCACCCTGCACCCCACCTCATGGGCCCAGCATTTTGCTGGTGGCAGTCTGAAACATAGATTGCTCTTGTAATTTCCGTACCTTGTCAACCCGGCCACCCACCTGGGCGACTTCACGGCGCTTTCCCTGACGTGCAAATACTTAGTCCTATTTCACCGATGGCGTCACTGCGGTACCCTTTGCTTTCACGTACTGGGCCTCGTCATCGCCCGTGGGTGCCCCGATGTTGCGGCCCGGCAGCTGCCGCGGCCCCCGCTGACGAGGCCGCCCGCGCCCACGCGCTCAGGTCGGAAGTCTTCCGCCTCTGAGTGCCCACTCTGCCTCCCTCCTCCGCGGCCGCACTGTCCGTTTTTTGCCCCTCCTCCTGCATGCTGGGGAATTCGCGTCTCGGTGCCCCCGTTCACTCTATCGCTGGCGGAGCCATTTTGTCTCGCTGCCGACAGAACAAATGATGAGAAGGACCGCTTCATATTTGTGTGGCCCTCTACTTGTGCGGCCCCCTTACGGATGGCTCTGCCAAGATCG
>CAUYUJ010000497.1:67500-95000 GCA_963575745.1 Prorocentrum cordatum
TCACGACGGCTAAGACGACCAAGGAAGGTGATCATGTTTTGTTGTTTGAGCTTGGTCAAGTCCCCGCTTAGAACGTACTCATGTTTGTGTTGCGGTATGCATCGAAGACCCTCAAAGCCCCAAACCACGAGCGCATCAAGATATCGGAAGAGGACCGTTGTTTCATACTGGTCAAACCCATGATCAAGTTCAAAAACCACAGGCTTTTTATATATGAAGCCCATTTGCCGCCAAAGGCACGCACGGCAGACACGGTAAGAGAGCCGAATCGTATCATTAACGTAAAATCCTGTGGCTACGTCAAGAGTTCTTCGGGATGTCGTCGGACGGGGCCTGGGGTTCTCGCCATGCAAATATTCAAGATCACATAGTACCAAGTGTAATGTTGCGCCCGAAAGAGGTCCACCAATGGGCACCCCAGAGAGCTGAGCAAGGACGAGGCCTGAGAGGATGAAGTAGCGAAACCCTAAGAGGCCCTCGATTGCCCTTTTGAGGCTCTGGAAGACGAAGACCGTCCTATCCCAATGCCGCACGCCGAGCTTGCCACCCAAGACTATTTGCGATGTGGATGTGTGCATGACAGACAAAGTGCGCGCGGTGAGCTTCTGCGCGGCACGATCAAACAGGGAGTCCACAGCCAGGCGGATGTCTTGAGGCGCCAACGCCTCGTACGCCTGACCCGCGTCTGCAACAACAAATCCTGGATGATCCATACACCTGCGACAGCGAACGCATGCACACTGCTGCGTGCCTGGGAGACAGTACGGAGGTGCAAGAAGTCCTACAGCAACATCTAGCCCTTCGAATGCCGAGTCGAGACCTCTGAGACTCCAGCCTGGGAAGATGAGGTTGGTTAAGAGGACAATGCCCCTGGAGATCTTCTGATATAAACGTCGTCCTGGAAGTCGATAGAAACTGCATGTGTTTCGTAGACGTGAGCGCTCTGGCTTTTGGCATCTTTTTCACCCGTGTCCTGGAAGCACTTACGTTTTACTGTGGGATAACAGTATGGTAGGTGACGATAACTTATACACCGTTGGTTAGGAGGGTGTAAGCTTTTGGGCACGCTAAAATCACATGTGAATCTGTACCATTGTAGTATGTGTGCATGTGGTAGGATGTTGAGACGCCATCTATCATGTGTACGTGATATAAGACCGACCCACCCCATCTGCATGCGCCTGACGCTGGCCCCCCAGAGCGCGCGCGGATCCTTATCTTCAACCGTGAACGTGACGAACTTTTTTGCGAAATCAAGTGCTGTGCACAATTTGCCTAGCGCCTGCAACTGTAGAGTCGGGGTCGAAGTCGACTTTGACGCCGGTGCCGAGCTTGCCACAGCCGGTAGAAAACACAGAAAAGCACCATCCAAACCTGAACGGCTAAGCCGCACAGCACACTGACTGCAATCGTTGAACGAGAGATTTCCGTCATCACTGTGAAGCCATGGGAGTCGACCACTAACAGGGATACGAAAAAGATCTGAACCCTGCGACGCGATCTGTAAGTCGTCGGCAGTGACAGATTGGAGGAGCTCCACGGGGGTCTTCTCGAGATCCTGATACATACACATGCAATGTTTTTGAAGCGTTTGACGTGCAGCAACCGTAATACGAATCTGACGTCGTACCAAGAGTGACCAAGCAGGACGCGTGAAAGAGGCCCGAGCAATGACCATGTTTATCCACTAGCGGACTACTGGCACATCCTGTTCTTGGCCCACAAGAATGTTAGCGCCTCCTGGCCGTGGGAGTCCATGAAGAGTGAGATGTGATGCGATCGCGGCCTGAACAATCGACTTTTCACGCCAGAAGGGAAAGACCGTGCATAGACCCCATAAGTGTAAAGATAAGCTGGACTGCCATTCTTCGCTGCAATCACTTGTTGCCATATGATCTGAGAAGGTTTCCATGCACAGAACCGTATGAGGAGGATTGCACAGCGTGGGTCATAGATGGAGATGGGACCGAAACTATGTGTCTGCATACCATGTCGTCGCATGAAGAAATCATATACACTGTAAAAATGCCCACGTAGAACTGTTGCCCATTCTCGTGTCCGTTCACGCTTCCGAGTGCGTCTAAGATGAAACTCACGAAGTGTTCGAAAACGCGCTTGTTGCCAGAGATATTGAGAATGAAGCTCTTCGGGGCCCCGAGGGAGATGTAGGTGCCTGTTTGTTCGGGGCCTCCGTTGCCTTGAGGGTTTGCCTGCCTGAGAGCGTGTAGGAATCCTGAGGGGGCCCAGACTGATGGAGTCGCTGTTATATTTGCTGTTGTTGTTGGCCTCGGGCGCAGCGTAAGCTATGCATGAGGACCCCACAGCATTTATGGCCAACGACGGGGCCACCCCCAGGAACATAATGGAAATGGTGCGCTGGTGATGTGCGCCCAGAAGTGCAAGATATCGCGCGCGATCAGCTAGTGGCCTACCCGATGCACACAACCTGAGAGACTTCAAGTGTTCCCGTGCTCGTGCGACACCTCCTGCGCGCGCGCCCGTGCTTCTATGTATGCACCCTTGTCCAATGTACCTGGCGTACGAGCCTACCTGGTAGATGAATGAGGACGTACGAAACGAAGTCGACGACGAGCCGAAAATGCACTGCAGCTGTAGGCTGAGGATGTCACATATCTCTAAGACCTCAAGGAAGTGGGCCCATCCAGGCCGTGAGATGGCTCGTTGCAGGTCTGCAGACATTGGACGACAACACCGTTGAGCAATTCCACGGGGCCGACGACCTGAAGTCCATACGTGACGTAGGTGTAGCATATAGTGCGAAGTCATGAGGCACACGTACATGCTGCTAAAGTGCAGGCTACCATGCGCATGTTCACCTGCCAACCACGGGGAAAACTCTCGAAGCAAGTGCTCAGTCATCCGAAGAAAATGCGATGACGGTAAAGGCCGTGACATATGCCATAGCGCAGCCACCATCATCCGTCGAGCAAGCACAAGAGTGAATGTCTCTGGAATCCCTGGCGTTCGAAATTTAAGGGGTGCTCCGATGAGATCCGTCCACGACGTGAGCGATGTAATCTGATGCTGGAATGTATGGTCCACAGCAGCATGAGGAAGATCATGGAATGAAACTCTAGACCGAAAGACTGTTCGCAAGGTTGCATCCATGGTGTCCGTGATCGTGTTGGGGGGATTCCTTGCATGAGAGAGCCAAGGGCCACAACCGAACAACCACAGAAGTCGAACTCCGAGATATGGATGCCATGTAGGTTGCCGCGAGAGCGGTACAGCATAAGTAGAACTCACACCTCCATACCGTCGCGTACACATCGCGATGAGAGATTGAAAGCCCAAGACCAATATGTGCTGATTCCAAGAGCAAGCCCAAGACCAATCACCGCTGATCCCAAGAGCAAACCCAAGACATCAATTGCGGATAGCCGAAAGGCTAGTACAGTATCTGCAATCTATGGTATGTTTTTTTTTTTTTTTTTTTTTTCAAGGCGAGCCCTGGGTGCGTTCCATAAGCGGCTCCTGCAAAACGCACTCCCGCCGTCGCTCGACGGGCCTTCGAGAGAGACGCGGCAGCGGCAGCAACAACAATGACGGTGAAGGCATGGCTGAGACGGTGCTGGTGTAGATGCTGGCGTCGGTGCCCAGACTCACGGCCTCGCTCCCGCGGAGGCGATATTATGATCAATAGCAAATGTGAGAAAGAGCACAAGCACACACACACACACACACGCACACACACACACACACACACACGCGCACACACACGCGCATACATACACGCACACACACGCGCACACACACACACGCGCACGCGCGTCGAAGGGCGAATCCCACCCTTCACGAACAAGATCCGATTTGATAGATGGTCCAATCTGTTCGTGCTTAACGACAACCTTTTTTATACAGGTTTCGAGGGGCCCATAACCACACGGAAACCTTGGGACCTCTTGCGCGGGAGCCCAAACAACCGCCAGAAGCCCTTGCTCCTTCCTCCTCGATCCTTGAGAACGTCCATTACAGCGGAGGCCCATGCCAAGAAACATTAAGAAACACGCTGCTTGCCTCCAGGATACCCTGCGTTTCTTGGGTTTCGAGGGTTTTGTTGTGGAAGGCCTGACGTTCCCACACCAAAAATCCGTGGACGTCCTTGGGTCTCAGGGTTGGGTTTCTTGTGGAAGGTTTCTGGTGGACTGACCTCCACTGTCTTTAATCGTTTCGCTCACTCCGCCGGCCTATTTTGTCGCACCGCTGTCGACTGCCCGGGTGATCGTTGTCAATGCGGCGCGGTTGAGCGGGGGCTGTTTTCCACAGGGGGTGCGCGAGGTGCGTTGGAGGTGACGCAGTCATTGTGGAGTTGGTTTCGGAGGTTCGTCGCAGACTCCTGCGGTGTGGTATGGGCAGTCGTTTTCCGGAATTGTTGACGCTTCGCGTATCCCCACCAGCTCCATGGATCGGTGCCCTCTGGACGGAATTGCTGGACGGCTTCCTACCGCGACCTTGGATCAGTGGCTTTGTGGGACTTGCCTGGGTATACACAGTCTCGTTTCGCCTGTGCTCTCCGCCTCATTGGACTGCACTGTGACACTGTGCCGTGCGCACGCCGCGTTTCGACGGGAGCGTGCATTCGGTGCCCTTTCACCCGTTGGGTCTGGGCCGATACGTTTTGGTGTGGTTGTCTTTTCGGAACATGGATACACCTTGATGTCGCTGACGCCGCGGCTCGCTGCCGCCGTCGGGATCTTCGTTGGACTTACCACCCCGACCTCTGTGTTACCCGACAGGCTGGGGCTGGCGTCTTCGGCCGTTCCCTTGTTCGCTCTTGGACGTTGGAACGTTTTCGCGCCATTTTGGCTGCGATTGGTGGTTTCGGTGCCTACCTCAGGCCTGTTGGACGCACCTGCATGCCCGTTCAGGGGCTGTCATGGCACCTGGATTGCATCGTCTTCCCTGGACGCTGTCGTGAGCCGCCTGATCCGCGGCCCTGCGCGCGTTAGGTAATTTAGTCGCGTCCGCGGCCCGTTCGCGACCTTCCGCCGCTGGCGCTTCCGCCTGCGGCTGTTAAAAAATATCCCCACCAGCCCATCCAGAAACGATGCCCAGGGGAGTTGAGGTGACCAGGGAAGTCGGGGAACATGCAGAATAACAAAGGGCGGGGGAAGCTGTCGCGTACCCCAAGAGGGGGAGGATGGAGAAGGAATCCTCGTCGGAGGGGGAGGGGGAGGAAGAGGAGGAGGAGGAGAATGAGGAGGAGGATGTGGAGTAGGGAGAGGGGGAGGACGAGAAGGAGGAGAAGGAGCAGAGGGAGGAGAAGGAGGAAAAGGAGGAGAAGGAGGAGGAGGAAGAGGGGGATGAGAAATTCTTTACGCTTCGCGTATCCCCACCAGCCCATCTCACAGCAGCAACTCTCGCGAAGCATGCCGACAGTCGTGTTTTTCAGGCGTGTGTCCGCTTGGCCCCGCAGATATCCCCTGTTCCTCCTTCCTCCCGTTTCCTTGTACATCCTCCTTGTGGGGGGAGCGGGAGAAGGACGAGGCGGAGGAGGAGGGAGAGAAAACGCTCCTCGTGATTTGAGTCGTTTGGGGTTTCTCGTCCTGGTGTGAGTCGTTCGGGCCCTTTTTCCTGGTGTGAGTCGTTCGGGCTCTTCGTGGTGTGAGTCGTTCGGGCTCTTCGTCCTGGTGTGAGTCGTTCGGGCTTCTCGTGGTGTGAGTTGTTCGGGCCCCTCATCCTGGTGTGAGTCGTTCGGGCCCCTCCTCCTGGTGTGACTCGTTCGGGCTCCTCGTGGTGTGAGTCGTTCGGGGCCCGCGTCGTGGTGTGAGTCGTTCGGGCTCCTCGTGGTGTGAGTCGTTCGGGCGCCTCGTCCTGGTGTGAGTCGTTCGGGCCCCTCCTTGTGGTGTGAGTCGTTCGGGCTCTTCGTGGTGTGAGTCGTTCGGGCCCCTCGTCCTGGTGTGAGTCGTTCGGGCTCCTCGTGGGGCCTCTTGGGGGCCTCCTCTTGGGCCTCTTGGGGGCCTCTTGGGGGCCTCTTGGGGGCCTCTTGGGGGCCTCTTGGGGCCTCTTGGGGCCTCTTGGGGGCCTCTTGGGGGCCTCTTGGGGGCCTCTTGGGGCCTCTTGGGGGCCTCTTGGGGGCCTCTTGGAGGCCTCTTGGGAGCCTCCTGGGGGCCTCTTGGGGCCATCTTGGGGCCTCTTGCGACCTCCTCAAAAGCGCAAATGAGCGCTGCCCCCTGAGAAGGACAACATGAGCCCAAAACCTTTGTAAAATCAATGATTTTGCTATGAGCTTTCAGGAGCGCTGCCCCCTCAGAAGGGCCAAATGGGGCCAAAACCGTAGTAAAATCTATGATTTTGGCTTCACAGAAGAGGAGAGGGTTTTTTCTCCGGCCCCCCGTCGGGGCCAGAATCCTCCTGAGGGGTGTCGTTTTTTAGCCCTCCCAGGAGTCGAAAACCCCTCCCCGAAGGGGAAGAAGGGGGGTTGAGAACAGAGAGGGCTCTCTAAACCACTCACGCCCAAAGGGCTGGTGGGATTGAAGAGGACGGCGAACCGAATAGCCAGAAGCGTCTTAAATTCATTTCGGAGATCCTCTTGAGGCTTCTTGGGGGTCTCTCGGGAGCCTCTTGGAGGCCTCTTGGGCGCCTCTTGGGGCCGTCTGGGCGCCTCTTGGGGCGCCATCTTGGAGGAGATCGATCAACGAAGGGGGGGTCCCTAATTAGCCTCCCCCCTCAGGAGCTCCAAACATCGCCTCTTGGGGCGCTCTTGGAGCGCTCTTGGGCGCTCTTGGGGCCGTCTTGGGGCTCTCTCGGGCCTCTTGTGGGGCCCTCTCGGGCCATCTTGGAGCCATCTTGAGGCCTTGGATGGCCATCGGAAGCGAAACGGGGAGAAAACAAATCACATTGATGTTCTTAAGGTTTTGGGACGATGTTGGCCTCTTCGGGGCCTCCTTGGGGAGCTCTTTGGCCATTTGGAGCCGTCTTGGGGCCGTCTTTGGGCCTCTTGGAACATCTCGGGAGCCATCTTAAGCGATCTGGCGCTATCTCGAGCCATCTTGGAGGTTATCTTGGGCTCGCTGAGGCGCTCTTGGAGCCATCTTGGGGCCAAAAGAGCCGTCCGACCGCTCGCGAAACCCTCCGTCCAGGTCCAGGGGAGGGGGTAGGGGGAGGGGTAAACCCCTCCCCAAGGGGGAAGAGGGAGGGGTGGAAGAGGATCTGCTCTAGACCACCTACGCCCAGAGGGCTGGTGGGATTCGCAGAAAAGACGGGGGCCCAGGGTTCTCTTTTAGATGGTTGAGCCCCCCGGCCTCGACTTGCGTAGGGCCACCGAATTAATTCGACGATAAATAACTATATCGCGTCGGGCCGGCGAATTAAAAAGATGAGGATCTCCCGAGCGAAACGCTGGTTTTCGAAATTCCGATCCATAAAACACATGGTAAAGTACACATGTTCGTTTGTTGCGGATGTCTCGAGCGAAACGTTTTTTGATTATTTGTTTTGCAGAGTCTGTTCCGGATGGCGAAACGCTTGTTTGTTGTGTATATGTATATATATATATATATATATATATATTGCTCCTCTTCTGGGGACCAGAATTCAGAGAACGTCTCAGGTGAAATGTTTGTCCCAACCATCCTGTGGTGTTGGGTCCTCGTTTTGAAGCAACGGTCCCCGCGTTCTCCCCTCCTCCTTTGCCCCCTCCTCTCCACCGTCCGCATGCGTCCCGCACGCCCATTACAGCGCTTCGTGGCCCCAGAGGGAGCTCCACCGAAGGTCCCAGTGCTACCGTCCGCATGCGTCCCGCACACCCAGTACAGCGTTTCGTGGCCCTCCTCCCCCTCATCCCTGCGTTTCACCCACCCAGTACAGCGCTTCGTGGCCCCATAGGGAGCCCCACCGAAGGTCCCAGTGCTACCGTCCGCATGCGTCCACACACCCAGTACAGCGTTTCGTGGCCCCATATGGAGTTCCACCGAAGGTCCCAGCGCTACCGTCCGCATGCGTCCCGCACACCCAGTACAGCGTTTCGTGGCCCTCCTCCCCCTCCTCCCTGCGTTTCACCCACCCAGTACAGCGCTTCGTGGCCCCATAGGGAGCCCCACCGAAGGTCCCAGTGCTACCGTCCGCATGCGTCCCGCCCACACCCAGCGTTTCGTGGCCCCACTCCACTCCCAGTTACCGTCCGCATGCACACCCAGTACAGCGTTTCGTGGCCCTCCTCCCCCTCCTCCCTGCGTTTCACCCACCCAGTAAAGCGTTTCGTGGCCCCATAGGGAGCCCCACCGAAGGTCCCAGTGCTACCGTCCGCATGCGTCCCGCACACCCAGTACAGCGTTTCGTGTCCCCATAGGGAGGTCCACCGAAGGTCCCAGTGCTACGTCCATGCGTCCCGCACACCCAGTACAGCGTTTCGTGGCCCTCCTCCCCCTCCTCCCTGCGTTTCACCCACCCAGTAAAGCGTTTCGTGGCCCCATAGGGAGCCCCACCGAAGGTGCCAGTGCCACCGTCCGCATGCGTCCCGCACGCCCAGTACAGCGTTTCGTGGCCCCAGAGGGAGCTCCACCGAAGGTCCCAGCGCTACCGTCCGCATGTGTCCCGCACACCCAGTACAGCGTTTCGTGGCCCTCCTCCCCCTCCTCCCTGCGTTTCACCCACCCAGTACAGCGCTTCGTGGCCCCATAGGGAGCCCCACCGAAGATCCCAGTGCTACCGTCCGCATGCGTCCCGCACGCCCAGTACAGCGTTTCGTGGCCCCATAGGGAGCCCCACCGAAGATCCCAGCGCTGCCGTCCGCATGCGTCCCGCACACCCAGTACAGCGTTTCGTGGCCCCATAGGGAGCTCCACCGAAGGCCCCAGTTCCCCCGTCCGCATGCGTCCCGGAAGCCCAATTTGGGATTTTCACTCACCCAGTGCAGCGTTTCGTGGCCCCACAGGGGGCTCCACCCAAGGCCCCAGTGCCACCGTCCGTATGCGTCCGGGATATGTAATTTGGCATTTTCACCCGCGCATTGCAGCGTTTCGTGGCCCCATAGGGCGCTCCACCGAAGCCCCCAGAGGGACAGTCCGCATGCGTCCTGGAAACCCAATTTGGCATTTGCACTCACTCAGTAGAGCGCTTCGGGAGCTCCACCGAAGCCCTCAGTGGGACCGTCCGCATGCGTCCCGGAAACCTAATTCGACACACCACCCTCACAGTACAGCGTTCCCCCCCGCCCAGTACTGCGCTTCGTGGCTTCACCGAAGCAGATATTCACAATTGCGGTACCCACAACTGCATATGGTTGGGACCTTCGCCAGGATCATTTTTTCACGTGCACAAGTCTTGAGGATGTTTCGAGCGAGACGCTTGGTTTCACGCGTCCAGGTTGCCCAGGCAGATGTCTAGCATGAGGATTTGTTGACGATGTCTTGAGCGAGACGCTTGTTTTCACGCGTCCAGGTCGCCCAGGCAGATGTCTAGCACGAGGATTTGTTGAGGATGTTTCGAGAGAGAGAGAGAGAGAGACGCTTGTTTTCACGAGTCCAGGTCGCCCAGTCGGATGTCTAACATGAGCATTTGTTGAGGATGTCTCGAGCGAAACGCTTGTCGCAGTAGAGTGCGTCGCAGTCCAGCCTCGCCCGTCTGTGGGGCGTCTCTTGCGTGACCTGCCCTGACACGTCCCCTAGCACGCGACTCGGCGTGGCACGTTCCCTGGCTCGTTGACTGTCGCGTTTTCTGGCTCGTCCCCAGGCGTTTCCCCTGTCCGTTCCGTGACGCACCCCTAGCCACGTCCCTTGGCATGACGTCCTCTGGTCGCCCCATGGCGCGCGCCTTGGCACGTCCCGTTGCTGGTCCCTGGCACGTCCAGGGCACTTCCCTTGATACGTCCCCTGGCACGTCCCCTGGCGCATACCCTCATGCGCCCCTGGCACATCCTGTGGCGCGTCCGTGAGCCTGTGCTCCGTGCCGTGTCGTTCCTTTTTGGAGCCGAGTCGGATTTTGAGGTCGAGTTGATTGAACGTCCTCCACGTTTCCACTTCAACTTGCCCTGGGGCAGCTATCATGTGCTCAGGCAGCTCGAGCTTAAGATCCAGATCAGTTCGACTCGATCCTCAACGCTATAGAGCAAAATCGCGGCATGGCACATCGCAATTCAGCAAGACACAGCACAGCACAGCCTTTGGCATGGTACAACAATATTGATACATTCAGCATTGCAATTGCCCGTCGCCCAATCAGGTGTCTTGAAAACATTGCCATGCTTCACATTTCTATATTCCGTTGCGGGTTCGTGGATCGATCATTTTGGCGGGCTTGTTGGGGTTTTTGGGGAGACTTTGTGACGGCAATCTGGGGCCTTTGGGGCCTCTGAGGGTTTCTTGGGGGCCTTTTGGACCTGGGGGCATCTTGAGGCAGAAGGTCGAAATGTCCGTTCGGGTGCGCAATCTCGGCCCTCTTTTGGAGCCGTCTTGGAGGCCGCTTGGGCGGTCTTGGGGCCCGCTTGGGCTGTTTTGGGGCTCTCTTCCAGAGCTCTCGAGTCGTCTTGGGGCGGTCTTGGGAGCAGTTTGGGCCGTCTGGGAGCGTCGGGAAACTCAAAAGGCGAGAAATCCTTCAAAAACGAATGGATCATCAATGATTGTTGCCTCGTGGGACGCCTCTTGGAGGCCTCTTGGGGCGCGTTGGGGGCATTTTGAGCCATCTTGAGGCCATCAGGGGCTGTCTTGGAGCGCTCTTGGCCTCAGGCCGTGGGGCATGCCACCTACTTGACAGAACCTTGTGGGGGATCTGCCGGGATCTTCCCGGGTACTTTTCGCTACGGGACCCCAGGGGCCGCCGCGCGTGCGAACTAGAATATTCCCCCACCTTCCCTCTAAGAATGGTTGATCAGAACATCAGAACCCTGCATGGTGATGGTGGTGAGAAGGAGGAGGTGGAGGAACAGAAGGAGGATGAGGGGGAGGAGGAGGAACATGAGGAGGAGGAGGAGGAGGAGGAGGACGAGGACGAGGACGAGGAGCAGGAGGAACATGTATGGGTACCCTGTTCCTGCTTGTCAGGGGAGGGTACCAGTCGCGGGGGTGGTGGACGCTACGGATCGCTTCGGGGGGCTTCCTATGTGCAGGGGCAGAGGGCCTTCCACCTTGGCAAGTGTGGTCAGCCACTGATGCCTCGGCGGGAGTAGCTGGCCCTCACCACAGCCAGAAAGGCACAAACCTCCTTCATATTCGGTGGAGCCCGCTCTGGCAGCCCCCGGGTCAACGCACTGGGATCTATACGCTTGCTTGCGGGTGAGGGATCCCGTCGTTGATCTGGGGGCGCTTGTGGGGGTTCCTATGAGCAAAGGGAGAGGCCCTTCAGCCTTCCACGTCGGCGAGGGTGGACACGGATCGCCGCCGCCCTTCAAATGCCGTCACGCCGCCGCACCGCTCATCTCAACGCTTGTCCTTTTCCTCTCAACAACCCCGTTTGAATTCCCCCATCTTCCCACCACTTGTGCTTGCCGCTGCGTGACAAACGCGGCAGATTGCTCAGAAAACCGTCGTACGCTAGCCGGCTGTATAATCTATCGGCGTTCTTTACACTGCGCCAGCCACGGTTACATTCTTATTCACAGTCGCCTCACTGGCCACCCTTCGTCTCCATTTTCCCCCGCGCCGTGCTGCCTCGCGCCACACTTAGCTTATCCATACACGGGGGTGGGGGGGATCGAGTTTGGGAGGGGGGGGTTCACCTGGCCGCCGCCATGGGGGCGAGTGTGGCTACAGCCGCACCGTCGGTAACACCAGCCGCCACCCTCGCAACAACCGCAGCCACCGTCCCCACGTCTCCCCCCTTCCTTGGTTATATGAGGCCTCCTCCGTCTCTCCTCTCCTCCTCCCCTTGTCTGTTTGTCGGCGTTCCCCCTTTCCACCTATCACATATACCCGCCAGTGACCCCTGGAGCGGCGCTCCAGGGGTCACTTGGCATTCGTTTCGATCCCCCCCCCAGGGCCGACCGGCCCCGGGGGGGGAGGAGGGCGGCGTCGGTACGACTCGTTCGCCATCAGCGTATCAGCGCATCAGGAAGAACATCATGAGAAGAAGTGAGGAGGAGAAGAAGGAGGGGGTTGACTGACAGGAGCAGGAAGAAAGGCGAGGGAAGAAGAGGAGCAGGAGCAGGAGCACAAGAGGGGATGTTAATGATTATGACTATGACCATAAGTGGTGGTGCTGATGGCGAGCATGATCATCATCATGGCCATGACCATGACCGTGATTATGATGATTACACCTGGATGATGACGATCATGATGTTATGATGGTGATTGTGATGATGATGATGATGACGATGATGATGATGATGATGCTGATGATGATGATGATGGTGGTGGGGGTGGTGGTGGTGGTGGTGACGATTGTGATTATGATGCTGGTGATGGCGGTCCAGATGCTGCTGGTGATGATGTTGATGATGGCGGTGATGATGATGGCGATGATGGTGATGGTGGCGGTGATGATGTTGATGGCGGTTGTGATGGTGATAGGGTTGTTGACGTTGATGCTGATGTTGATGCTGATGATGGTGGTGATGGTCATGGTGGAGGAGGCTGTGGTGGTGGCTGTGGTGGTGGTGGTGGTGGTCACGAGGCGGAGGAGGACCAGCAGCAGCAGGGAAGGACAAGTTTGAGGAGGAGGAGGAGGATGAACAGCATGAGGAGGAGGAGGAAGAGGAGGAGGAAGAGGAGGAGGAAGAGGGGGAAATAAGGAAAGTGGACGAAGGGGAAGAAGGGAGGGAGGAGGTGGAGGGGGAATAGGAGAAGAAGGAGGAGGAGGAGGACGAGAGGAGGGAGGTTACGGTAGAGATGATTACGGCTGATCACCAGTCAGTATCGTGGAGGATACAGCTTGTCCATGCACTCCTCCTATGAGGGGTGGTCCATGGTAGGTACGGCACTCTCTGATAATCGAATGTTACATTGTGGTGCCTACACAGCACCCGTTACCTTCCGCTCTAGGGGATGGGCCAGGATTGTCCTGGAATCGGGGGGATGTTTTTTTGAGTTCTGTTCAAGTAGCGCCGTCCCGAGGGGGTAATCAATTCATCGCACTCCCCAGCCAGCTGAACGAGTACCTCCCCGCCCCGAGAGACAGGGGAGGAAGGATTCTTCTTCCTCCTCCTCCTTCTCTTCGTCGTCGTCGTCCTTCTCCTCCTCCTCCTCCTCCTCCCCCTCCTCCTCCTCCTCCTCCTCCTCCTCGTCCTCCTCCTCATCCTCATCCTCATCCTCCTCTTCCTGCTCGCCTTCAATCCACGATCCCTCCTCCCTCCCCTCCCCTGCTTTTCCCCGTGCTTGCACTGATGCGTTCTCATGTCTTACAAAGGAACTGGGCCTGTCTGGCGGTCTGGCGGCTATGTAGCCGCCGTCGCCGCCCCGTCGCCGCCTCGCCCCCGCTCGTCGTCTGGGCCTGTCTGGCGCTCTGACCGCCGAGTCGCCGCCGTCGCCGCACCATCGCCGCCTCGTCCCCGCTCGTCGTCCCGGTCTGCCTGGCGCTCTGGCCGCTATGTCGCCGTCGTCGTCGCCGACCCGCTCTAGACTGCACAAACAACATAGATTCTCCTATCTAAAAAGAGAATAGACTCTACCCCCCCTCGGCGTTATCGGTCCCCCTTTCGGGTATGTAAATCATATATGATTCTGACCACATGTCCATCCTAAATATGAAATCACAATGTCTCAGGCCAACCGGGTTCCCCCCCCTGAGGTTCCTTTTTGTGAAAAACACTATGCGGTGACATGTTTTGTTCTAACATACACTTTTTCATGAATCCCTTTGCAAAAAATGAGACGAAGTGCACACGCGCGTGTCGTCGCGCGCGTATGCCGAAATCCTTCAAAAGCCTTCGGTGCCGGAAGGATTTCGCAATCGAGTTTCCAAAATACATACAAAAACACGGTTTCGCAACACTGATTTGCTAAAAAAGCTTCCGCGCGCGCTCTTGCGAAATCTTAAGAAACCATAGGTTTTTCAAGATTTTCACAAAATGCTATTCAAGGGGCTTCGTGCGCGCGCATGTCGAAATCTGTCGAACGCCCTTGTGCGTGTGCCGTCGCGAGAATCCTCTGCAGAAAATGAGACGAAGTGCAGACGCGCGCGTCGTCGCGCGCGTATGCCGAAATCCTTCAAAACCCATCGGTTTCGGAAGGATTTCAAAATCTTGTGTCCAAAAAACCTATAAAGAAACACAAGGTTTCGCAACACGGATGTTCAACAAAAGCGTGCGCGCGCGCTCTTGCGTCGTCGTCGTCGTCGTCGTCGTCGCCGTCCTCCCTCCTCACGCGTCGTCGTCGTCGTCGCCTACGTCGTCCTCTGTCTTTCCTCGTGTTCGTCGTCGTCGTCCTTTTTGGCGTCGTGGTCGTTTCCGTCGTCGTTGTAGCCGTGGTCGTTCTTGATCCTCCTCCCTCGTCGTCGTCGTCGTCGTCGTCGTCGTCGTCGTCCGTCGTCGGCGTCTCGTCGTCGTCCCTCCTATTTCGTCGCCGTCGTCGTCGTCGTCGTTGTCGTCGTCGTCTTCCCTCCTCCCTCGTCATTGTCGTCGTCGGCGTCGTCGTCCTTCCTCCTTCTTCGTCGTTCGCGTCGTCGCCGTCCTCCCTCCTCCCTCGTCGTTGTCGTCGTTGTCGCCGTCGTCGTCATTCCTCCTCCCTCGTCGTCGTCTTCGTTGGCGTCGTCGTCGTCGTCCGCGTCGGCGTCGGCGTCGTTGTCGTCGTCGAAGTCGTCGGAGACGTCGTCGGTGTCGTCGTAGTCGTTGTCGTCGGTGTCGTCGTGGTCGGTCTTAAGAGATTTTGCAAACCAAGTTGCGGGTGGGTGGGTGGGATGTTTGCAAGAGCGTGGGATGTGTCAAATCATGGGTAAAAATCAATTGCGCTGCATAGATGGTACCACATATCTTGCCCCACATAGGTTGCACCACACGGGTTGTACCACACAGACATCGATTGCACAACATAGATTGCATTGCATAGATTGCACCACATCGGTTGCTCAACATGGATTGTGCCACATAGAGTGCACCACGTACATTGCACCACATAGAGTGCGCATTTTGCTTACGTATACACATACTGCACCACAACGATTGCACCAAAAACATACGTACGTATACACTTGTCGTGTACCACCTAGATTCCGCAACATCTGTTGCACATCACTGGTTGCCCCATGTCTATTGCGTATAGCACCACGTCCTTTGCACTACGTGCATTGTACTACGTACATTGCACCCCATAACATGTACGCCTCATAGCACGACATGGATTGCACAACATAGATTGCTACACACCCGCGGTTTGGGTTCCACGTTGGCTGACACTTCTTTCTGCAGCTTCACAGTATGAGTATTGTTCTCCCCGTTCCCCTGGTTCTGTCCAGAAGATATGCTGCCCGCACCCCGTATGCGTTTGTCTGCAGTGTTTCACGACACTGCGTATCTTATGTGTTTGTCCACCCGATCGCTTTAGGCCCTTCAAAATGATGATCCCGCTTCAGCGATGGCCTCATTTCCGAGTGTGCGGTCCTTCACAACATCGTGTTCCCAATTCAGAGTTGGTTTTATTTTCGCGTTGTCAGTTCTTCGGAATGGTGCCCCCGCTGCAACGGTGGCCTCATGTCCGAGCTCTCAAACCTCCAACATGTGGTTCCCGCTGCAGCATCAGCCTCATATCCAAATTGTCGGACCTCCAGCAGCATGGTGTTTCTGCTGCACAGTTCATGCAGCCATGGCATGCAATACTATGCTATGTCATGTACTGCTATGTAATGGCATGCCTTGCTTTGCAATGCTGTGATATGCATCGCTGGGCTAGGCAGTGCCGTATCATGCTATGTTGTCACAGGCCGAGGTATGCCATGCAATATTATGCTGAGCTCCGCTATGCGATACCATGCAATGCTCTGATACGCAATGTTTGACAACGCAATGCTACCCCACGCTATGCCATACTACGGTCTGCCGTGCTTTCCTACGCCATGCTATGCCGTGCTATGCACCGCGTACCCTTGGGGGATCATTCTCCTCTTCGACATCCGACTGCGAGTAGAGAGTAGCTCTATATAATGGTGAGGGATGGGATGGAGGGGTAGGACGTCGGATACGACACGAGCACACCTAGCCTGTCTCGACCTCTCTCCCCCCCTCCATGGCTGCCAAGCTTGCCAGCGCCAGTGTCCTGGGAGACCGTCCTAGGCGTCGGTCTGCAGGCGAGAGCCTATGCAGCGAAAGCTGGATCGGGGGGAGGTCGTCTTGTTAAAGCCCAGCGTTGTTCGTCGATGTTGGCCTCCGCCCGGGCGGAAGGCAACGGGGGGGCAGTAAATGTGGGGGCCCCTAAGCGGCCCCTGAACTGCCACCGCTGGCGCACGAGAGTTGCACGCTTCTTCAGCCCACGTGTGGGTAGTGCCACCCTGTTAGCCAACACCCGACCAGCGCCACCGAGACGGGCACCCGGCAACGGGTACTTCTGCAGCGCGGTCCAGCGCAGGAGAGCGACAGGACAGTGCTATTTAGCGCGGAGCGAGTGGCAGTATACAAGGTGCCGGTATCCTGCCTCGACCAGGGTGTCCCCGTCCACTGAGAACACGTCAGGGTGGCGCAGATGGCCTCCAGGCGGCTTCGTGTTTAGCTGCGGGTGTCCATCAGCGACGGATCTGGGACGAAAGAAGTGCCCCCGATGAAGGGGTCGATCTTTGGAGCCGCCGCTGACGCTCCCCAGCCGGAGGGAGGAGGTGGCCAGTTGGCGCAGCGTCGTCGCTTCGCTTCCAGCCGTGTATCTCCAGATCTTCTTCCCCGGACATTCCCTTGGACGAGGAGGAGGAGAAAGAGGAGGAGGAGGAAGAGGAGGAGGAGGAGTAAGAGGAGGAGGAGAAAGAGGAAGAGGAGGAGGAGGAGGAGGAGGAGGAGGAGGAGGAGGAGGAGGAGGAGGATGATGATGATGATGATGATGATGATGATGATGATGATGATGATGATGATAGTCGCCCATATGGCACGAGCGCAGGTTTGGCGACAGGCGCCGTCCCATCGGAGCACCCCCTCGTCCTGCAGGCACCCGCAATTGATACGGCCCTGAACGGCCACTGCCTGATGAGGGCGACAGGCGGACTGCTGGCGGCTCTCTCTTCCACATGCGGAGAACAGGCACACGCCCTGGAGTCGCAGTCGCACGTCTGGCGCATGATGCACTTCAACCCCCTCGCGGCCACAGCGGGGGATCTCTTGTAAGAGAGTGAATTAGCATGTTTTAACTTCGACGCGATCACGCTCGTGGGCACCCAAAAGAGAACCAAAGAGAGAATGGAACAATCTTGTTGTGGCAGCAAATGGCGTGTTGACGCAGGCTGGTCCGCTGGTTCCATGACCAACGAATCCACGGGCGTTCTTATATCTTTCGGAGCCAAAGTCAGACAGAAACATTTGCGTAAAGTACAAGTACCCCCAGCACATCTCGCAGGAAGCGGGCTAGCCGTTAGAGTTTCGTCCAGCTCGTGGGACTTCACGGTGATTGGTGCTTACTACCCGCCACGACCCACAGCAGTGAAGGCGATGCAGGTTTACGACAGAACGGTCACAGCTCTCACAGATTGGCTTGATAATGTTATCAGCTCAACTCCGTCAGGCAGTGTACCCATTTTGAGTGGACTTGAACGACGGGCTCGGCAAAGATTCCGACGCAGCGCGGGGAGGCGAATATCTAGTGGACACGTCTGCAGTCCGACCCGCGGGAGCACGTCGTGAGCATGCAGCTGGACAAAAAACATTTCGCAAACTCATGGAGAAGCACTATATGTACGCCCCCACGACGGAAAGTGACACACCCACCTGGTATGGCACGGACGGCGCTTCGTCTATCGTGGACTACATGGCCATACCACAGACGCTGGCGCAATCGACACGGACCAGCGGCACACTTCTTCGACTGGGCAGACGTATGCAGAAAATTCCTAGCAGGTTTCGGCGGGATCATGTTCCTTTACATGTGGAGTTCCGGCTACCAGGCGCACGCGCCTTTCATGGTACCAAGGGTATCAGATGGGACCGCGACAAATTGATGCAGGCTTTATCTTTCTCAGGCAGCGAAGAGGGCGAACAGCTCACTACGCAGATAGAGCAGCATCTTGAGCAAAATGCGGATGAAGTTATAAGTCTCATCCACCGGGCTTCGCCTGACCCATTGTTCGAGTACTTGGAGTATTTGATGATCACGGTGGGCGAAGAGTTGTTTACACGCCAGTCTTTGTATGACGATCCTGCGTATCAACAGAGACGTGAACGTCGAGAATTTCTTCTAAAGCATCGCATGGAGAAGCGGTCCAAGTTCGATACGGACATGAGTGAGCAGGATAAAGATGCCCTAGAGTTCGAGCTGAAAGCACTATCTCAAAGGATGAAAGAGTATCGGCGTCGAGAATGGCTCCGCTTTCAGGAGCGCACGCTGGACTCCTTATGGGAAGCATGGAACAAACGACAGCACGCTGAGGTACATCGACTAGCACGCAGAGCAGATGGAACGAAGTTCGGCACGAAGCGAAGATATCATCTTGCGGGTCGCACGGCCGGTTTGAGCAGCGCACAATGGATGCAACAGTGGAGCTTACTTGGGCACCAAGGCGGCATGGGCACGCAGCTTCTTCATGATTGGAATGAATGGAGAGGACAGCGCACAGATATGACAGCAATGGCAGTTCTGGATAAATCACATCGCAAAGCAGCAAAATGAGATTTCAACAGAGTTCGACGGCACCTAGGACGAGCAGCGAAGCGGCGAGCCGTTTCCCCATGGTCAGCCCCCCTCGAGCTGATCGGGCAACTCATGGGCAGCGGCCCACAACTACCAGATGATGTGGCACCTGCTGGGCGCGGCTTGGGACTTGGATTGCAAATCAGAGAGGCCCCGCTCATCAAGCGCGCGATTGACGGCGGCTTTGTTCGCGTGCGTACCGCAGGTCGAACACCGACGCATTGGCATGCGAGTCAGGGCATTTCTTGGCCAAAGAAGACGGAAGGAGCCACGGACATCGGAGACGCGGCTTTTGGGCGACGTACAGTAGTACATGTACTCGCTTCGTTGGGCAAGGCTTGGTATGCAGGCAACTCGTCTCTGCCGCTTATGCCCCGCACAGCGCGCGGGTTCATGAAAGGGCGATGCAACGAGAACGCTATCATTGCAATGAATACCACCCTTTATCGGATCAAGCAGGCTGGGCGAAGCTGTTTACAACGCTTCCATGACCTGAGCAACGCCTTCGGCAGCATTGAGTGGACGGAGCTCGATGACGCCAGTATGGAACTGAAGCGAGGAGACCTTGGTGGCGAGTTTGGACAGCAGCGGCATCGCGACGCAGTCATCTCCCTCCCGAACATGCAGGTCGCGTCTACTCTACTCAAGCCAACTTGCGGTGCGTTGATGGGTGATCCATATGTGGTGCGTCTTTTTGTCCTTGGATGTCAGACTGGGGTCAACGAGTGGACCCGAGCCTTGACGGAAAAAGCGATCGAAAATCAGGAGTGGAAGATCGAGAGCCCATTTACGAAACGAACCGTGGATTTACCCCTCTAACAGTACGCGGACGACCTCTCGAAGACCATCCTGGGGAAAACAGGAGAGGGACTGGAAGAGCTAACAAGCAGGAGCATGGAGACAAACGAGGAGCTCGACAACGCGTTGGAATTGATTGGCTGCCGCCAGAACCGCACGAAGCACGAGTCATCCCCGCGCTCGCGGGCCCTGGATCAGGCCGCGACGCGCAGGATCTCAGGCAGGGAAAATAATTTTGCCCGCCCGCCACAAACCACGCGCCAGGTACCTTGGAGCTGAGGTCGCCTCTAATTGCAGTCTCTCGCCGGAGCTTCAGAAGAGAAAAACGGGCGGCGGCCGCGGCTTTTCACCCCTTGGGGCGCTTTTGGACTTTAAAACGTACCCCCTGGAAAGTTCGGAGGGGTATGCTGAGCTGTTGCGTTCGGAATGCAGCGTTGCATGGCAACGCGTGTTTCATTTTAAATGAAAACAACTGGCAGGTTCTAGATAAGTTAGTTGCACGCTATGCACGCATTGCGATGAGAGGCACAGCGCGCACTCAGATGGAGGAGGTGGTGGAGGGAAAGACACGCATTACACGCAAGTCGACGACGACCTCGGAGGTGCTAGAGCATTGGCGTATGGCACCCTGTAAGCTAGAAGCTCGAGTTCGCAGAATGAAACGCAATCAGGCCATCGCTCGTTCGCCGCACCAGAATGATCAAGTCCTCACCGCACTGTTCGGCACGCACGTCTTCGAGTCGCAGGAAACGGCTATCGGGGATGGCATCGCGGAACATGCGAACCCATTGGCGGAGAGAGTTAAGGCGGACATCTTAGACAGTCTGAATGAGATGGACGGTGAAGGAGGTGCAGTTGGGAGTCTGGCTCGTAGAGGCTTCTTGCCGATATTTCGAGCTCCTGAACTGGGGGAGGAGTTCGCACAGATGGATTTCACGAGGCTTCGTCAAGGAGCTTATTCATCAGCGATATCCCCACCAGGATGGACCCCCTCGTCGGCGCCTCGTATTATCCCGCTCTGTACGCCTTGTCGGCAGCAGGAACCAGGAGAGTGGGTGCGTGGTTTTTGAAATGGAGGAGGGAGTTGCTTGCTCGAAGAAGCTTCGTTCTTTAAGTCGGCGGCGCATCGCCGACTCGCTTATCGTGGATTGCGAGACCCGTGGGTGTCCTTAGTAACTACTAACGCGTGCCCTATTGGGAAGGTGTGTACGGATCAACTGTGGCAACACAACAGCACGTTGTAAAAAGCGTTCTGCGAGGTGGTGTATGTGTAAAGCGATCCAGATATCTCGGAGGCCCTTGGCATCCCGACCGTCGCCGATGCCATCTATGCTCAAACGAGGCGGACGCGTTTTCGGGGCTGCAGGAACACCTACAGACACACGCGCCACCTTTCGACTCTTTACGAACTGCCGACGACGCCTTTCGAGCTCAAGACCCCAGCGCGGGGATTACGGCACGAAGGAACGGGAGAACCCGTCGCTCAAAGACGCAAAAGGCAGGCAGCAGACACCATCGACAGCAGCGAAGAAAAGACGGTGGCCAAATTGGTGCTCATCCTCGCACGTCTTGCCCTGTCAAACGCCGCGGAGCTCCGAGAGGTAACAGGGATTATGTGGCGCGCCGTACTGCTCCTCAGCACGCACCCGATATGCTTGGCAATGAAGGCAGCAGGAATGGCGCATCACAAGGAGGTGACGAAGCTGCAGGGCAAAACTCAGGAGCTGGAAGTTCTCGGAGTACCGTACGCACACATGTTCACAGCGATGCTGCAGGGCATGGCGAAGGGGGACCTCGGCCAAGGAGCGCAGCAGCAGATGGAATAGTTCTGGGCTCAGCACGTCGAAGGCCAAACAGCGCAGCAGCTGCAGGAAGCGGCGCTCCATTGCCGCGCGAAACCAGCCAAGAAGAAGGAAGGCCAGCGAGAGATGACCAATATTGTCTTCTCTCTCAGCCGCGACCACGACAACATGGAGAAGCTACTCATCAACGCGTTCAAAGGGGCACTCGGCGGCGGTGAGGATGGGCCCCGCCCCTCGGGGCCCTCTGGAGCGAGCAGCACAGAAGGTTTTGGGCGAGTGCGAGAAGAAGTGACACGCCCGCGGTTGAGTGCGCACCAGAGACTGATGATGCGGAATCACAGTGAGCGGCTCTTAAATTTCGTGGAGCAAGGCACGGTGGCACTCGAGGCAGCGTCGCGGGCGGCAGCGCAATCCAAAGTAACGGTACCTGTTCGCCGACGCATACGCGCTCGGAAGAAGTATTTTTTGGTGAGCAGCTTTCAGTTGTTTGGTCCAGATTGACGCCGTGGAAGGCACTATGACTGATTTCCAGTACGCGGATTTCTGGACACGCGCTGAGTTGTTCGATTTCGACACCGCCATGGAGAAGTTTATATCTATATAGACTTTTCCGCTTCTGTCGTCCCCCTTCACAGCGCCACCCGTCACCCGATGTAGTCGGGCCCGCTTGTCGGCTAGAGGTGCTTCTGATTGTACGCCTATGGGGCGGCAGTTGTGCTCGGCAATGCAGTGGAGTGGCCTGTTCGACGTCATGATGTGCAGCGCTGAGCAGCTCTTTCCAACTAGTTGATTTCATTGCACATATTCCGATCATTACCATATATTTGGAGGCATTGGTGCAGTCTCTGATATGAGGTGTCGTTCTCCGATCCCGACGGCCTGTGCACCTAGGCGGGAGAGAGCGAGCGAGAGAGAGACAGTCCCTCGTCGGAATTCGTAATTTGTCAGGGCCTGCCAGAAGTTGTGGAACGCCTCTCCCCCTTTCGCCTGCCTCCCCCCCTGCGCCTGTTCTCCACTCCACGACAGATTGCTGGCCACTTTAATCGAGTGCCCTCTCAGATCGGTGGTGCGTCGTGGCTCTCGGGTCTCCCACCAACGAGTCGCCACGAGTCGCCTGTGGGCCCCCATCCCCAGCGTTCGGGGCCAGTGATCCTCCTGTAGGCCCTCAGGGCGAAGTGACACCAAGCTGAAACTCAAAGGGTGAAGGCCCCTTGTGTTTTTTTTTTTTTTGTCCAGCTGTTCTGTGGACGCCCCCAGAGACCCGTCCCCATTCCCACGAGGATGATGATGATGACGATGATGATGATGGTGGTTTTGATGATGATGGTGATGATGATGAGGATGAGGATGAGGATGATAAGGAGGAGGAGGAGGATGAGGAGGAGGAGGAGGAGGGACGAGGGATAAGGGGAGCAGGAATGGTTTTAGAAGTCCCCCGGTTTTCTAGGAGCTACAGGGGGGTCCACGGGGCTTCCAGGCGGTTCCCAGAGCTCCAGAAGGCTCTGAGGTTTTTGTTGGGGAGGGCCCCCCAGGTAACCCCCAAGCCCCTTTCCCCCCCCCTTCCGCTCCGCCTCCGCCGCATCCGCCGCCTCCGCCTCTATCGCAGTCGTCGTCCTCCCCCCATCCTCCTGAATCTCTCACCGCCCCCTGGGAGGCGGAGTATTATGACAGGGGATCGTCCTCCACCCCATCCTCTTTGTGTTTCCTCCGTGGGGAGGGGAGACCTCACATCCAATGTGTAGCGGAGCAGATCAGTACAAGAGCTCCAGATAAATACTGACAACTCGCCGAGGATCCCTTGCCGAGCCAGGAGGGCTCGTACACCGGTCCTGGGCCCAGGATGGGTCTACCAAGGGTCGGTGCACACAGAGATCGACCCTGCAAAATAAAGGGCGCCCTGTCGAATGCGTTTCGTGCTGGCCCGGCACTGGTTCCTATCGGAAGGGGTTTGTGTTCTCCCGACTGTATAGATAGCTGGCGTATTGGTAGAAGCAGGCCTCCTGGGGACGGGGGCCACGGGAAGGTTCAGTTGTGTATCGTGAAGTGGTTCGGCACCGTCGAGGTGTTCGAGGCATTCGTGAAGAACGACGTGAAGCGGTACTTCCAGCTTCAGCTCGGGCGCCGGGGGCTCCCGTACCGGTGGGCGGTGCTCGCCATGGCGCCCGTGATGGGGTGGCAGTTTGGGCGCTCCAAAAAGCTGACCTCGTTCCTCCCCCTCCCGTCCTCCTTTGACCTTTCCTCATCCCTTCCTCCTTCCGTCCTCCCTTCCTCCTCTCCCCCTCCTTCCATTGTTAGTTGTTCCTTTTTATCATCATCATCCGTATCAACATCATCATCCGTATCAACATCATCATCATCATCATCATCATCATCATCATCATCATCATTATCATCATCATCATCATCATCATCATCATCATCATCATCATCATCATCATCATCATCATCATCATCATCATCTGCATCATGTCTTCCCCTTCACCTCCTCATCATCCTCATCATCATCACCACCATCATCATTATCATCATGTTTATCATCATCACCACCATCACACCAGATTCATCATAACCATCACCATCACCACCATCATCATTCTCACCATCATCATCATATTCTTCACCTTCATGTTCATCTTCATCTTCACCACCATCATCATTATCAGCATCAGCATCAGCAGCATCATTACAATCACCCTGATTATCAGCATCATCAGCATCAGCATCATTATCATGACCATCATCATCGCCGCAGTCGTCATCATACTAACCATCGTCATGCTAAACATCACCAGCTTCACCATCACCATCATCATTATCATCGTTGTCATCATCATGATCATTATCATCATCAACAGCATCAGCATCAGCATCGCCATCATTATCATCACCATCATCATCAGCAGCATCATCATCCTCATCATCTCATCGTCCCCGCCATCCTCGTCCTCATCGTCATCCTGCTCCTCCTCTTCCTCCTCCTCCTCATCATCATCAGCATCATCATCCCCCTTCTTCATCATCAGTTTCTCCTCCACCCATCTTCCTCCGCCTTCTCTCCCCGCCTCCTGCTCAGACAATGGTGCCCCTCTCGCTAGTCTATGTATCGCACATGCTATGCCGGCCTTCGCCACATTTTGGAAGACACGGCTTCGCCCACTTTGTCTGAGCTATGCTCGTTTGTTTTCGTTGTTTTTCCGTCCAATCCGCCGCCCCCTCGGCGCGCACGGCGGCGCCGTGCCCGCGTTCGTTCCACCTCACATGTTTTTTTGTTGCCAGGAATTTGTTGAACAGTTGCCCATTTGCTACCATGCGTGTTCACCTAGTTGCAACTGGTGCTCTATTTGAATGTATCGCAGCATACTGTTTTGAGCGAGCAAGGAATGGCAACTCTGGAAAACATGGATGGCAACTCCTCAGCAGCAATACGGCAACTGAGTATCAATTGGAAGATCGCCAGGCCAGCGACCATGCCCCACACAGCGACAGCAGTCGCACCCCGTTCCCCTCTGGGCCGTAAGGGGCTCTCTGCCTGGTCGGGCCGCACGGTCCAGTCGGGCCGCGGCGGGCATGTCGCGAACGGGCAGGCCGCGGATCGCGTCGGGTCGCAGGCGCCGTGGGGGCGCCCTGCTGAGCTGCCCTGCAGGAAGTCGGAGCTCTCTGCTGGCTGCTCCTGGGCCCCAGGAGCGCTGCACCACTGCATTTTTCACCATGCGCCTCCCAGTTAGGTTCTCACCAGAACCCGTACGATCACCATTTAGAAAGGACAAACTTCGAAGTTAACTCTTTGAACATGGGATCGTATGGGATCTAGCGGAAAAATTGAATTGGCAGTGCATTGGGATCGATAATCGATCCCAACGCACTGCCCGATTTGGGATCTATTTGGGACCTAGATGGGCTCTGCGAAAACACAGACGACCTTCGCCGACGTAACTTCCCCAGCGCGCTCCCAGGCGCCACCCGAATTCTTCGAGAAGCTGCCAAGGCTCCCTGGTGCGCTCCCAGGGGCTGGCGAGCGTCCGCAGGTGCTCGCGAAACCCGCCCAAACGTTCCCACGCGTCTCCAGATCGGCACCTTCGGTTCAAAATTTGCACCAGGAATTCAACGTCCACCAGATGCCTAGCGCCGGCCCGCGTCAGTCCAGCGGAGGCATCGCTGGTCTTTCTGGGACCAGCCAAGCCCAGCCCCGACCAGCCTTGCGCAAACCCGGGGACGGCGCGGGGCGGAACTCGCTCGAGGGCGCGGTGAACGTGGCGGAGCCGAGCCCAGCCGATTGGCAGGGTCTGGCGTCTTGGACCTGGATGCATACGTTTGAGCCCAAGCGTGCTTGCCGCAGCCTGCGGCGTAGCCGGCCCCCGCCATGGGTGCCTTCTGCCGCGCCCGCAGAGGCGATTCGGCCCTTCGGCGCCGCCGCTGGCGCGCCCCTTTCCAGCCGCGTTTGCGCGCGTGGTAAAGCAGGGCGCGTCGAGTTGACTTGATTGTGCGCCACTCGCCCTGCCTCCAAAATATGCGTTGGGCGCCTTCTCCTTTGAGCTGATGCGCCCCCCCCCTGTCCCTTGTTTGTTGTTCCCCCTTGTCTTGACCCACCATCGCCCCCGAATTTCATCTTGATGGGCGCGCGCAGCGCGGCCCGCGGGGTCGACCAAGAAATTGCAGTCACCGCTGTCCGCTTCAACGTTGGAACGTGGGGGTCCGGGGGCGTCGTCACGTCGTGGGAAACATTTGCGTATGACTTCGAGGAGGGAGTATGGCTGGATGATTGTCCGCAGCAGCGTGTTCTTTCCTTCAACCTTTAATCGTTGTCGCATCATCTTTGTTTGTTTGTATTTGTGTATAAATACTCCTATCGTTCCTTGTCCTCGCTCCTCGTCCACTGGTCACTGGGGGAAGGCTGTCTCAGAGGCGTGCGGGACGTCCCCAGAAATATCCTCTTCATGCAGGGATCGAATGGCTGGTCTCGCGCAATCGACGCGGGCCGGCGGAAGCAGAAGGAGGGCCACCGAGTTGGCGGAAGCCGCGGCGGCTGATCTTTCGGTGGCAGTATGGGGTCGAAGTCCATATCGGCATTTTCACTGAATGTTGTAACAAGTATTCTTCTTCGGGCCCACATGATTCTTCGGCTGCGCAGGAAGTGCCTGGACAGGCGGCCTCCTCCCCTGCTTGTCCGACTGCGCCAGCAGCCCGTGCTTTTCGCTTTGCTGCGGGGTCGGCGCGCGTCGGTCAGCTTGAGTTCGGTGGAGCTCGGCGCGCCAGCAGTTGCGCTGGCCCTGTGTCGGAGGAGGAGGAGATCCTCGCTCCGCCTCAGCCTCCCCTTCGGTGGTGCTGCCCCACTGCCAGGGTTGAGTTCCCCAGCGGCGTTGAACCTTGGGGCGGCGAGCGAAGGGAACCCCTACCTGCAACATGAGGAGGCAGCCGGCTTTTCTTTTCGCTTCAGGGCCGCAGGACAATGAGGTCGTTGAGCGTTCGTCCGTCGTCCAGCACCGTCGTCTCGCAGACCCCCTTTGGCAGGTTCAGTGCGGCCCTCGGAAGGGAATAGGATGAGGTCCCTTCGCATCCCTCTCTTAGGAGCCAAGCCTGCTTATCGAGTCGGGTGGCTCCGGCTGACAACGTTGCGGATCCTGACTGCGCGCCCAGTTTGCAGTATAGTTTTTGGCACGCCTGGCGGCCCCCGTTTCCCGAGGCCTTGCCCTTTTGCATCATGGGTTGCCTCTCTTTTTTGTCGTGCTTGTTCCCGCGGCGCACACTTGCGGCGTTAACAGGCACCGTCTTGGCGCTTTCTACACTAGAGGAGACCGTGCTAACGCAGTTTTGGCGTTCATGGTTGCGTGAGCTTCGCGGTTCGGTTTTGTGTTTGTTGTCGTGCGCGCGTGCTCGGTTCTTGTGTGTTGCGCGCGTGGCGCGCGCGTCAGGCACCCCTGTTGCCGCGCCCCGATCGGGGCTTTGAGGTTCAGGGGGAAGGAGTAGTGGCGCAGGTGCGCCGCTGTTCGGCGGCACTGTCAAGGCGACCCGCGTGGCAGTGCCTCTCTTTACCTTCCCCTAGCCTACCCAGGCCGCGGGGCCTCCTGTCTGGCCATGGCGTGCACGGGCCCCTTGCCACCAGGCCCACGGGGCCGTTGGTGGCACGATGCGAGGCTCTCTCCCCACATTGGTGTTTCGCTTCAGGCTGGCAGCTATGACTGTTGGCGTGCCCTGC
>CAUYUJ010000497.1:100000-112920 GCA_963575745.1 Prorocentrum cordatum
TTGCTGACATAAAGGTTCACACGTTGGGACCCTCGTTGATGGCAGAGATTGCATGCGATGATCTTGAGGCCACGACGACTTGTGCTTATTTCCAAAGGGCAGCTCTAAAATCATACAATGTTAAAGCCGCGTCCTCAACGCGTGGGCGAGAATGCCTCAGTGCTTACCAGTTGCAAAAATTGCAAAACATCTCATTCGATTTGCACATGGAGGCATTTGGTATGTATTCAAGTTTCCCGAAGTCTGATTTCGAAACCAAGGCATCAGCGTGCTTCGGCAATGAGTAACTGTAACTTCGATGGCAGCGGCTTCTATGGAATCCACACCATGATTTCTGTGATTCCGCTGAGGCTAGTTATAATTTCACCATGACTTGAGGCTGCAGTTTTCCGTCAGAGTACAGTCGTGTCGCGCGTTCCACCAAAGTAGATGCTCGAGTGATTTTTCATGTGCGACGCTGCGGGCGATGGCAGGCGACGCCGTTGCAACAGGCATCGGCAGCTTTAGGACACTAGCAGTCTCTCGCGCGCCTGCACTAACCTAGTGCACGTGTTTGCGAGGGAGGGGCTTCGGACAAGGAGGGGGATCATCACGTTCCCGGAAGCCTCTCCGGGAACATGATTTCCGGGTTCCCAGGGCGCCCAAGAGGCCCACAAGACAGCCTCAGCGAGGCCCAAGAGGGCCCGAGATGGCTTGAAGATGGCCGAAGAGGGCCCCGAGAGGGCTTTCAAGAGGCAAACATCGGCCCATTCCCTTCGTAAAACGTACGTTTTCAGCATACTCCCTTGCTTCGTCTTCGCAGTGCCCCAGACGCCCCCCAGGAGCCCCAAGACAGCCCAAGAGAGACCCCAGAGGGCCCAAGACGGCCCAAAAGGGTCGTCCTGTGGGGCTGACGGAACCCCCGAAGACAGCCCAAGAGGCCCCAAAGCCGGCCCAGGAGGCCCCCAAGACGGCCTCAGGGAGGCCCAAGAGGGCCTCGTTCGCAATCATGTTCCCGGAAGCCTCTCCGGGAACATGATTTCGGGGTTCCCAGGGCGCCCAACGACAGCCCCCAGAGGCCCCGGACACGCCGAAGATGGCTTCAGGACGGCCGACGACGCCGCCAAAACGCCCCGAAGCCGAACATTATATATTGTCGAATAGTTTTTGAAGCATGTTTGCGCTCTCCCACGTTCCACCTCCCCACGGTCCCGGACCGCGTCAGAGGCCCTTCAGATCGCTCCAAGACGGCCGAAGAGGCTCCCCAAAAAGCCCAGAGACGGCCCAGGAGGCTCCCCAGATAAGTCAAGAGGGCCTCGAGAGCGCCCCAGAAGAGCCCCAAGAGCGACCCGAGAGGGCCCGAAGAGCGCGACATTTCAAGGTCTCCGGCCTGAGGGGTTCCTAGGACGCCCCCGGAGGCCATCAAGAGGCTCCTAAGAAGCTCCGTGAGGCTCCCAAGAGGCCCCCCGGAAGCCCCAATAGGCCCCCGAGGGGCCCCCAGGGAAGCCCCTTGCGGGCCCCCAAGACATTTCGGTAAATCGTATTTCCCAGAGCTTTCCTGGAACATGATTCTTCCGCCCACCGCCCCAACCATGTTTCCAATAGGCTTGCCGACAAGGCCAAAAGGCGCCCCTCGGTAAGCCCCCATAGGCCCCCTCTTAAGAGAGCCGAATAAATATTATGTTCCCGGAGAGCTTCCCGGGAACATGATTCTCTATCTCGGAGTAGGCCCGGGCGGGGTGGGCGGGCCGCTGCCTGTTCCCCCCATCGGTGCCCACCGGGGGTTGCGGGGGGTCCCGAGGCGGCCCGAGCCCGCCCCGAAGCAGGCCACGACAGGCTAAGGGGGTCCCGAGAGGGCCCAAGACGGTCCCACAAGGCCCCGAAGACGCCCAAGATGTCCTCAAGACGGCCGACGAGGACTCCAACACGCTCCACGACGGACTCAAGAGGCTCCCCAAGAAGGCCCTGGAAGGCAAGATTCACTCATTCTCCGAGTGTTTTGGATTTTGGCGTTCTCGCTTTTCCCGCTTTCCAGCGCTCCCTCACGGCCTCGGAGGCCCTTCAGATCGCTCCAAGACGGGCCACGAGGCCCCGACGAGGGCCCCAAGACGGCCTAGGAGGCTCCCCAGACAACCCAACTGTGCCCCAAGAGCTCCCCAAGAGAGGGCCCAGAGGGGGACCGCCAACCGATATTTCGAGGTCTCTGGCCCTACTCCCACGAAGCCCCGTGAGGCGCCTCTTGGAAGCCCCAAGAGACCCCCAAGGGGCTCCCAGGGAACGTCCGAGAGGCCCCCCAACACACCCCAAGAAATCATGTCCCCAGAAAACCTTCCGGGGAAATGGTTCATCATGGGCCCGAGAGTTCCCGAAGGCCCCCAAGGGGCCCCCAGGGAACGCCCAAGAGACCCCCCACCACACCCCAACAAAACCATGTCTCCAGAAAGCCTTTCGGGGACATGGTTCATCATGGGCCCGCGAGTTTCCGGAGGCTTCGAAGTACCATCATGCTACAGGAGAGCTGTCTGGGAAGTGAATTGGGAACATGACTGTTCGCCTTCTCGCGACCCTTCGCAGATCGTTTCGCACAAAGTTGTACCAAGCGCCTTCTTGAACCAACGACGACGACGAAACGACGAATACGACGACGACGACGACGCGCCCTAATAGGCGACGACAACATTACGACGACGATGACGACGACGGGAACCATTTTCCTCGAAGGACTTTCGGAATGCAGATTGGCATGCGTGGACTGTGGTCCACTACTTCAGTGGATCAGTGAATTCGTCAAGGCCTGGGGCCTGCTAGAACCTGAGCGCGCGCGAAGCGCGCGCGATGGTTCATATATATATATATATATATATATATATATATATATATATATACCGGGCTACAGGGCAGGGGGCTCCCTGGCCGGGACCGCAACCCCTCATGGCGGGATCGGGCCTCCGGGAGCGCCCTTGTCCGGCCCAAAAGGCGCCGAAGACGGTCCAAGCGTGCCTCGAGACGCTTACGATCGATCCAAGACGCCCAAGATGGCTCCCAGATGGCCCAAGAGGCCTCCAAGACGTCCCAAGAGAGCCCCAAGAGCATTCCCAAGAGGGCTGCAAGAGGCCGAAATCATTGAATTCCGTTGGTTTTTTGCAGGTTGTTGGTTTTCTTGTTTGTTCGTCGTCTCGACCCTCCAAGACAGCCCACGAAGTCCCCAAGACCGTCCCAAGATCGCCCAAGAGGCCCCCAAGAGCGCCCCAAGACGGCCCAAGAGGGCCTAAAAATAACCCAATAGGCGCCTAAGACCGCCCAAGAGCTTGCGAACACGGCCCAAAAGGCGTCGAATACAGTCAAAGCGTGCCACGACGCGCCTAAGACCGCTCCAAGACGCCCAAGATGGCTTCCAGATGGCCCAAGAGGCCTCCAAGACGTCCCAAGAGAGCTCCAAAAGCATTCCCAAGAGGGCTGCAAGAGGCCGAAATCATTGAATTCCGTTGGTTTGTCGCAGGTGTTTGGTTTTCTTATTTTTTCGTCGTCCCGACCTTCCAAAACAGCCCACGAAGTCCCCAGGACCGCCCCAAGATCGCCCAAGAGGCCCCCAAGAGCGCCCCCCAAACGGCCCAATAGGGCTTAAAAACAACCGAACAGGCGCCTAAGACCGCCCAGGAGCTTGCAAACACGGCCCACGAGGCGTCGAAGACGGTCAAAGCGTGCCTCGACGCGCTTAAGACCGCTCCAAGACGCCCAAGATGGCTCCCAGATGGCCCAAGATGGCCTCCAAGACGTCCCAAGAGAGCCCCAAGAGCATTCCCAAGAGGGCTGCAAGAGGCCGAAATCATTGAACTCCGTTGTTTTTTTTGGCAGGTTTTTTGCTTTCTTGTTTTTTTGTCGTCCCGACCCTCCAAGACAGCCCACGAAGTCCCCAAAACCGTCCCAAGATCGCCCAAAAGGCCCCCAAGAGCGCCCCAAGACGGCCCAAGAGGGCTTAACGACAAACCAATAGGCGCCTAAGACCGCCCAAGAGCTTGCAAACACGGCCCAAGAGGCGTCGAAGACGGTCAAGGCGTGCCTCGACGCGCCTAAGACCGCTCCAAGACGCCCAAGATGGCTTCCAGATGGCCCAAGAGGCCTCCAAGACGTCCCAAGAGAGCTCCAAAAGCATTCCCAAGAGGGCTGCAAGAGGCCGAAATCATTGAATTCCGTTGGTTTGTCGCAGGTGTTTGGTTTTCTTGTTGTTTCGTCGTCCCGACCCTCCAAAACAGCCCACGAAGTCCCCAATACCCCCCCAAGATCGCCCAAGAGGCCCCCAAGAGCGCCCCCAAGACGGCCCAATAGGGCCTAAAAACAACCGAACAGGCGCCTAAGACCGCCCAGGAGCTTGCAAACACGGCCCACGAGGCGTCGAAGACGGTCAAAGCGTGCCTCGACGCGCTTAAGACCGCTCCAAGACGCCCAAGATGGCTCCCAGATGGCCCAAGATGGCCTCCAAGACGTCCCAAGAGAGCCCCAAGAGCATTTCCAAGAGGGCTGCAAGAGGCCGAAATCATTGAACTCCGTGGTTGTTTTTTGGCAGGTTTTTTGCTTTCTTGTTTTTTCGTCGTCCCGACCCTCCAAGACAGCCCACGAAGTCCCCAAGACCGTCCCAAGATCGCCCAAGAGGCCCCCAAGAGCGCCCCAAGACGGCCCAAGAGGGCCTAAAAACAAACCGATAGGCGCCTAAGACCGCCCAAGAGCTTGCAAACACGGCCCAAGAGGCGTCGAAGACGGTCAAGGCGTGCCTCGACGCGCCTAAGACCGCTGCAAGACGCCCAACAGATGGCCCAAGTTGCGTCCAAGACGTCCCAAGACAACCCCAAAAGCATTCCCAAAAGGGACCCAAACAGCCAAACTCACTGCTTGCCTTCAGGCTTTTAAAGGTCGTTGGCTTCCTCAATTTTTCGTCGTCCCGACGCTCCAAGACGGCCCAAGAGGCGCCCAAGACCGTCCCAAGCTGGCCAAGAGGCTCCCAAGAGAGCCCCAAGACGGCCCAAGAGGCCCCAACGACGGCCCAATAGAAACCAAGACAGCCCAAGAGGCTCCAAACATTGCCCCAAGACGCGCCCATGACGGTCCAAGCGTGCCTCGAGACGCCTAAGACCACACCAAGACGCCCACGATCGTTCCCCTTTTCCTCCCCCTCCTTCCTTCTTCGCTCGTCCTCCCTCCTCTCGTCCTCCTCTCCTCTCTCCCCTCTTCCCTCCTTCCCCCTCTCCTCCATCGGACCTTCGCCCCTGCGTGTCCGCCCCGCCCTTCCTCCCGTCGCCGCTTCTCCTCCCCTTCCCCTTCGCCCGCTCGCTCGCTCGGTCGTCTCTCCTTCGCTGCCGGCTCTTGGCTCTCCTCCTGCTCGTCCTCTTCCTCCCTCCCGAGGCCACCCGCTATGAAAAAACGCCCCGGGTCGCAATTGTTATTGTTTTGTGTTGCGTCGATCTTCGCCAATGGCCGACGTGCCGAAGAGGATGATGAGAAACGCGAAGATACGGATGACCAGGACGAAATCCAAAACGGAAAGCCAGGAGGAGGAAAAACAGGGACCGACACACGAGCGAAGATGAGCAACATGACAATACGGAAACACACAATATTCAGACGACTTTTGACAGGACTTGGCCGTGACCTCATCTAGAACCGAAGCGCGCGCGATGGTATATACACACACGTGTACATATACATATCCCCGCGCACGAGGCCTGGGCGCCTGGGGCCCGCGCCTCGAGCGCGCATGGCAGGACCGGGGCCTTTGGAGGCGCTCCGACACGGCCCAAGACAGCCCCGACACGGCATCCGAGGGTCCCAGGAAGCCTCCAAACGGTTCAAGAGGCCCAGAGACCCCGATCGCTCCAAGACGCCGAAGATGGTCGCACGACGGTTCCAAAAAACTTCCAAGACGGCCCAGCAGGCTTCCAAGAGAAATCCCACGAGGGTTCCAAAACGCAAAAATGGCCCCGCTCCCTTTTATGGAAAGCGTGTATTTTTCGGGCATCCGCACCTCGGACTTTCACAGCGCCCACGGCGGTCCCAGAGGCTCCCAAAATCGCCCCAAGACGGCCCAAGAGGGCTCCGAGACAGCCCAAGAGGGCACAGGCACGGCCCACGAGGCCCCCTAGACGGCCCGAGAGGGCCCTAGGACGGCCCCAAGAAGAGGCCCAAAAGGGGTACCCGACCGGCCTTTCGAGCCCTCCTCCCCAGGAGGCTCCCAAGGGAGCCCTAAGGGGCTTCGAAGGAGTCTCCAAGAGCACTCCCAAAAGGGCCCCAAGAAGCCAAAATCACTGATCGTCCAAAGGTTTCTGGTGCATTTTAGCGATTCTGCCTGTTGTGCTTCCCGAGGCCCCAAGACTGTCAGGGATACCCAAATATCGTCCAAACCCCCAAACGGCCCAAGACAGCCCCACACATATGAAAAGGGCCGCAAGAGGCCTCCAAGAGGGCTCGACACGCAGACATCTAGCCCGAACGCGCCCAAGATTGCCTCCAGATGGCCCAGCAGGCTTCCAACACGGCCCAAGGGGTCCCCAAGAGCATTCCCCAAAAAGGGCACCAAGAAACCAGAATCACGGTTGTTTCCCAACCATCCTGTGGTGTTGGGTCTTCGTTTTGAAGAGACGTCGCCCCGCGTTCCTCCTTCCTCCTCCTTCCTCCTCCTCCCCTTCCTCCCCCCTCCTCCCCCTCCCACACCCATTCTGGCACACCCCTCACACGTTTCGCAGCCCCATAGGGAGCTCCACCGAAGGCCCCAGTGGCTGCGCCCGCATGCGTTCCACCCCCCATTCTGGCACACCCCTCACACGTTTCGTGGCCCCATAGGGAGCTCCACCGAAGGCCCCAGTGGCTGCGCCCGCATGCGGTTCCACCCCCCATTTTGGCACACCCCTCACACGTTTCGTGGCCCCATAGGGAGCTCCACCGAAGGCCCCAGTGGCTGCGCCCGCATGCGGTTCCACCCCCCATTCTGGCACACCCCTCACACGTTTCGTGGCCCCATAGGGAGCTCCACCGAAGGCCCCAGTGGCTGCGCCCGCATGCGGTTCCACCCCCCATTCTGGCACACCCCTCACACGTTTCGTGGCCCCATAGGGAGCTCCACCGAAGGCCCCAATGGCTGCGCCCGCATGCGGTTCCACCCCCCATTCTGGCACACCCCTCACACGTTTCGTGGCCCCATAGGGAGCTCCACCGAAGGCCCCAGTGGCTGCGCCCGCATGCGGTTCCACCCCCATTCTGGCACACCCCTCACACGTTTCTTGGCCCCATAGGGAGCTCCACCGAAGGCCCCAGTGGCTGCGCCCGCATGCGGTTCCACCCCCCATTCTGGCACACCCCTCACACGTTTCGTGGCCCCATAGGGAGCTCCACCGAAGGCTCCAGTGGCTGCGCCCGCATGCGGTTCCACCCCCCATGCTGGCATACCCCTCACACGTTTCGTGGCCCCATAGGGAGCTCCACCGAAGGCCCCAGTGGCTGCGCCCGCATGCGGTTCCACCCCCCATTCTGGCACACCCCTCACACGTTTCGTGGCCCCATAGGGGGCTCCACCGAAGGCCCCAGTGGCTGCGCCCGCATGCGTTTCCACCCCCCATTCTGGCACACCCCTCACACATTTCGTGGCCCCATAGGGAGCTCCACCGAAGGCCCCAGTGGCTGCGCCCGCATGCGGTTCCACCCCCCATTCTGGCATACCCCTCACACGTTTCGTGGCCCCATAGGGAGCTCCACCGAAGGCCCCAGTGGCTGCGCCCGCATGCGGTTCCACCTTCCATTCTGGCACACCCCTCACACGCTTCGTGGCCCCATAGGGAGCTCCACCGAAGGCCCCAGTGGCTGCGCCCGCATGCGGTTCCCCCCCTCCATTCTGGCACACCCCTCACACGCTTCGTGGCCCCATAGGGAGCTCCACCGAAGGCCCCAGTGGCTGCGCCCGCATGCGGTTCCACCCCCCATTATGGCACACCCCTCACACGTTTCGTGGCCCCATAGGGAGCTCCACCGAAGGCCCCAGTGGCTGCGCTCGCATGCGGTTCCACCCCCCATTTCGGCACACCCCTCACACGCTTCGTGGGTGGCTCCATGGGGAGCTCCACCGAACGCCCCAGTGGCTGCGCTCGCATGTGGTTCCCCCCCCCATTTCGGCACACCCCTCACACGGTTCGTGGCCCCATAGAGAGCTCCACCGAAGGCCCCAGTGGCTGCGCTCGCATGCGGTTCCACCCCCTTTTTCGGCACGCCTTTCACACGTCTCGTGGCCCCATAGGGAGCTCCACCGAACGCCGCAGTGGCTGCGCTCGCATGCGGTTCCACCCCCCATTTCGGCACACCCCTCACACGCTTCGTGGCTCCATAGGGAGCTCCACCGAAGGCCCCAGTGGCTGCGCTGGCATGCGGTTCCACACCCCATTCTGGCACACCCCTCGCACGTTTCGTGGCCCCATAGGGGGCTCCACCAAAGGTCCCAGTGGCACTGCCCGCTTGCGTCCGCCACCACCCAGCACAGCCCTTGTTCCCTGCGCTTCACCCACCCAGAACAGCGCTTCGTAGCCCTATAGGGAGCTCCACCAAAGGTCCCAGCGGCACCGCCCGCATGCGTCCGCCACCACCCTGCACAGCCCTTGCTCCCTGCCTGCGTTTCACCCACCCAGTACAGCGTTTCGTGGCCCCATAGGGAGCTCCACCGAAGGTCCCAGTGGCACCGCTCGCATGCGTCCGCCACCACGCAGCACAGCCCTTGCTGACCGCGTCTCACCCACCCAGTACAGCGTTTCGTGGCCCCATAGGGAGCTCCACCGAAGGTCCCAGTGGCACCGCCCGCATGCGTCCGCCACCACCCAGCACAATTGCGGCATTCACGACTGCATATGGTTGGGTCCTTCGCCAGGCTAATTTTGTTTTTTAAGGTTTCTGGCACATTTTAGCGATTCTGCCTGTTCCGTTTCCCGACGCCCCAAGGCGGTCAGGGATACCCACATATCATCCCAACAGGCTCCCACGAGGGCGCCGGGACGGCCTAGGGCCGCCCCCAGACGGCTCAAGACAGCCCGAACACACACGAAAAGGGACGCAAGAGGCCTCCAAGAGGGCTCGAAACGCGGGCAGATCGCTCGAACACGCCCAAGATGGCCTCCAGATGGCCCAAAAGGCTTCCAACTCGGCCCAAGTGGTCTCCAAGAGCATTCCTCCAAGGGCCCCAAGAAGCCAATATCATTGACGCTCATGAGGTTTATGATGGATTTCAACAATTCTGCCTGTTCAGCGCCCCGACGATCCAAGACGGTCCCAGACACCCAAATATCGCTTCAACTGCCCCCCACGAGGGCGCTGAGACGGCCCAGGGACGCCCCCAGACGGCCCAAGGCAACGCCGACACACATGAAAAGGGCCGCGAGAGGCCCCCAAGAGGGCTCGAAACCGCAGGAACATGTGCTTGCACACCGATTTGCGATTGATTATTCCCGTGAGAAGACATCTCGCGACAAATGCGACGTCGTCTCACTTGGCTGATCGTGCCGAAGCATGTTGCCAGCCATTCTGGTAATTAGGTGCCTTCGCAGTTTGTAACCGAGGTACCAACTCAGAACTGTGGGCCTGCGAGTCGTCCCATGCTCTTCTTTAGTTGATCCCTACTTGTTTGTTAGTTTGTGTTTACTCAGTTCCCGCACCAGTGCGTCATCTTTCCCCGGTTGGGCGTCTTTCTTTCCATCCTTGGACGCATGGGTCATTTGCCAACATATTGAATTGTTGCGCACGTGTAGGCTTTGTACAGCGTGTCAAAGCACATCTGCCTGCACACCGCGATACCCGTGAATATGTTGATGTCGTCGAGAAGTATCTCGCGACAAGTGCGACGTCGTCTCACGTGGCTGATCGTGCCGAAGCATGTTGCCAGCCATTCTGGTAATTAGGTGCCTTCGCAGTTTGTAACCGAGGTACCAACTCAGAACTGTGGGCCTGCGAGTCGTCCCATGCTCTTCTTTAGTTGATCCCTACTTGTTTGTTAGTTTGTGTTTACTCAGTTCCCGCACCAGTGCGTCATCTTTCCCCGGTTGGGCGTCTTTCTTTCCATCCTTGGACGCATGGGTCATTTGCCAACATATTGAATTCTAGACGCTTCGCGTATCCCCACCAGCCCGTCCAGAAATGAGCCCCAGAGGAGTGGAGGTGATGAGGGAAGCGGGGGAGCATGCAGAAGAACAAAGAGCGGGTTAAGCCGCCATACGTTCCAAGAGGGGGAGGATGTAGGAGGAGTCGTCGTCGTCGGAGTAGGAGGAGGAAGACGTGGAGCAGGAGGAGGAGCAGGAGGAGGAGGGGGAGGAGGAAGAGGAGGAGGAGGAGGAGGAAGATGAGGAGGAGGAGATGGAGGAGGGCGAGGACGAGGAGGACGAGAAGGAGGAGGAGGAGGAGGAGAAGGAGGAGGAGGAGGGGGAGGGGGAGGAGGGAGGAGGGAGAAAAAGAGGAGGAGGAGGAGGACAATGGCGAGCTTGGGGGCCTCTTGGGCCGTCTTTGGGGCCTCTTGGCGGTCCCGGGGGCCTCTTGCGTATCTCGGGGAGCTTCTTGTGTCCTTTTGGGAGTCTCTTGGAGGCCTCTTGGAGGCCTCTTGGGGGCCTCTTGGGGCCTCTTGGGGCCCTCTTGGGGCGCTCTTGGGGCGCTCTTGGGAGCCTTCGGGGCGCTCTTGGGGCCATCTTGGAGGAGATCTATCAAGAAGGGGGGGTTGCTTATTAGCGTTGCCCCTCTAGAGTGCCTCGAATCGCCTCTTGGGCCTTCCTAGAGGCCAAAATCCGTCCAAAACCTAAGGAAAATCAATGTTTTTTGCTTTCTCGCCTTTTCGCTCTTGGAGCCGTCTTGGGCCATCTTGGGAGCATCTTGGGGCCTCTTGGGGGTCTCTTGGGAGCCTCTTGGGGGCATCTTGGGGGCCTCTTGGGGCCTCTTGGGGCCCTCTTGGGGCGCTCTTGGGGCGCTCTTGGGGCGCTCTTGGGAGCCTTCGGGGCGCTCTTGGGGCCATCTTGGAGGAGATCGATCAAAGAAGGGAGGGTCGTATATTAGCGCTGCCCCTCTAGAGTGCCTCGAGTCGCCTCTTGGGCCCCCCAAGAGGCCAAAATCCTTCCAAAACCTAAGGAAAATCAATGTTTTTTGCTTTCTCGCCTTTTCGCTCTTGGAGCCGTCTTGGGCCATCTTGGACTCTCTTGGGGCCTCTTGGGGGTCTCTTGGCAGCCTCTTAGAGGCTTCTTGGGGGCCTCTTGGGGTCTCTGGGGGCGCTCTTGGGGCGCTCTTGGGAGCCTTCGGGGCGCACTTGGGGCCATCTTGGAGGAGATCTATCAAAGAAGGGGGGAGCTCCAATTAGGGTTGCCCCTCTAGAGTGGCTCGAAGCGCCTCTTGGGCCCCCCCAAGAGGCCAAAATCCTTCCAAAACCTAGGTAAAATCAATGTTTTTTGCTTTCTCGCTTTTTCGCTCTTGGAGCCGTCTTGAGCCATCTTGGACGTCCCTGACACCTCGCGAGACGCCTCGTCCAGGTCAGTGGGGAGGGGTAAGGGGAGGGGTAAACCCCTCCCCGAAGGGGAAGAAGGGGGTTGGCAGAGGAAACTCTCTAGACCACCTACGCCCTAAAGGGCTGGTGGGATTGTTGCGCACGTGTAGGCTTTGTACAGCGTGTCAAAGCACATCTGCCTGCACACCGCGATACCCGTGAATATGTTGATGTCGTCGAGAAGTATCTCGCGACAAGTGCGACGTCGTCTCACGTGGTTGATCGTGCCGAAGCATGCTGCCATCCAATCAGGTGGGTGCCCTCGCAGCTGCTGGTCTTGAGCTACAGGCGTGCTGAATCCCCCCAAAAAAAGAGGGCTCGAAACGCAGACATCTAGCTCGAACTCGACAAGATGGCCTCCAGATGGCCTAGAAGGCTTCCAACACGGCCCAAGGAGTTTCCGATAGCACTCTTCCAAGGGCCGAAGCCCACATCACTTATTGTCCTGAAGTTTTTGGTGGATTCCAATTATTCTGCCTGTTCAGCGTCCGGACGCTCCAGGACGGTCCCGGACATTTAAATATCGCGCAAACATGCCCTCACGAGGGCGTTGGGACGGCCCGGGGCTGCCCCCAGACGGCCCAAGACAGGGCCCCAAGAGGCTGCCAAAATAATTAGAGTCGCGGAAATATCGTTCTATCAAGCCGAAGGTGGCCTCCAGATGGCCCAAAGTTCCCAACACGGTCCAAGGGGTCCCCAAGAGCATTCCCCAAAAAGGGCACCAAGAAGCCAGAATCATTGCTTCTCCAACGGTTACTGGCACATTTTAGCGATTCTGCCTGTTCCGCTTCCCGACGCCCCAAGACGGTCAGGGATACCCACATATCGTCCTAACAGGCTCCCACGAGGGTGCCGAGACGGCCTAGGGCCGCCCCCAGACGGCCCAAGCTAGCTCAACACACACGAAAAGGGCCGCAAGAGGCCTCCAAGAGGGCTCGATACGCGGGCAGATCGCTCGAACACGCCTCCAGATGGCCCGAAAGGCTTCCAACTCGGCCCAAGTGGTCTCCAAGAGCATTCCTCCAAGGGCCCCAAGAAGTGACGTTCATGAGGTTTATGATGGATTTCAGCAATTCTGCCTGTTCAGCGCCCCGATGCTCCAAGACCGTCCCAGACACCCAAATATCGCTTCAACTGCCCCCCAGGAGGGCGCCGAGACGGCCCAGGGACGCCCTGCCGAGGGCATGAGGCGGGGCCCGGGTCGGGGCCCTGGGACTGGGGGCCTCGGGGGCCTTGCCGCGGCGCCGAGGGCTCTTTAAAATCGTCTGGGGACGACCCCAGATCGCTAGAAATGGCGCTTCCAGACTGCGAAAACGACCAATAACGGCCCGAGATCATTCCAGAATTAGCTCCTGACTGCCTAAGAGGCCTCCAAGACACCCCAAGAGGTTTCCAAAATGCC
>CAUYUJ010000498.1:0-41685 GCA_963575745.1 Prorocentrum cordatum
GGAGAGGGAGGAGGAGGATGAGGAAAGGGAGGAGGAGGAGGAAGAGGTAGAGCGATGCTACGACACGTAGCATCGTGTGTGTGTGGCCCCGCGGGGGGCGGCCGCGCCGACGCGGCCCGTTCGCGCCCAGCGGCCCCGCGGCAGCACGCCGAGCGCCCACTGCCGCGCGGCGGCGCTGACGCCGCCACCGCAGCCGCCGCCTCCGCCGGCACCTCGACCTCACCACGCCCGGGAGGGAGGGCGCCGGCGCCTCGACCGAGCGATGAGGTGGATTGTGTGTCGTAGCATCGCTCTACCTCTTCCTCCTCCTCCTCCCCTTTCATCATCCTCCCCCTCCCTCCTCCTCCTCCTCCCTCGCTCCTCCTCCTCCTCTCCTCCTCCTCTCCTCCTCCTTTCCTCCTCCTCTCCTCCTCTCCTCCTCCTCCTCCCTCGTCCTCCTTCTCCCTATCCTCCTCCGCCTCCTCCTCCTCCTCCTGCTCCTCCTCCTCCTCCTCCTCCTCTTCCTCCTCCACCTCCTCCTCCCTCCTCCTCCTTCCACCCTCCCCCTCCTCCTCCTCTTCCCCCACAATTACACAATATGAATACTACTCTCCTCTTTCTCCTGACGACGTCTGGAAGACATCCGGTCCCCCTCCGGGTTTTCGCTCGAGTATTTGTTCAACATGCTGCTCCCGCTGAGGCGCTGGCCCCATTTCTGCGCCTCCGGTTGTTCCAAATCGTGCTCCCGCTGCAGCGCGGGCGTTTTCGGTCCTTCCAAGTGGGCCCCAAAATGTGAGAAATAACCACCCGAAAAAAAACATCGAAGTGATTACACGTTCGGTGTCGATTCGTTGAGTTTTTGGGCCACAGAAGACCCCCCATTTGGGGGCGTCGTCGTGTTCAGGAAGTATCAAGCGGGAGCCCCGTCTCTGCTTTGATAAGACGAGGTTGAAAGCATAGCCAGCGGGTGCTCTCCACCAGCCCCGCCTTATGTTGAGCTTGTCGGGGAGCCCACGGAGCTAGACATGGAGCCACGACTCCAGACTGGCCCAGACCTCTCAAAGACGATCCACTTCCCCGGCGCCATACCATGACACGCTGTGCGGTGTTGTGTTCTGCGCCGCTGTGCATTGCAATGCTTTGTGATGCAATGCTTCACTGCGCAATGCCACGTCATGCTATGGCATGAAGGCTCTGCCGTACTCTTCTACGCCATGCCATGCCGTGCTCTACTATGCGTCGCGTACCCTCTCGCGGTCATAGCACTGCTCGACATCCGACTGTGCGAATAGAGAGGATATCTACGCTATGGTAAGGGATGGGAGAGAGGGGTAGGACGTCAGATATGAAGCGAGCGCACCTAGATTGTCCACCTGCCCCTCCTCCCCCTCCCCCTCCCCCTCCTCCTCCTCCTCTTCCTCCTCCTCCTCCGTCTTGAAACGGAACCGCCCTCCGTCCTTGTGATAATTCGAAGCGTCCAGTTGTAACAGTACGAGATTCAAGTGAGCGCCAAACGAGAGCCCCCTCTGAGTTAGGAACTGCCCTCCATCCCTGCAACTGTTTCGAAATTGAAGTAAGGCCGTCATCGCTTGCCGTCGGCTTTCCTCCGACTCCTCTTGCTCCCCCTCGTCCTCTTCTTCCTCCTCCTCCTCCTCCTCCTTCTCCTCCTCCTCCTCCTCCTGCTCCTCCTCCCCCCCTGCCCTATCCCTCCTCCCTCCTACGCCGTAATGGCCCATCGGACGATCCGTCTTGCACTGTAAGAAAAAACATCGGGGTGACACGTGTCAACCCGAAAACCATGTGAGGAGCACCAGTTGCTTTGTATTGTGAGCATCAGCCTGGGGACTTGCATTGAAAGAACATTGGGGTGACACGTATCACCCCGAGCACCGTGTGAGAAAAAAACAAAAATGCATTCTGAGCGCCGACATGGGGTCTTGCACTGTCAAGAGACATCGGAATGACACGTGTCACCCCGAAAACCGTGTGATAACGAAACAAATTTTATTTCACTTGCATTGTGCGCGCCAACATAAAGGGTCTTGCATTGTAAGAAAAAAGCATGGAGACACGTGTCACCCCGGAAACCGTGTGAGACAAAAACGACCATACCACTTGCATACTGAGCGCCGACATGAGGTCTTGCAATGTAAGAGAACAGCGGGGTAACGCGTGTCACCCCGAGCACCGTGTGAGAATTATGCTAGCGGAGTTCCCCACATAAAGAGATTAACGGTTTCGTGAGACTCTCAATCCCACCAGCCCTCTGGGCGTTGGTGGTTTCCTCGCTCAGGCGGGGCCTCCCTGGAGGGGTGGAGGGGCACGAAACCGTGGGCCGATACCCTCCTCGCTCAGGCGGGGCCTCCCTGGAGGGGTGGGAGGGGCACGAAACCATGTAAATAGTATGGTTTTCCGATACCCTCCTCGCTCAGGCGGGGCCTCCCTGGAGGGGTGGGAGGGGCACGAAACCATGTAAATAGTATGGTTTTCCGATACCCTCCTCAGGCTCCCCCTGGAGGCACGAACCGTGTAAATGTATGATTTCGATACCCTCCTCGCTCAGGCGGGGCCTCCCTGGAGGGGTGGGAGGGGCACGAAACCATGTAAATAGTATGGTTTTCGGATACCCTCCTCGCTCAGGCGGGGCCTCCCTGGAGGGTGGGAGGGGCACGAAACCATGTAAATAGTATGGTTTCCGATACCCTCCTCGCTCAGGCGGGGCCTCCCTGGAGGGGTGGGAGGGGCACGAAACCATGTAAATAGTATGGTTTTCCGATACCCTCCTCGCTCAGGCGGGGCCTCCCTGGAGGGGTGGGAGGGGCACGAAACCATGTAAATAGTATGGTTTTCCGATACCTCCTCGCTCAGGCGGGGCCTCCCTGGAGGGGTGGGAGGGGCACGAAACCATGTAAATAGTATGGTATTCCGATACCCTCCTCGCTCAGGCTGGGCCTCCCTGGAGGGGTGGGAGGGGCACGAAACCATGTAAATAGTATGGTTTTCCGATACCCTCCTCGCTCAGGCGGGGCCTCCCTGGAGGGGTGGGAGGGGCACGAAACCATGTAAATAGTATGGTATTCCGATACCCTCCTCGCTCAGGCGGGGCCTCCCTGGAGGGGTGGGAGGGGCACGAAACCATGTAAATAGTATGGTATTTTCCGATACCCTCTCGCTCAGGCGGGGCCTCCCTGGAGGGGTGGGAGGGGCACGACGAAACATGTAAATAGTAATGGAAAACAAGAACCCCTGTATGGAAGATGGAGCGGGAGGTGGGTGGGAAGGAGAGGGTGTTCTGGGAAAACAAGGGATGTGGGGAAAAAAACAAGTGTTGCACTTGCATTCTGAGCGCCGACAAGGGGCCATGTCCACCTCATCCCTCCCCCCCGTCCTTCCTCCTCCCCTGGAGCCACCAACACGACAGCCAAAACTCCCTCATTCTCCTTCTCCCCAACCCCCCCCCAAGCGGGCCGGCAGGATGAATGCGATCAGGAATGCCACGGTGCTGCCCAGTATCGACCAGACGACCAGGATGCTCCTCACCCATTCTAGGGGGGAAAAGGGAGAAAGGAGGTGAAAGAGAATGTCCATGTTTCGCCCTCCTCCTCCTCCCTCCAGTCATGCATCCGTCCATTCATCAATCCTTCCAGCCATCCAGCTATTATTATTCCTCCCTCCTGCTACTTGTCCCCCTCCTCCTGCATGGCAAAACACCATCGTTTCCCTCGCTTGCGCCCCACCTCCTCCCCCATCCGCCGCCACCTCGTCCAATTCCTCCTTCTCCTCCTCCCTCGCCCTCACACCTCTGCCAACCTCATCCGCCTCGCTCTCCTCCTCCTCCTCCTCCTCCTCCTCCTCCTCCTCCTCCTCCTCCTCCTCCTCCTCCTACACCTCATCCTCAGTATTTCTTACTCATCCAACTCCTCCTCCTCCTCCTCCTCCTCCTCCTCCTCCTCCTCCTCCTCCTCCTCCTCCTTATTCTTCAACTCCTCCTCCTCCTCCTTGTTTCCTTCTCCTCCTCTTGGCATCGAGGCTGTTTCCTTCTTCCAGTTGCAAAAAAGAAGGATTCCGACGTAGCGAAGCGCGAACACACATTCAGGCTGCTGCCAGTGCGGGTACAAGAGGGGCAAGAAGAAGTGGGTAAATAATAAGTGCCCTGTGACGCAGAGTAACTAAGCAGGCAGCCGATGGGAGAAGGGGAACTACACTACAACGAATAACGTAACATACCGAGGAGGAACGCCGTACAGGAGGAGACGAACTACACGTGCAATTGAACTGAAGGGAGTACACGCCTGCTTGTTGTTCAGCAGAGTGTCCCATGGTTTGGGTACCGCAGGCAACTAAACCCAAACTAGACACGGTACAGTAACTGAGCGAATGAGCAATAGATGATCTCCCCAGACCCATGACCTCCCGCCGCCGCCAAGCAGCGATAAGGATAGAGCAAAACGAAAGCAAGCGACTCACGCAGGCACAATATGCAGTTGCTATGTTGGCCGCTGTGAGGCTCGGATGGGCTAGGCTGGCCAAGTCTCTGCTGGCTGGCCTTGTATCAGGGGGGGCTGGTGCACTGTAGTGGGTGGTCCTCCTCCTCATCCACCTCCTCCTACTCCTCCTCATCATCATCATCAGCAGCAGCATCAGCATCAGCATCATCATCATCATCATCATCATCATCATCATCATCATCACCACCATCATCACCATCATCATTGACAGCATCATCATCATCATCCTCATCATCACCATCATCGTCATGAGCAGCATCAGCAGTATCATCATCATCAGCGTCATCATCAGCATCATCATCAGCATCATCAGCATCGTCGGCATCTTCATCACCATCCTAATCAGCATCCTCATCATCAGCATAATCATCATCATCAGCATCATCAGCATCATCATCATCATCATCATCATCATCATCATCATGATCATCAACATCGTCATCATCATCATCCTTATCATCAGCATCGTCAGCATCATCAGCATCATCGTCACCATCATCATCTCCATCGTCATCATCATCATCATCATCATCATCATCATCATCATCATCATCATCGTCATCATTACTATCAGCATCGTCAGCATTCCTGCTTCATCTCTCCCTCCTCCTGCTGCTGCTCCTCATCCTCCTCAACATCATCACCCTCCTCCGCATCGTCATCATCATCACTATCAGGAGCCGCAGCAGCAGCAGCATCGTCATCATCAGCATCATCAGCATCGTCATCCTCATCATCAACATCAACATCAGCATCACCATCATCAGCTTCAGCATCGTCATCAACATCATCATCATCATCATCAGCATCAGCACCATCATCATCACCAGCACCACCGCCACCACCATAACCATCATCATCATCATCAGCATCATAGCAGCAGCATCATCATCATCATCATCATCATCATCATCATCATCATCATCATCATCATCGTCTATCGTCATCCTCATGCTCATCATCATCACCATCAGCAGCAGCATCATCATCCCCCTCATCGTACTCATCGCCATACCAATCACAATCCTCAGAATCGCCCTCGTCATCGACATCGCCGTCGTCATCATCATCAGCAGCATCACCATCAGCAGACGCAGCATCAGCATCAGCATCATCGTCATCACAGCCATAATCCTCAAAATCGCGAGCAGCACCAACACCTTGAACATAAGAATCCAATCCTCCCCCGCAGCATCGTCAAATTCAGCATCAGCGCCATCTGCATCATCATCAGCATCATCATCAACATCATCATCAGCAGCATCGTCATCATCAGTATCATTATCCGTATCGTCATCCTCGTCATCATCCTAATCCGCATTACCATGGTCATCACCAGTAGCGGCAGAATCAGCATAATCAATGCCATCAACCTCTGCAGCATCAGCATCGTCGTCATCATCATCAGCATCATCATCAGCATCAGCATCAGCATCAGCATCAGCATCATCGTCATTATCGTCATCCTGCTCAGCATCAGCACCAGTATCAACATGTGTGCAGCATCAGTATCAACCTCAGCATCATCAGTATCAACAACAGCCTCATCATGTGCAGCATCAGCATCAATACATGCATAGTGTTCAGCATCAGCGTCCACAACGGCACCATAGTCAGCAGCAGAATCATTATCCTGGTCGTCATGAGCATCGGTGCCAGCATCATGTTCAGCGTCATAACACAAGCACCGTCAGCATTAGCATCGTTACAATCGCTTATCATCATCATCATCATCATCCTCATCATCATCATAATCGTTTTCATCATCATCAGAACCATCCTTATCATCACCACCACGACCAACAACATCATCCTCATCAGCGTCATCAGCATCAGCAGCAGCAGCATCATCAGCATCATCATCGTCATCATCATCATCATCATCATCATCATCATCATCATCATCATCATCATCGTCATCATCATCCGCAGCAGCAGCAGCAGCACCATCAACATATCATCATCGTCGTCGTCATCCCCCTCCCCCCTTCTCCCCCGGCCCCTAGCTCACAGGAGAACTCCGGATGCAGGCGCGGGCCCCTCCGCGGGCGACGAGAAGACGGAGGACAGCGGAGGGGGCTGCAAGAAGAAGACGGAGCGGCGGAGGGGGGCGCTCGGCATCGGCAGCGGGGGCGGAGGACGGGACACTTCGTGCGGACTGGGAGCCACAAGCCAGCATGGGCGCGCCAGCACGGGCGCCCCCGACTGGACCCCAAAGATCCAGGAAGGCCCGGAGGGAGAGGCGAAAACACGACGGGCGTGCCCTCACCAATCTGTGGAGCTGGGGCGGAAGTGCGGGGAAGGAAGACAAAAAGGAGGCGGACGAGAAGGTGCATCTTTCGACTGTGAATACAGCGTTTGATGGCACCTCCCTACCTTTCACTTTTGCTATGCTTCCTCAGATCTCCTCCTCAATCCATCCCCTCCTCCCCCCTCCTCCTCCTCCTCCTCCTCCTCCTTATCCTCCCCTTCTCCTCATCCTCCTCCTTCCTCCCCATCCTCCTCTTCCTCCTCCTCCTCCATCACCTCCTCCTCCTCCTCCTCCTCGTCCTCCTCCTCCTTGTTACCCCTCCCCTGGACTCCCAGGAACTCCCTGCGTAACGCCTCCCTCCCCCATTCAGATGGCCGATTGAGGCCATGGTGGCTCTCCCGCCTAGCCCACATCCGCTAAAACTCGGTCCCCAGACCTCTCTTGTGCGTTTACAGTCGGGGCGTTGACCTAAGGAACCCTAAATAAGGAACGAGGCCCCTTTTTTCCATAAGTTAACCTTCGACTTCCGATCGAAAACATAAGGAAAGCCTGAGGCAAGCTGTGAAACACTTGAGGAACGCGGAGCCCCTCCCCAACGAAAAGGGTTCCTTCTTCAGCGCACCGACTGTAGCGCGAGCACGTTGTTTGAAGGACCGGGGATGTTCTGATTGAACAGACCATGGGACAGATCGCACAACAACAGCCTGTGGCAGCAGGACGCGAAGAGAGGTGGGAACACACGCGTGCACTGCCAGGAGAGAGAGAGGAAAGTAATAACCTCGGGTCGAGCGTCTATCCTGTGCATCTATCCTGACCCGTTTCTCGAGGCGGGTTCAGCGGTGGCGACTAGGAGCCCCCAGGAGGCCAAAAAGAGCAGCAGCGACAAGAAGAGCGCCAACTGCTGGCCGCCGTTGTCTCGACGGACCCCCCACCCGACCCATTCTCCTCCTCCGCATCCTCCCTCGTCTCGAAGCCTCACGATGCCATCCCTCAGGGCAGCGCCCTACCCCATACCCTACCCCAGGCCCAGCGCGTCCTCATGAAGCAAGCCATACCTGGCACGATTGCTCAAGACAGGCATGGGGGGAGGGGGGAGGAAGAGGAGGAGGAGAAGGAGGAGGAGGAGGAAGAGAAGGAGGAGGAGGAGGAGGAGGAGGACGAGGAGGAGGAGGAGGAGGAGGGGTAAGAGGAAGAGGAGGAGGAGGAGGAGACGGAGGAAGCACGAGCGCTCAGGCAGGAGAGGGGGGAGTGGGCGGGAAGGCATTGGCACGTGCTGCACGAAACAGCGAATGCGGCCACCGTCCTCCCTTTTTCCTCCTCTACGGTCAATCCGTATAATCAGGACGCACGATAGGGATGCAAGGGCATGGGAAGGCCATGCCGACACTTTGCGAGCGGGGCGCGGCCAGCGAAAGCGCCACGGATGAGGGAAAGCGGAAGGATGCAAAGGTAACCTTGGAAAATCGTTCATACTTTGCGCACGCCAACATGGATGCGAACGCGAGGCCGATGTCGCCACATTTGGCGACGGAGCACACCGACTCTGTAGGGAATAGGGACCCAACGCCAAATCCACGCGCCTCAATCCATGTTTGCGTTTCCTCGGAAACTCCTCGCCCTCCTCCTCCTCCTCATCATCATCACCACCACCACCACCACCATCATCATCATCATCACCATCATCACCATCATCATCATAATCATCGTCATCATCATCATCATCATCATCATCATCATCATCATCATCAGCAGCAGCAGCAGCAGCATCATCATCAACATCAACCTCCTCCTTCTCCTCCTCCTCCTGCTTCTCCTCCTCCGCCTCCGCCTCTGCCTCCTCTTCCTCATCTTCCCATCCTCTTCCTCCTCCTCCTCCTTCTCCTCCTCCTCCTCCTCCCCTCTCCTCCTCCGCCTCCTCAGCATTGCTCCTGCGCCGTCCTCCTCCATTCCTTCTCCTTTTCAATAACTTCTCACTGTCGCACCCCGAGGCCTGTTTTTAGAGCGGGCCGGGCGTTTCGTCTGATTCGTCCTCACGGCTTATGACCCTAAAGCTAAAAAGTGACAACTATACTTCACGGTTTGAAGGCGAGTGGCTTTCAACATGTGGCTCGCCTTAGCGCCGCGCACATTCGTTTTAAACATTTGCAACAGTTTCACGGATTGAGGGCGGGTGGTTTTCAAAATGTGGATCTCGCACTGGCGCCGCGCAAATTTGTTAAACATTTGCAGGGTTTTCACGGATTGAGGGCGGGTAGTTATCAAAATATGGCTCTCGCCCTAGCGCCGCGCAAATTCGTCTTAAGCATTTGAAATAGTTCACGGATTGAAGGCAGATCCTTTCCAAAATACGGCTCTCGCTTTTGCGCCGCGCAAATTCCTTTTTGAACATTTGAAAAGCGTCACCGATTGAGGGCAGCTCCTTTTCACAATGGGGCTCTCGCCATAGCGCCGTGCAATTTCGTTCTAAACATGTGCAAAAATTTCACGGATTGGGGGCGACTCATTTTCAAAGTGTGGCTCTCGCCTTAGCGCCGGGCACATTCGTTCAAAACTGTTCCAGAGATTCACAGATTGAAGGCGGATCGTTTTCAAAATGTGGTCCTCGCCTTAGCACCGCGCGCATCCGTTTCAAACAGTTGGAAGAGTTTCACGGGTTTCCATGATCATCGTACCAAACATGGCGGTTTGGAAAGATTGAGCATTATGAGGGCGCCACAGTTACGTTCATACGCGGTGAATCGTGAAGACGCGCCAGCCAAGTTGATCCGTGGGACTGGAGTCCCGAGAATAATGTCTTGGCATGCCTCACGGTCCTCAAACGGTTGTCTTCCAACACGGCTGTTCCTTCCGTGGAAATGAACCGTTGTAGGATCCTATGAAGAGGGAGCTCGGAGGAAGGGTCTATTCCAACATCGTTGATAAATATTGGGTTTACACTGGTCCTCAGCCTCCTCCTGCTCCTCCTCCTCCTCCTCCTCCTCCTCCTCCTCCTCCGCTTTCGCCTCCGCTTCCACCTCCGCCTTCGCCTCCTCCTCCACCTCCTCCTCCTCCTCCTTCTCCTCCTCCTGCTTTTCCTCCTCCTCCTCCTCCTCCTCCTCCTCCTCCTCCTCCGCTTTCGCCTCCGCTTCCACCTCCGCCTTCGCCTCCTCCTCCACCTCCTCCTCCTCCTTCTCCTCCTCCTGCTTTTCCTCCTCCTCCTCCTCCTCTCCTCCGCTCCCCGCCTCCGCTTCCACCTCCGCCTTCGCCTCCTCCTCCACCTCCTCCTCCTCCCTTCTCTCCTCCTGCTCCGCCTCCGCCTCCGCCTCCGCCTCCAACTCCTCCTCCTCCTCCTCCTCCTCCTCCTCCTCTTCTTCTTCTTCGTTTTCTGTTTCCTCTTCCTCCTCCGCCTTCCTCCTCCGCCTTCCTCAGCCTCCCCTCATCCTCCTCCTCCTCCTCTTCATCTTCCTCCTCGTCCTCTTCTTCCTCATACGCCCCTGTCCCCAGGAGGCTCCAAGACGCCCCAAGAGGCTGTGGGCTGTGAATACAGCGAAGAGGCCCCACAGAGGCCCCCAAGACGTCACAAGGGGCCCCCAAGAGGGCCCCCAGGGAGCCCTCTGAGGCCCAAGAGCCCGCGAAAGGCCCCCCGGACGCCCCAAGGGGCCTCCAAGAGGTCCCGATAGACATCCCAAGAGACTCCGAGAAGCGTCCAAGAAGCCTAGACACCTCTGACACGAATGTTCCACGAGCTCTTCAAGTGATGCGACGTTCCCCCGCGACTGGCAGCTCCCTGGGGCATCGTTCCTGGATGTGTTTGGGCGATACGCGTTGCGCTAGGCATTCAAACTCATGCCCGGGGCGCTGCTGCTCGGCGGCGGGGGGGGGCCGCAGGCAGCTGGTTGTATCATCCTCTGCCATCCTATGTCGTCTTACGTCGCCGTGCCGAGAATTCCTGGATGTTTTGCGGGTACGCCCGAATACACGCGTGGCTCGCAGACGCGGCCTCGCCGCGACGGCAGACTCGAGGGGGGCGGGGTGTTGGAGGCATTGTACACCTCTACACCCCAGAAGCCTAGCAGGACACTCGTCTTGCGTGGTCTGATCGGGATCCCGCTCCCGTGATGTGATGCAATAACATAAAATCAGCACAGGCAATAAATGACCCCGCTATTTGAATAATAAAAACTGAGGTTCTCAGAAACCCCGGGCGGGAAGCAAATCCTGCAGTTTGATTTCGCAATGGCGTTGTCTCCTGGTCATATCGGGAGCGTCGTTTACACATGTTCAAACTAACTTCTGTTGCGGCCAAGCCTGTTCGCGCATGCACAACTTCGCATCCTTGCTGTCGCGTTGTTGCTGCCGCGCTGAAGGTAAACAGCGGCGCGCCCGCTCGCGTTTGTGCCAAGCCGTCTTCTTGCCAACGCTTTGCCGTCGCTCTGGGCCCCTGAGACGATGTTGAACTGCACTTCTGTCTTGGGAGTGGATGGGCGCGCAGCCTGCTCGCGCATGCGCAACTCCGCACCCCCACTGCCGAACTGCTGCCGCGCTGAGAGTGAAAAAGCGACGCGCCCGTTCGCATTCGTGCAAGGCCGTATCCTTGCCAACGCTGCGTTGTCGCCTTGAGTCCCTGGCGCGGTGCTGTCGCCTTGAGAGTGAACACCGACGCGGCCGTTCGCGCTTGCGCCAAGCCGTAGTATTGCCGTCGCTTCGCTGTCGCCTTGAGCCCCTGAGGTGGTTTTGGACTGCTATTGCTGTCGCGTTGCTGTTATGTTGGGAGTAAACAAAGCGCAGCCTGCTCGCGCATGCGCAACTCCACATCCTTGATGCCGCGGTGCTGCCGCGTTGGGAGTGAACAGCGACGCGACCACTTTGCTGTCGTGCAAAGCTGTGTTCTTGCCAACGCTGCATTGTCGTCTCGAGTCTCTGGCGCGTTGCTGTCGCAATGAGAGTGAACACCGACGCCCCCATTCGCGCGTGCGCAAAGCTGCAGTATTGCCGCCGCTTCGCTGCCGACTTGGGCCTCTGAGGCGGCTTTGGACTGCCATTGATGTTGCCTTTCTGTTGTCCTGGGTGGGACCAAGCAAAGCGCAGCCTGTTCGCGCATGTGCAACTCCGCGTACTTGCTGTCGAGTTGCTGCCACGTTGGGAGTGAACAGCGACGTGACCACTTTGCTGTCGTGCAAAGCCGCATCCTTGCCGACGCTTTGCTATCGCCTTGGGCCTCTGAGGCGATGGTGAACTGCCCTTGCTGTCGTCTTGCTGTTGCCCTGGAAGAACAAACGCGCAGCCTGTTCGCGTATGCGCAACTCCGAATCCCTGCTGTCGCGTTGCTGCGGCGCTGAGAGAGAAAAGCGACGCGTCCTTTCGCGATTGTGCAAAGCCGTATCCTTGCCGACGAGTTGCTGTCGTCTTGGGTCTCTGACGCGTTGCTGTCGCCATGAGAACGATAAACGACGCGCCCGTTCGCGCTCGCGCAACTCCGCTTCCCTGCCGCCACCGTGCTGTCGTCCTGAGTCCCTGAGGCGGCTTTGAACTGCCATTGCTGGTCGCCTTGTTAATGCCGAGGCGGTCGCCTTGCTGGCGTCTTGAAGTAAAAAAAGCGCGCACCGCCGTGCCGAAGAATTGCTTGACGCTCTGCGAGAGCACCCGAACGCGAACGTGACTCGCAGACACAACCTCGCCGCGACGGAAGCCCCGAGGGGGGGCGGGGGTTTAGGACGCATTGAACCCCCTACCCCGCAGAAGCCTAGCAAAACATTCGTGTTGCGTGGTCTGGCCGGGATCCCGCTCCCCTGATATGATAAAACATAGCTGTACTTCAAAGTATAAAAAAGCCCCACCCATAAAAAATGAGATTCCGATACATCCCGGGCGAGATGGAAATCCCGCAATGTAATTTCGCATTGCCGTTGTCTCCGGTTCGTATTGAGAGCGTCTGTTGTGCGTTTCAAAAAAAAACTCTTGCTGCGGCCACTTATGCCGTCCCACGACATAGTTTACATTCCAGTGGGCTCCTGTGTCCCTGTGCCGTCATATCTCTTCCTCCGTCGTTCTATATGGTATGGTCACCAACGTATTGATTGTCTCCCCTCCTCTGTGGAGTCAACGACGACTGGACTCGAAAGTGTGTTCTCTACACTCTTGGTTTGCTCCTCTGCCCCCTTGAAACCAATAGGCTGAACCACACAACTTTCTCAACGTAAGTCCCGTCCCCTAACAAGCAGGGCCCCGAGGCCATCCAGCCGTGGCCACGAGTGCCCTCTGTGAGGCCCAGGGAATGGCATCGACGTGTTTTCTCGTCTGACCTTCTCCTGCACTCTCCCGCCCTGTCTTGACGATGCGAGCTGGAGACTCCAGCCCGAGGGTGCAGAGTAAACCAGGTGCGCGAGCCTGGGGAGTCCACGCAAGAACCTTTGACGTGCAAGCTCGTCTGGGGAGTTGCACGTAGGGTTAGGTCGGGCATGTCCCCTTACAACCGGATCTTGGACGATAAATATGAAATACCCCAAAAACATTCAAAAGATACACACACAACAAACAACAAAAACAAAAAAACAAAACAAAAACAAAAAAACTCAACAAATCGTCCCTGGCCCTTTTTTGTACAATTTGGGAAGATTCCCCCTGTGGAAGGACAGGCCCGACTTAAGCGTAGGGAGAGGCCGGGGCGGCCGCTCTTCCCCCGCGGCCTCGCGGCAGGGCCCTCTCCTGGCAGCAGTGCCAGTGTGCAGATGCCCGCTGCCGGCCGCAGAGGAAGAGGAGGCGGCCGAAGCAGCGACGCGGCGAGGGGGCACGAGGCGAGAGCGGCGGCAAAGATAGGGGGGCCACGTGCGAACCCTACCCCCACCCCCCCACGATTCCTGAAGGGGAGGGTGGGGTTCACCTCGTTCGGGAGCTCCCGAGCGAAGTAAACCCCACCCCACCCCTCGGAAGTCGTGGGGGGCAGGGGCAGGGTGCGCATGTGGCCCCCTAGCGAGGCGAGCGCGGCGGCAAAGAGGAGAATGCCGCACCCAGCGCCGACACCAGGAGGAGCACCGTGAGGACGTACCGCTGCAGCCTGCCCGGGTGCCCCCCGGCAGCCGCCGTGCAGCAGCGAGGCACGCACGGCAGCGGAAGCACGCGGCGGGGGGGCGCAAGGCACGGAGGCGGGGCCCCTGGGCGCCCAGGCTGTGCTGAGACGGTCGCTGCGGGGTCGGGGTCAACGAGAGGAGAAGGATTGGGCGAGGAGGCGAAGATGCAGCGGTCGCCCTGTGGAGCACCGCGTCGTGACCGTGGAGGTCGACTGCATGGCGGGCAAGGGGGGGAGGGAGCAGGAGAAAAAAACAGCACCGCCCTGCTCCAGAATCGGTTTCCTCGAGCTGCCCTGCATCCCAGTCCTGCATGGAACAGAAGCGCTGGAGGAAAGCTGGCGGGATGGCAGGTGATGGTGCCAGAGCAGAGAGAGAGAGAGGAGGATTGGGAGGGAGGAGAGGGGCAAGCTGGGTGCCGTTTTGCCATATCTGATATCCTATTTCTCCCGAGCCCGCATCCCTTCCCAGTGGGCTGAATGAATGAAGGTGCGTGGGATGTCCTTGACGGCCTTGATCAAGAAATGCCCATGGAATGCGCAATCAGAGACGGGGGTCTTTGTACATCGAAGAAGGTGGCGGAAGAGCAGGAGGATGAGCAGGAGGAAGAAGAGGATGATCACGATGATGGTGACTGGCATTGATGGTGATGGTGGCGCTTATGACGAGCAGTTGATGATTGTGACGAGTATGATGATAATGCTGATGAGTAAGGCACTGTGAATGTTAACGCGAATGCAAATGCTAATGACAATGAGAACGATAACAATAATGATAATGGGAATAAGTATGAAACTGCAAATGCTAGTAAGGATGCTAATGATAAAACAAATGGTGATGGAAGTGAAAATGATAATGACAATGATAAGGAGAATGATGATGATAATGGTAGCTGAAATGCGATGAAACTGGTAATGATGGTGATTGTGATGGTGATGATGATGACGACGACCAATGTTCATAAAGGAGGAGGAGGAGGAGGAAGGAGGAGGAGGAAGAGAGGGAGGATCAGCGGCAGAAGGAATGGGAGGAGCAGGAGAAACTGAACGAGCAGGAGGGTCAGCAGAGGGCGGAGGTTGGCGGTGGGCCAAAACGACGACAACGACTTCGAAGCAAGAACTGTGGCCCGCGCTGGGGCGAGAGCGTAAGTCTGGACGACGGGAGCACAGCACCGATCCTGAGATGCGTGCAACGCTGTAGCGCGAGCACGTTATTTGAAGGACCGGGGATGTTCTGGTTGAACAGACCATGGGACAGATCGCACAACAGCAGCCCGTGGCAGCAGGACGCGGAGAGAGGTGGGAACGCACGCGTGCACTGCCAGGAGAGAGGGGAAAGTAATAACCTCGGGTCGAGCACTGGCACAGGCAGGAGACGAGGGAACGGGGCACAGGGGGGGGCGCGGCGGGCCGGCGGGAGAGGAGAGACGGAGAAAGGGGGCGGGGGAGGCGGCCCCTCCAGCACCCTCGCTACCCCGTCCGCCCTGTGCTCCTCCCGTGGCCCCCCCCCCCGCTCCTCTCCCCTCCCCGTCCTCCCCCGTCCTCCCCCGTCCCCCTCCTCGCCCGAGGGGCAGCGCTGGGGGGGGGGGGACAGGCTCAGGGGGGGAACATCGAGCTGGCATCGGCGATGCATCGCCGATGGATAATTGTAGGCGACGGGCCCTCGACGGCGAGGCCGAACGGTCCTGGGCGCAGGGTGGGTACCCAGAGGGCCCCTCTCGGCAATCAGAGGGCGATCGGGGGTCGGGACGCATCCTCCCCAGGTGCCCGTCGCCCCCTCCCACGCTGCCCGCACAGTAGGGGCCCGACCACAGGAGACCTTCCACAGGAAACCCCGCCCTGAGACCCCAGGACGTCCATGAATTTTTTGATGTGGGGACGTCACGCCTTCCGTCAAGCCCAGGGCACTCTGGAGGCAAGCAGGGGGGTTCTTGGCATGGACCTCCACTGCAATCGTTGTCCGGCTTTCGGTGCATGACTCGGGGATCTGGCGGCCGCTCGGGACGACCTAGGCACTACTGGAATGCAACACCCAAAGGCAGGACCACCGCCGAGGACCGACGAAAGCGCACGAGAACCTCGAACCTCCCTCCTCCCTCCTCCCTCCTCCCTCCTCCCTCCTCCCTCCTCGAAAGCCTTGAGCCCTGATCGCCTATCGCCTCCCCTCCGACGACGACGCCGACGACGGCGCCCCCTAGCGACGTTGTGGGCTCGCAGGCGCTCTGCTGAACGGTCTCGTCCTTCGGCGCGAAAGCATCGAGGGCCTGCGCGCAGGCGACACGAGCCGCGCGCGGAGGAAAGGCCCTCCCAGAGGAGGAGGAGGAGGAGGAGGAGGAGGAGGAGCAGGAGGAGGCGCCGCAGCGTGCAGGAGGCCTCCGGCCCGCGCGGCCAAGTGGCTGCGGCGTCTGGCGTCTGGCTGGCTGCAGCCGGAGCGGGCGACGTGGCCGGGCGACGAAATCCGTGCAGATCCCCCGCCCCTGGCCACGCCCTGGGCCCAGGATCGGCGTGAAGCCTCCCTGGCCGTGCCAGGGGGGCGCATGGAGCCGCTCCCGGGCCCAGGAGGGGCGACGCCGTGGCTGCGGCGCCTGGCGTCTGGCTGCCTTTGGGCAGTCGGGGCGGGCGAGGACGCTGCCGCGCTCTCGTCGTCGTGGGACCTCGGAGCGGGCGGGGCGCGCGCGCGCCCCGCCGGCCCGGCTCCCTCGTGGAAGTGTTTGCGTCGCTGCCGGGGGGCGGTGTTCGGGACGGGGGGCAGCGGCAACGGCAGCCATGGCGAGCACCCGCCAGGGCTCGTCCGCGCCACCGGCGCATCACTCGCCTGCACGCACCACAGCGTGCAAGGGGGGTTCCAGGCCACCCCCCCAGTACGATCGTTAGCGTTACCTGGGGAGGACTGGCCTGGGCAACGAGCGTGATCCTGGGGAGGGAAAATTTACCTGGTGACGTACCCAACCGTTTTCTAGACAGATGGCGTATATATACCTATACGACCACCCCTCGGGTGATAAGGAGGTTGTGGGGGGGGAGAGGGGGGGAACCAACATCTGACTCAATCGATCTCACTATCGATCTCACTCAACGGGACACCACGGGACACCACGGGACACCTCGGGACACCATTGGACACTTGTCGATCTCACTATCGGTCTCACTATCGATCTCACTATCGATCTCACTCAGCGGGACACCACAGGCGACACGGGACACCTGGGGCCACCACATCGATCTCACTATCGATCTCACGATCGATCGCACTATCGATCTCACTCAACGGGACACCACGGGACACCTCGGGACACCTGTCGATCTCACTATCGATCTCACTATCGATCTCACGCAGCGGGACACCACGGGAAACCTCGGGGCACCACATCGATCTCAGTATCGATCTCACTATCGATCACTCAACGGGACACCACGGGACACCACGGGACACCTATCGATCTCACTATCGATCTCACTCAACGGGACACCACGGGACACCACGGGACACCTCGGGGCACCACATCGATCTCAACATCGATCTCACTATCGATCTCACGATCGATCTCACTCAACGGGACACCACGGGACACCACGGGACACCATGGGACACCCGCGGGACACTGGCGGGACACCGCGCGGCACCCGCCGCCGGAGGAGCAACATTTGGTCTGGCCGCGGCCCAGCCACAGGAGGATTTCCTCTCGCCCGCCCACGCAGCTTCGCCTCGCCCGCACGCACGCACGGCACGCACGACACGAAACCGAAACCGAAATCGATTTCCCAGTAGGGGGGGTCTCCGTTTCACGTCGGACTCACCCCCCAACCTCCGATATACACACACTTACACAAATTCGCCGACCCTATCAGCGTGTGGAAGAGGCTGTTCCGTTTTACTCGTCGTCATCGTCGTCGAGATCGTTCTCGTCGTCGTCGCCTTCGCCGCTCCCCTCTCCTTTCCCTACAAGCCAATTGTAGTTGAGTCGAAGGGAAGCATTTTCCCTTTGATCCCTTCCCTGCCGGGGAGGGGTGGGGGAGGTCCTGGGAGGGGTCCCGGGGTGGTCCCGGGGGGAATCGCCACCCAGATACGACTCCCCTCCAAGGGGGGGGTCGCCACCCAGATACGACTCCCCCCTGGGCGGTTCGGGGGCCCAGAAAAGCTCCAAGAAGGCAAAAGTGCCCCAAGATGCCCCCAAGACGGTGGCCTCGAATCGCCGAAGTATCGGTCCAAGTCGCCAAAGTAGCCTCCAGACGGCTCAAAGCGTTTCCAAAACGCCCCAAGAGGCCTCCAAGAGGACTTCCAAGAGGGCCCCAAAGGGTAAAATTCCCTCGGCCTGAGAAGCTCCCAGGAGGCCCCAGAGGCCCCTAAGAAGCCCCCCAAGAGGCCTCTAGAGGACCCCAAGAGACCCCCAGGAAGCCCCAAGAGGCCCCGGGCCCCCAAGAGCCTCCCGAGAGGCCCCCAAACTACCCCCAAGAAGCACCTGGGAGCGCTCGTCGTCGTCGTCGTCGTCGTCGTCGTCGTCGTCGTCGTCGTCGCCGCCATTCAGGGTCGGCGGCACTGGCCGTAAGGCCTTCGCAAAAATCTAAATAAATAAACAGGACCGCTCACTGCAAATAAACATGGTGAAGGACTCGCAGTGCGCATGAGATCCCAATAGACCGCAAGAAAACATGAAGGAATAAGCGAGATATGAGATAGAGATGAGGACAGAAGCATACAGAGGGGTGTGAAAGAAGGACATACATGTTCAGCAACAGCAACAGCGCCGAGCGCTACATACGCGGGAAAGAATAACGCCATGCGCTCGTTCTATATCAGATCATCGCGTCGCGCTGAGCGAGGCGAGCGCGCGAGGTGGCATGGCAAACCAGAGGCAGCTGAGGATGGGAGGCCACGCGGACAAAAAAAAACAGCGCCACACGCTGCGTGGCGCAGCGGTTCCCTGCGAGCTGCGATGTGACAACGCCGAGCGTTGCGTGACAGGACAGCGACACGTTGTGGAAACCCCTGCCATTTTGAATGCGCACTCGTCAGTTGAATTTCTCGCGACCTCTCAGGACCCCACGGAAGTGGCGACGGTTGCGCACTTCGCAGCCCCCCAAGAAGCCGCGAGGTCACAACTGGATCCCCGTACAACTCCACTCCGCACAACCCGTCTGGAGCCCACGAAAGTGGCGACGGTTGCGCACTTCGCAGCGCCCCGAGGAGCCGCGGGGTCCCAACTGGATCCCCGCACAGCTCCACTCCGCGCGACCTCCCAGGAGCCCACGAAAGCGGCGGCGACACGCATGGTATGATAGCGGTAGAGGGCACAATGGGCAACCTCGCAGGGCGGTAGCGGTACAAGAAGAAGGCTCTCTTCAGAACGAGAACCCAACACAGGAGGGTTTGGGCTCTCGCTCCCGCTTCTGGACACTTCCTCCCGGTCGGGCGTGAATTAGTGGTGGGCGACAAGTGGGGGGGTACTGATACTGGTACTGGTACTGGTACTGGTACGTCAAACACCGCGAGGTGCGTGGACAAAGCCAGGCACATGCAAGGAAGACTGCGCCTGAGTCTACGAAGTACTGCGTACACTATGCTACCGAAAATGTGCTGGGACATGCGCGTCATGTCAACAGCAAATCCCACCAGCACTTTAGGGCGTAGGTGGTCTGGAGCTTTCTCTTCCAACCCCCTTCTTCCCCTTCAGGGAAGGGGTCATCACTGTTCCTGATACATGTACACCCCCTCCCCCAGGCGACCGGGGGCCAACCAGGTACATTGCCGATACCATGCCCACCCGCCCCCCACCATCCCCTTCAAAAAAACAATACAAACCGCACTCTGCCTCCACATTTGGAGCATGCGCGGCCAACCCGATGTGGCCCCCCCCCCACCATCCCTGTCAAAAACCGATGCAAAGTACACTGTGAGGCAAAGTCTTGAATCATGTTCGTGAGGCCCGCGAGCACTTCGTATTGTCTTTGACAAGGACGGCGGGGGTGTCAGCATATTCCCTGCTGTGCGCAGGGCTACCATCCCTGACAAAAAACATACAACATGCACCTCGCGGTTAAATCTGGATCATCATGCGCGGCCATCCCGCGATCTCTGTCAAGTGGTTTTTGACAGGGACGGCGGTGGTGGTGGCGCGTGGCCTGCTGTGCGCAGGCCCAGCAGACACAATGACGGACATCAGATTTCGACAAGGATGCCGGGGGCCGACATGTTTCCCGATGTGTGCTGTCACGTGCGCAGGCGCACCTGACGCACTCCGCATGTGCCCCGAACGCGGCGCACCTGGCGCGGCTGGAGTGTGCGGCACACCTGGCGCACTCAGAGCACGTGGCGCATCTGGCGCACCAGGCGTGCCTGGCACGCTCGGGCCCCAGGGGTGCTTGGCGCGCGTGGCGCCCCTGGCACGCGTGGCGCACCTCGCCCAAACGTCGCGCACCTGGGGTCGGCTTTGCTTCCCAGTATCTGTCCATCCAAAGACGACCACTGAACATGCTCAGGCTCGGGTGTTACTTATGCGTAGGGAGGGCAGGTGGGAGTGAGCTAGACGGCTTGCGGGCGGGTGGGTGTATTGACCCCTCCCCCTACCCCCTCCCCTGGACCTGGACAGGGCGCCTCTGTCAAAAGGTACTTTCCCGCCCAAGACGGCTCCAAGAGCGCCTCAGAGAACCCAAGATGACCTCCAAGATGGCTCAAGATAGCCCAAGATGCCCCAAGGTGGCTCCCCAGATGTCCCAAAAGGCCCCAAAAACGCTCCATGACGGCCCCAGGTGGCCACGGAGCCTCCCCAAGAAAATCCGTGTTGTTTGCTGTCTCGCCTTTTCGCTTCCGACGGCCTTCCGAGGCCTCAAGACGGCTCCAAGAGGGTCCACGGGGGCTCCAGGAGGGGCCAAGAGAGCCCCAAGACGGCCCCAAGAGCGCCCAAGAGCGCTCTGAGAGGAGTCTAAGATGGTCCAAGAGACGAATCTAGGCACTCTAGAAGGACAAGGCTAATGAAGTACCACCCCTTGTTTGATCGATCTCCTCAAAGAAGATGGCTCCAAGAGCGCCCCCAACGCTTCCAAGAGCGCCCCAAGAGGGCCCCAAGAGGCGCCCAGACGGCCCCAAGAGGCGCCCAAGGGACCTGGAGAGGCCTCCAGAGGATCCCCGAGGCACCCAAGACGTTCAACGACTGCCCTGCGCCTGCCAAGATGCCACCCCAGACGCCCCAGAAGGCCTCCAAAAAGCTCCCACACGACATCCGAGGAGACTCCGAGGGGCATTCAAGAGGTTTCTGGCTCTTCTGCTCGCCCTTTTCCTCCTCCTCCTCCTCCTCCTCCTCCTCCTCCTCCTCCTCCTCCTCCTCCTCCTCCCCCTCCTTCTTCTCCTTCTCCTCCTCCTCATCCGCTTACTCCTCCTCTTCCCTCCTGCCTCCTTCCCCCCCCCCACTTCTTACTTCTCCTCCTCGGTCTTTTTCACGTTATCCTCCTCCTTCTTCCTCCTCCTCCTCCTCCGCCTCCTCCTCCTCCTCCTCCTCCTCCTCCTCCTCTTCCTCCTCCTCCTCCTCCTCCTCCTCCTCCTCCTCCTCCTCCTCCTCCTCCTCCTCCTCATCCTTCCTCCTCCTCCGATTCCTCCTCCGATTCCTCCTCCATCGTCCCCCTCTTGGGGTACGACGTCTTACCCAACCCTTTGTTCCACGGTATTCTACTCCGTATCCCTGATCGGGGAAACTCGTCTGGGCATCGTTTCTGGATAGGCTGGTGAAGTTACACGCAGAGTCTAGAATTCCTTGTAGGGCCTGCCAACCCTCCTCGTTGAAGCGGGGGGGAGGGGAGAAACGCGCACCCTTCGTGCCCCTGTTGGGTTCCGGGGGGCCCCTTCGGGGCCCGTCAAAGGCACAGAAGGTGCACCTTTCCTCACCCCCACGTGTCGGGAGCGGCCAGGAGAGGGGCGTCCAAGCGGGGGGGGGGGGGCGCAAGTTATGGCCGCCAGCACGTGCGCGGCCCAGAGGAGGGGGCCGGAGACTTCTTGGAACAAGAAGAGGCGCCGTGAAATCTGGGGAGATATCATGGCCCCCGCCACGATATCCACCCCAACCCCCTAACCATCACCCCCCTCACGGGCCCCCGACCTCCCGACCACTTCCCCGGGGCCGGTTGTTTATCCCGACTCGTTCTGCGGACGGTCCCGAGCCCCGGCGAGGGCCCCGAGAGGCCAAAAACGACGAAAAGCCTCCGTCCCGACTTTCTCGAGACGCCCGACGTCTGAGCTGACACCCAGGGCACGGACATTCATCGAGGGCTTCAACCGTTCCTGGGCATTCCCAGAAGGCGCCAGCGCGAATCGTGACGTTGGTCCCCGCCTCCCACTCCCCTAAGAAACATCCTGTATCGCCAGGGGAGACGCATTGCTTCTTGCCCAGACCTCCGATGCCTTGATTCGTTCAGCGCATGGTCCCCAAAGCTCTGGCCCACTTTCAGGGCTCTGGGTTTTCGTTCTCGGATCGTTGTTGGCTGTCTGGGAGCCATGCGAGGGCTCCCAGTCGACGACGAAAGCAGAGAAAACCTGAGTCCTGCTGTTTTTCAGGAACGTTCGTCGGAGGCCTGGGTTGTGTATGGCCAGGAGAAACGCAAAGATGCATCTGGATAAGCAATGAAATTACCCCGAACCCTTTGGGAGGGGAGCTAAACCAGGAGGGCCAACACATCAGGGATAGGGGGTCTCTTCTGCAGCTGTATCAGACCACATCGCCCAGATCGATTCTCCCTAGTGCGAAGACGGGACCCCAGTGAGGCCACATCTTCATCGCGTTACTAGGGTTAGGGGTTCTCTTGTTCTTGATGATATTTTCTCCTCCCCTGGGAACCCTCGGCCCCGCGGGTCTGCTGGCTCCTCTCCGCTGGGCGCGGCCTCCAGCGGCGGATCGCTGCTACGCATGAAGCCCGACGTGCTCTGGCGCGTGTAGACGTGCACCTGCGCTCCGACGGGCCGCCGAGGCATCGACGGCGCCGTCGCGACAAAATCACGACGTCCTCCTCCTCCTCCTCCTCCACCTCCTCCTCTTCCTCCTCCTCCTCCTTCTCCCCCGCATCCTCCTCCTCTTCCTCCTCGTCCTCGTCCTCCTCCTCCTCCTCGGCCTCCTGAAAAAAAAACGACGGGCGTTTTTCTTATTCCGTAAAGTCTACCTAGGCCAGAAGAACATCCTTCAAGAAGACGAGACCCTCCGCGGGCCAAAGCGAATAGAACAGCCAATGGAACCCTTCCCCAGGGTGCACAAGAGCATCCAACAACCACGAAGAACACGAGGATACCCTCCCCGAACCGACCTCGATCTTGTACCTCGGTCCGACTGTAGACGTGCTGACGGTGTGCTAGCTAACGGCGATGTAGGAAAACCGACTGTAGGAAAGCGTGGTTCGTGGCCAAACCAGTTGCAGGAACGCGTGGTTCGCGCTGTCCTACCATTCGCTGTGTCGTTTCCGCTCGATACAGCCGCATATCTGAAGTGTAGGAAGCGGGGTTCCTACATGCTGTTCTGCGTGAGCTCGGTGTCACAAACACCAGCTTCCCAACCGCACCATTCACCAAGCACACCGTCAGCGCGGCCTTGATTATTTTCGGAGGGTTTCTGGAGGGAGGCTGAAAAAATCAAGGCGGAGCTGTTCGTCGTTTTCGGTGTCTGGGGGCCCTCGCTAGGCCCCGGGACCGTCAAACTACTTTGGATGAGAAGCCAGTCCTGGGGAGTGGGTCGAGACCTCCGAGGGTCAGCGATGTGAAAACTCAAAACATCGTCGTCGTCATCGTCGTCGTCTGCGGCGACGGCGGCGACGGCGGCGGCGGCTTTCATGAGCCCTGGGACCTCTGGAGGCCAGTGGTTGGGCACCGGGGTCATCGAAAAGCAGCTCGCAACGAAACACGTCGGCGGCGAGCCCAGGGGGGGAGGCCTCGGTGCACCAAAGCTGACCAGTAGCTCACGGCCGTGTTGGCACTCCTTCCCCGTCTGCCCTCTCCACGCCTCCTAGATCGAGAGGCAATCCTCACAGCACCTGCTGTGCTAGGACCGCTTCTCGTTGATCGAATGCCTGCCCACCATTGTTAGATGGAGTCCTAAGACAATTAATATGGCTTTCAGGCACAACTGACAAGACTCCCCTCCGCATTTCCATGTGACGTTCCTCGTGATCCTTCTCCTCCTCCTCCTCCTCCTCCTCCTCGTCGTCCTCCCCTCGTCCGCAGCTTCTTGTCAGGCACCTCGGAGCTGGAAGAGTGACCCAGGACCCAACCAGAATAGTGTTCTTTCCTGTTTCTATTCACTCCCAGTGTCTAGTTTGCCGAGCGGCTGCGCCCATTGTGCGAAACGTCCAGGCATGCAGTCGCGGAAGCCCCACTACAACCACACTTCCTTCCCTCCCTCCTCCCTCCTTCCCTCCCTCCTGCCCTCCCTCTTTCCCTCCCTCCCTCCCCCTCCTCCTCCTCCTCCTCCTCCTCCTCCTCCTCCTCCTCTTATCCTTCTTTGTTTTCTTATTATTGTTATTGTTGTTATTACTCATGTTATTCGTATTCTTGATATGATTCAAATTATTATTATTGGCGGTACTAGTATTACTCGAGGTATGTTATTATTATTAAGTGTTACTATTGTTAGTATTGCTTTTAGTATGCTTATTAGTCGGTCAGTGATATTCTTAGTTTCAGTATCCCCATAATTACCAGTTTTTGTATTATTACGATTATTATCAGTAGTATGCTTAGTATTACTGTGATTATTCGTATTCGGGTTATTATTATTACTCTTCTACATATTACTATGAATTTTATTACTAGCCTTCTTCTTATTCTCATGATTAATGCTCGTAGTATTATTGATAGTGTTGACATTGGTCTTGTTAGTTATGCTATGATTCGTTTCGTTATGAGCATTAGTATTATCATTATTAGTTATAACATTGTGCTTCTTACGGCAATTCGTTTTCCTCCTCATCATCCTCCTCATCATCATCATCAGCATCAGCATCAGCATCAGCAGCATCATAATCCTCCTCATCATCAGCAGCATCGTCATCATCACCATCATCATCAGCATCATCATCAGCAGCATCATCTAAATCATCACCAGCATCATCACCAGCATCATCACCACCATCATCATCGTCATCCTCATCCTCATTATCATCATCATCATCATCATCATCATCATCATCATCATCATCATAATCATCATCATCATCAGCATCATCATCAGCATCATCATAATCATCATCAGCATCATCAGCAACGTGATCATCCGAATCATCCGTATCGTCATCATCATTGTCATCACCATCATAATTATCACCATCATAATCATCATCATCAAAATAATCATCATCACCATCATCAGCAGTATCAGCAGCTTCAGCAGCATCAGCATCATCATCAGAATCAACAACAGCATCAGAATCATCCTCCTCATCATCAGCATCGTCATATCACCACCACCATCACCACCACCACCAACATCATCATCATCATCATCAGCATCAGCATCAGCATCAGCATCATCATCATGGTAATCAGCATCATCATCAGCAGCAGCATCATCATCATTATCATCATCATCGTCATCATCATCATCATCGTCATCTTCATCATCGCCATCACCATCGTCATCATCACCATCACCACCACCACCACCACACCACCACCATCACCACCACCACCACCACCACCACCACCATCATCATCATCATCATCATCAGCAGCAGCAGCAGCAGCATCATCATCATCATCATCATCATCATCGCTCCTCCTCCTCCTCCTCCTCCTCCTCCTCTTCCTCCTCCTCCTGCTCCTCTTCCCTCCCTCCCTCCCTCCCTCCCTCCCTCCCTCCCTCCCTGCCTCTCCCTCCCTCCCTCCCTCCTCCCTCCCTCCCTCCCTCCCTCCCTCCCTCCCTCCCTCCTCCCCTCCTCCTCCTCCTCCTCCTCTCCTCCTCCTCCTCCCTCCTCCTCCTCCTCCTCCTCCTGTTCCTCCTCCTCCGCCGCTCCCGCTCCCCTCCCTCCGCTGGCACCCTTGCGCCCATCGACGCCGGTCGCGTCGGGCCAGGCGACGTGGGCGCCGCGGGCCGCGTCGGGCTGGCGGAACGCGCCGACGCGGCGGGGACCCTTGCAGGAGGACGCCAACCACACGGCACTCCGGTGTCAAGGCAAAGGTTCGAGGTCAATGGTCGAGGCTGGAGAATCCAGGTCACGATTCGAGGTTCGAGGTTCGAGGTTCGAGGTTCGAGGAGGAGGACGAGGAGGAGGAGGACGAGGAGGAGGAGGAGGAGGAGGAGGAAGAACGCCACAATCGTAGGATTCAGGTTCGGTCAACGTAAGAGGAGGAGGAGCAGCAGCATGTTGCCACCTGGATGTTGCCACCTGGCTGCCCTGGTGGAGACGGGTCCCGCGAGTCGGCCCAGGGACGGTCGCGAGGCCTCGGGGGGGCCCCCGCTGGGAGCCCCAAGGCGGCGAGGAGAGTCCCGGACCCCTCGCCTCTAGGACCCCGAGGAGGAGGAGGAGGAGGAGGACGACGAGGAGGAGGAGGAGGAGAAGGAGGAGGACGAGGCGGAAGAGGAGGACGAGGACGAGGAGGAGGAGGAGGAGGAGGAGGAGGAGGAGGACGAGGAGGAGGAGGAGGAGGAGGAGGAGGAGGACGAAGGCGAGAAGGAGGGAGGAGGAGGAGGAGGAGGAGGAGGAGAGGGGGAGGAGGAGGACGAGGAGGACGAGGAGGACGAGGAGGAGGAGGAGGACGACGACGACGACGACAGGAGGAGGAGGGCGGGGGAACGCGGGCCGCGCGCCCCGCCGCTACCCCGGCGCGAGCCGAGGGCCGGCGATTCCGGCACGGCGGGGCCCCGGGGCCCCGCTCTCCCGGCGCGGGGGGGGCCAGGCCTGGGCCCCGGAGCCGCTGCTGGCGGCCCTGGGGCCCGAAAACTGCCGCTGTCGGGTGGGACACACAGAGACATACTAACACTAACATGTCCGACCCGAACATATAGTATGCCCATCTTGTAGTATATCGTTTCCCGAGCGGTGTGGCCAGAAAGCGCCCGCCACGACGCATACACTAAAAGATTTCTCGGTGCGCGCGTCGCCCCTGGGGGGGCGACGCACACATAGTATAAGTATGTTGGGGTGACGCCGACTGGGGCCCGAAAACTGCCGCTGTCGGGTGTTGCCGGAAGTTTTTTTTTCCAAGTCAGCGGACTCGTGTGGTCTTGGTTGCTGTTCGCATTCAGGAGTCGATGCGACAACCGAACTTGCAGTAAGCGGAGGGGGGGGGGACAAATGGTGACAGGAAGCTGGCGGCACGCGGAGGGGGGACAAATGGTAACAGAAAGCTGGCGGGATCATGCCGATGCTATGCGTCTTGTCGGGTGTTGCCAGAAGTGCCCCTGGGCCAAGGTGCCCCCAGGATTCCAGGGGTGCCCCAAGCGGCCTCCAGAGCGCCCCTCACGGGGCCCAGAGGGGCCCTGGGGGCTCCAAAGTGGGGCGAGAAGCCAGGGGCGCCTTGGGCCAGGGGTACTTCCAGCAACACCCGACACTGGGGGCCAAACTCGCGGAAAAAACAGATCCGGCTTCAAGCAACTGCGTGTTTTTTTGAGGCCGGATCCGGCGTCAAAAGCACGCAGTTCTCCAGGGCTCTTCTTGGCAAGGTTCAGTTCTCGGACCACATCAAGCGCAGAACGCTCTCGACGAGGCGCAGCAGCTGGGAAGCGCCCGACGGCGATCAAACACGTGGAGCCGAAGAGAACGCCAGAAGACCTCGTATCTCGGACCCGCGCATCGTCAGAGGGACCAAAAACACTGCATGAACCGAAACTTTTGAAGGTACGCGCGGATTTCTTGGATCGGCGCTGGACCCCGCTCCCAAGCGCGGAGCGCGCCAGGGGCGGCGCCAGAGGCGCCGCCGGGGGGGGGGGGCCGGCACCGCTCAGGGACATCGGCGTGCAGCTCCGGAAGTTTGCGCTTACTCCAGGTTTCATGATACAAGAGGGGTGGTCTGAATTGCGGGAGGTCTGATCTGAGCTCTCCTCCTCCTCCTCCTCCTCCTCCTCCTCCTCCTCCTCCTCCTCCTCCTTCCTCCTCCTCCTCCTCCTCCTCCTCCGCTCTCCTCCTCCTCCTCCTCCTCCTCCTCCTCCTCCTCCTCCTCCTCCTACCTCCTCACTCCTCCTCCTCCTCCTCCTCCTCTTCCTCCTCTTTCTCCTCCTCCTCCTCCTCCTCCTCCTCCTCCTCCTCCTTGGAGGGTTCTCCCGGGGGGGCTCTGGGTAGAAGGCCGCCCGCTCATGGCCAGTCCGGGGGGGGGCGTCTGAAGTTACTCTTGGGTCGGGCAGGGCCCCCTACGTCAGCAGCACCAGTCTCAAGTATTCAGATGTCTGAGTTCGGTCAACTACCAGAGCTAGAACCCAAAAACTCCTTTTACTCTGCTAAATATTTCAGAGATGATGTTAGGTTTCTCTATTTTATTCGAGCTGAGGCTGGCTATGCAGCTGAGAAGCACTACAGGCGGATTTTGGATAAAAAACTAAAATTGCAAATTAATGCTCAAAAAGACTCAGAAGATGGTCAGAAAATCCTCCACTGACAATCGGTTGACTATTTCTCAAAATATTCCTCCTGTGGGGGGACACGCCCGACGTCACATTACTCGTCCGGGAGGGTTGCGACCCCCCCACCTCACCTCGAACCGTGGGGTATGCCGCTCTGCCTGCGTCGAGTCGTGGCGGCGGCACGCGGCCGGTCCAGACACCCTCCAGGCCTGCACCCTCCGCGGCCCCGGAAGCCCCGGCCCGAACCGTGCCCCGAGGGCCAATCCCACCAGAGTCCTCTGGACGCAGGTGGTCTCGAGAGCTCCCTCCTCCCACCCCCTCCCCCCTCGGGGAGGGTGGCTCGCCCCTCCCCCCCGCTCCCCTCCCCTGGACCTGGTCGGGGGCGGCCGCGAGCGGTCGGAGCGTCCAAGCTGGCCCAAGACGCCAGGACGAGCCACTCCCCGACGGCAAATGTGTCGTCCCGGCTCCGCGTTCGGTGGTCCTGGGGCCCCGTGGCGGGCTCCGAGGGCCGGAATCGAGGAGAAGGCGCCCAGACTAGCGCGATCATACCGCCGGGCCGAGGCATGCGATCGAGGTCGGCTCGGGGAGGGTACCCTGGCGTTCTTCGTGTGCTGGGTGCTTGTGTGCACCCTGGGGGGTGTGCTCTTGGATGGTCTGCTTGCTCTTGGCCGAGGGAGGATCTCGTGTTCTTGAAGGATGCTCTTCCAGCCTAGGTCGACTGTCTCGTCGGAGACCTCGGAATCTCGAACTCACGCGTCGTGGCCGAGGAGGAGGAGGCCGTGGAGGAGGACGAGGAGGAGAAGGAGGAGGACGAGGACGACGGGGAGGACGAGGAGGAGAGGAGCACACGGGGAGGCACCTCGAACCTGGTTGCCCATTCGGGGGCGCGCGAGCATGGTTTAGCGATCCATGGATTTCGCGTGCGGTCGCCAAATCCATTGATAAGGGGGAGGTGCCCTCCCCAAAGTGCGGCCAATGCCGACCCGCTCGGCAGCGGAGATCCGCGATTTCCCGTCAGGACCCGCCGCTAATCCACGCCCCCTTGATCCATGCTTGCGATCGCCTGACCCAGAGATCCGATGTCGTGTTTTTCTCAATACGGGGTCCCCGGAAGTCTCGACCCATTCCCCGAGGGCCGGTTTTTCGTCCTGAGTCGCTTCTTCACGGCCCCGAGGCCCAGCGTGGGCCCCCCGAGGCCCAGAACTGCGAGCAACCTCCGCCCTGGTTTCTTCAAGACGTTGGATCTCTGGGATCCGTGCTCGCGGTCGCCTGACCCATGGCGGTCGTGGCGGCGACGTGCGGTTGGCCACCCCCCGACGGCTCCTCCTCCTCCTCCTCCTCCTCCGCCTCCTCCTCCTCCTCCTCTTCCTCCTCCTCCTCCGCCTCCTCCTCCGCCTCCTCCTCCTCCTCCTCATCCGCCTCCTCCTCCTCCTCCGCCTCATCCTCCTCCTCCTCCTCCTCCGCCTCCTCCTCCTGCTCCGCCTCCTCCTCCTCTCCTCCGCCCGCCTCCGCCTCCTCCTCCTCCTCCTCCCTCCTCCTCCTGCTCCTCCTCCCTCCTCCTCCTCCTCCTCCTCCTCCTCCTCCTCCTCCTCCTCCTCTCCTCCTCCTCCTCCTCCTCCTCCTCCTCCTCCTCCTCCTCCGCCTCCTCCTCCTCCTCCTCGGCCTGGCGCCCATCGACGCTGGCCGCGCGGTGCTGGCGGCCCGCGGCGGCGCGGCCGCGCTCGCGCTGCCCCCGGTCGCCGCGCTCGGCTCCTCCAGCAGCCCGCACGGCGTGTCCTCCGACGCGTCGTCGTCGTCGTCGTCGTCGTCGTCGTCGTCGTCGGGGTCGTCGTCGTCGTTGTCGTCGTCGTGGTCGTTCCGCCGTCGTCGTCGTCGTCGTCGTCGTCGTCGTCGTCGTCGTCGTCGTCGTCGTCGTCGTCGTGGTCGTTCCGTCGTCGTCGTCGTCGTCGTCGCCGTCGTCGTCGCCAGTGTCGGCGCCAGCGTCGCCCCAGGGCAGACCTCCTTACTCCCTCAGGGGAGAGTCCGAGAAGGAAATTATTGTGAGGATGCCGTGGAAGGTGTGGTGAGGATAGTCGTCGTCGTCGTCGTGAACGTTCCATCGTTGTCGTCGTCGTCGTCGTCGTCGTCGTCGTCGTCGTGGTCGTCGTCGTCGCCGTCGCCGTAGCCGTCGCCGTCGCCGTCGCCGTCGCCGTCGCCGTCACCGTCGTCGCCCGCACGGCATGTCCTCCGTCGAAACTGCCGTCGCCGCCGTCGTCGTTCCGTCGTCGTCGTCGGCGTCGTCGGCGACAGTGTCGGCGCCAGCGTCGCCCAAGGGCAGATTTTCTGACGCCCTCAGGGGAGACTTTGAGGAGTGTCTGGTGAGGATGCCGTGGAAGGTGATGTGAAGGTAGTGTGGTTTCCGAAAGACGATGGTCAGGGTCTTTGGACGTGGCTGTCCATTTTTGGTCCTCCACCATCAGGATGCCATCTTCGGAACCCAAAGACAAACTCCTAACGCTGATGCGCTTGAGGGTGGCAACGCGAGGCCCATGAGGCACGAAAATAGCGAGCACCAGAGACGGCCAGCGCATAGTGAAGGCACCATGAACGCAGGGGCGCACCCCAACCATACCCCTTCGGCCCGAGACCGAGATCTCTCGACACCTTCCCTGGAGGGTCCCAAGGGGCCCGTTCCTTCCAACAAGAAGAAACTGAATGCAAGCATAAACTTTCGGAGGGCCGCGACTTCCCTGGCGCCGCCAGGCAGGGGGCCGCGCCGACCTAAGAGGCCAGCGCGAAGCTTCGAAAGGTTACCATGATGCTATTGTGTTTCCTTCGGTTCATGGGGACCGGCTCTTCGTCCAGGATAGTTTTTCGGCGGCGCGCCTGAGGGGAAGTGAAAGATGGCAGGCCTTCTCTGAAGGTGGCGGGGCATCTAAGGAGCCCCCCAACCTTCTGGGAAGTCGCCTGTGCCTTCGGAGAAGGCTTAGAAGGGTTCTCAAAAGGCCGTAGGCCTTTTGCTCCTTCTGAGACGGCCCGTCCCACTCGGGCCTCCCCCCTGGGTTCGCTGCCGAGTTTGGTGGACGGCCCCCGGAGACCACACCTCCCCCCCCACAAAAAGGAAGGAAAAAAAACAAAAAAACAAAACAAAAAACAAAAAAAACGGCGTGCTGCGCCCGCCCTGTGAATATCGTTTATCCGATCCCCATCCCCAGCGGCGTGGCCTGGGCCCCACTGGCCGATTTGACCCCCTAGTAGATGGGGATGTGGGCCGCCCCCTTCGGGCTTCGAGGGGCGCATCCCCAACTGGGGGGTCAATTTGATCGGGGTCTCGCAGGGAAAGGGAAGGGGATGGGGACTGGATACACGATCCTGATGGAGCGGGCCCGCGCGGGCTCCGCGAAGGAGCCGGGCAGAACGAGGCGCGAGGCGGGCGGGGCCCACTCAGAAGCTGTTTTTTTCCATTGATCCAGGTGATCCCCCAAGGCCACGGGCATCCCCTTGGCCAGCGGCAGCCACCCAGACAAGCTTGCGCACTCCTTCCAGTCGAGGCGACGGCGGCCCTCCCACAGGGCGCTCGTGTGCGCTCCCCTCCGGGTGCTCAAGGGAGGCGCCCCTTCGCCGACGGCTGGCGGCAAGCCGCCCCGGGGAGCGCCTCGGGGAGGCGCCCGGGGAGCGGTCCGGGGGCCGCTCGTAGCGCTGGTAAAGACCGCAGTGAAGGTCAAGTGGCCTTGATCTTGGCCGATCACTACCCTCCAACGAACCCACTACCAACCGATGAACAATGAGCGCGAACCCGCCTCATCCTCCTCCTCGTCTTCCTCATCCTCCTCATCCTCATCCTCATTTTGTTTCGCAGCCGGAAGCGCGGGAAGCGAAATCTGGCGGGGCATTCCTTCACAACGCTCTCTGGGCTGTCACGCGCCGCCGTCGCCCACGAGCCCCTCCTGGGGGAACTCCACTAGCATTAGGTCGGGCATGTGTTCCTACAGGCGGGGTCTGAAGAGAAACAGGAGATAGTCAAGACATGCCCAAAACAGAATCAACAAGTGCAGAAAAGTTGTCCCCTGACGGTTTGTTGTACTGTTTTTGAACGCTCCTCGTGTAGAGGGACATGCCCGCCTTAACACTAACGGGCACGCTGGTGTGTGACCCAGCGAACCCAACCCTTCCCGATGTGAGCAACGCCGCAATGCCAGAAAGAGGCCCTAGAATGGTAGTCGGCAAATGACACACACACATGCATATATATATATATATATATATATATATATATATATGTACATACATTCACACACATGTGTGTATGTATGTATGAGGTATCTAAATGTATGTATTACTTGTTAACCTTGTATGTAGATATATGTATGTATAAGAGGCCCTGAAATGGTAACTTCTGGCAAATTTCCCCACACACGCATATATACATATATATAAGAGAGAGAGAGAGAGAGAGAGAGAGAGAGAGAGAGAGAGAGAGAGAGAGCGTGATCCCACCGCCGCTTACTGTGGAAAATTCCCCCCCCCCTCTTCCTCCAGAACCCAGGGGTCCCCCCCCTCCGAAATCCCCCCCCCTGCTGGACCCCCCCCTTTCCCCCGGCAAAAACTCCGTTCCCCTGACCCCCCCCCTTCCGGAAAACAGGGGGGGGTCACTACCGGTTCGAAGTCCCCCCCCCCTCTCGTCTGGAAAACCGGGGGGGGGTTACTACCCGTTCGAACCCTCCCCCCCTCCCATCCCCTCCGGAAAGCTGGGGGGGGTCACTACCGGTTCGAACCCCCCCCCTGCCTCGAAAACCGGGGGGGGTCACTACCGGTTCGAACCCCCCCCCCTCGAAAACCGGTGGGGGTCACTACCGGTTTGAACCCCTCCCCCCCCACCACCCCCACGCTCACCGCCAGCAAACGACTCCCGGTCCCTACCACCGTCCGCACCACATCCCCCACTGCTGTCCCCAGCACCGTTGTCCTCACCACCACTGTCCCCACTGGTTCCACCACCGTCCCTACTGTCCCCACCAGTGCCCCCACCACTGTCGCACTGTCCCCACTGTCCACACCACTGTTCCCACCACGGTTCCCTCTCTCCCCCAGTTTCTCCACGGCCCCAACCACTGCCCGACTGTCCCCACTGTCCCCACTGTCCCACTGTCTCCTCCGCTGTCCCACTGAGCTGTCCCACTGTTCCCACCACTGTCCCCACTGTCCCCACCACTGTTCCCACCCCGGTTCCACTCTCCCCCACTTTCTCCACGGCCCCAACCACTGCCCGACTGTCCCCATTGTCCCCACTGTCCCACTGTCTCCTCCGCTGTTCCACTGAGCTGTCCCACTGTTCCCACCACTGTCCCCACCGCCCTCACCACTGTCCCCACCACCACTGTACCCTCCACCGTCCCACCGTTTCCACCACATTCTCACTGTCCCCACACCACTGTCCCCACCACCACCGTCCCCACCACTGTCCCACTGTCCTCACTGTTCCCACCATTGTCCACCACCGTCCCCACCACTGTCCCACTGTCCCCACTGTTCACACCATTGTCCCCGCTGTCCTCACCAGTGCCCCCAGCAGTGTGCCGATGTCCTCACTCTCCCTGGCCCGGCGGGGGAAGGGGTGGGGGGTTCGAACCGGTAGTGACCCCCCCCGGTTTTCGAGGGGAGGGGGGGAGGGGGTTCGGACCGGTAGTGACCCCCTCGGTTTTCCGGAGGGGGGGGGGGTTCGAACGAGTAGTGACCCCCCCCCGTTTTCATGATGGACTGGGGGGAGGGGGAAGCAGGGGTTCGAACCAGTAGTGCCCCCCCCCGGTTTTCCCGAGGGGGGGGGGTCGATCATGTGGTGACCCCGTCGGTTTTCCGCCAGCAGGGGTAGAACACGCTCTTTCATGTGTATATATATGTATGTATAGAGATATATCTATAAATATATATATATATATATATACACAAAAATGTATTTTTATACTTTCAACATGCTAGAGCAAAGAGAAGAGAGAAAGAAAACGAAAGCCAACAAAACAAAAACAAATTACCCTGTGACGTACCCAACCCATTTGTATCAATGGAAACGAGGAGTTGGCCGAAACTCGTATGGACAATCAACTTGATGTGTAAGCTACTTGGGAGGCGTCACTGTGCTGGGCCCCGCAAGCAGGCCTCGAAAGTGGCGACAGCTTCACAAATCGCAGCCCCCCAGGGATGGCGAGGTCTAATTTGAATCTGCGTGTGGCGTCACTGTGCTGGGCCCCCCAGCAGGCCGCGAAAGTGGCGACAGTTTCACAGATCGCAGCCCCCCAGGGATGGCGAGGTCCAATTTGAATCCGCCGTGAGTACCCACTGTGTTGGGCCCCCCAGCAGGCCTCGAAAGTGGCGACAGTTTCACAGATCGCAGCCCCCCAGGGATGGCGAGGTCCCATTTGAGTCCGCCGTGTGTACCCACTGCGCTGGGCCCCCCAGCAGCCCTCGAAAGTGGCGACAGTCTCACAGATCGCAGCCCCCCATGGATGGCGAGGTCCCATTTGAGTCCGCCGTGGGTGCCTGGGCCCCCCAGCAGCCCTCGAAAGTAGCGACAGTTTCACAGATCGCAGCCCCCCAGGGATGGCGAGGTCCCATTTGAATCCGCCGTGGGTGCCCACTGTGCTGAGCCCCCGAGCAGCCCTCGAAAATGGCGACAGTTTCGCAAATCGGAGCCCCCCAGGGATGGCGAGGTCCAATTTGAATCCGCCGTGTGAACCCACTGCGCTGGGCCCCCCAGCAGGCCTCGAAAGTGGCGACAGTTTCACAGATCGCAGCCCCCCAGGGATGGCGAGGTCCAATTTGAGTCCGCCGTGGGTACCCACTGTGCTGGGCCCCCCAGCAGCCCTCGAAAGTGGCGACAGTTTCACAAATCGCAGCCCCCCAGGGATGGCGAGGTCCAATTTGAATCCGCCGTGTGTACCCACTGTGCTGGGCCCCCCAGCAGCCTTCGAAAGTGGCGACAGTTTCACAGATCGCAGCCCCCCAGGGATGGCGAGGTCCCATTTGAGTCCGCCGTGGGTACCCACTGTGCTGGGTCCCCCAGCAGCCCTCGAAAGTGGCGCGACAGTTTCACAGATCGCAGCCCCCCAGGGATGGCGAGGTCCCATTTGAATCCGCCGTGGGTGCCCACTGTGCTGAGCCCCCCAGCAGGCCTCGAAAGTGGCGACAGTTTCGCAGATCGCAGCCCCCCAGGGATGGCGAGGTCCAATTTGAGTCCGCCGTGTGCACCCACTGCGCTGGGCCCCCCAGCAGGCCTCGAAAGTGGCGACGGTTTCACAGATCGCAGCCCCCCAGGGATGGCGAGGTCCAAATTGAATCCGCCGTGTGTACCCACTGTGCTGGGCCCCCCCAGCAGCCTTCGAAAGTGGCGACAGTTTCGCATATCGCAGCCCCTCAGGCATGGCGAGGTCCAATTTGAGTCCGCCGTGTGCACCCACTGCGCTGGGCCCCCCAGCAGGCCTCGAAAATGGCGACGGTTTCACAGATCGCAGCCCCCCAGGGATGGCGAGGTCCAATTTGAGACCGCCGTGTGTACCCACTGTGCTGGGCCCCCCCAGCAGCCTTCGAAAGTGGCGACAGTTTCACAGATCGCAGCCCCCCAGGGACGGCGAGGTCCAATTTGAGTCCGCCGTGGGTACCCACTGCGCTGGGCCCCCCAGCAGGCCTCGAAAGTGGCGACGGTTTCACAGATCGCAGCCCCCCAGGAATGGTGAGGTCCAATTTGAATCCAGCAGCCCTCGAAAGTGGCGACAGTTTCACAGATCGCAGCCCCCCAGGGATGGCGAGGTCCAATTTGAGTCCGCCGTGTGTACCCACTGCGCTGGGCCCCCCAGCAGCCCCCGAAAGTGGCGACAGCTTCGCAGATCGCAGCCCCCCAGGGATGGCGAGGTCCAATTTGAATCCGCCGTGTGTGCCCACTGTGCTGGGCCCCCCAGCAGGTCTCGAAAGTGGCGACAATTTCACAGATCGCAGCCCCCCAGGGATGGCGAGGTCCAATTTGAGTCCGCCGTGTGTACCCTCTGTGCTGGGCCCCCCAGCAGCCCTCGAAAGTGGCCACAGTTTCGCAGATCGCAGCCCCCCAGCTGGCCCGCAGCGACGAGCGAGGCAACAGGCAAGAAGGAGGAAGAGAGGGGCGGGAAGGAAGGAAGGAAGCAAGGAGACGCGCGAGCAGTGCTCTATTCAAAACGAGAACCCAACGCAGGAGGGTCGGGAACAAAAAAGCGTCGCGGTGCCGCTGGCGCTCTTGAGCGCGCGTTGGGTCGGCGGGAGCGCCGGCGGGGCGCGCGCTGGCCGCCCTCCGAGGCGGGGTTCCGGCCCGCCCCCCCCCCGCGGAAGCGGAGGGCGCAGCGGAGGCCCCGCGGGAGCTGGCGCGGGGGGGCGGGGCACGACGAGGCACCCGCGAGGGTGCGCCCGCCCCCTCCCGCCCCCTAAGGCCAAGACAGGACAGGGCAGGACAGGACAGGACAGGACAGGACAGGACAGGACAGGACAGGACAGGACAAGACAAGACAAGACAAGACAGGACAGGACAGGACAGGACAAGACAGGACACGACAGGACAGGACAAGACAAGACAGGACAAGACAGGACAAGACAGGACAGGACAGGACAGGACAAGACAAGACCGGACAAGACAAGGCAAGGCCCGCCCCCTGAAGAAGAGCCCGCGTCAAGGCACCTGCGAGGGTGCAGCGGGTGGGCGCCGGGGCGACGGCATGGGCTGGCCGCTCAGAAGACGGAGGCGGGCACTGGGAGTCGGGGTCGGGGAAATGGGAGCAGATGTAGGAGCCAGAGTCGGACACGGCCTGCCGCTCACTGGGTGGATTCGTCGCTGTTCGTCGAGTACTGACGCAGGCAGGCGCTCCAGCTAAAATCGGGAACCCCAGATTTGTTTTATTGGCGGCTCCGAAGACAGATCCTGGAAGCGGGTCGGACACGACTGGGGCACAGAGCGAGATAATTAGCCGCAGAGGCGCATAGGCCGCTGAAGCGAGTGCACTTGCAAGGGACAAATGACCCTCATTGGGGGCTGGCGCTGGCGGCCCGACAGAGGGGAACGCAAGCACAAACCTGGAAGCGGACGGATGGGAGCTGTCGCACACATGGCGCCAAGCTCCAGCCGTACCGGACACCGCGACACGCAGCACTGCGGCGGCACGGGGTGGCCAGGCGTGACCGCACCGTCCATGCAACAACGGAAGGGCACGCGGCAGAAGGAAAATGGGAGGGCACAGATGGAGCCTCACTCACAGTGACTCACGGGACGCTCTTGGGCAAAACAGCGACCAGAACCCAGTCAAGGACCAGTCTACCGTGTCGTCTGAGCCCAAAGCCTGCAACTTGTCCGACACTGAGGATCGGGGGCGTAAAGCTGCAAGCGCTGGTCGAGTCACATGGCCCAGCCTGCAGGGGGGACCGTGGTATCTGCCAAAGGATGAACCATTGTGCAGGAGCTGAACGCGAAGGCGACGACCACAGTCGGGACCCTGTCGTCGACGTCGCCGGCGTACCGCGAGCAACTTATCCGACACGGGGGTCGGGGGCGCAAAGTCGCAAGCGTAAGCCGGGACACCTATGACGGACCTGCTGGGGGATCCGGGGTGACCTGCCAAAGGACGAACCACTTGTGCAGGAACACGCCCAAACCAGGCCCGGCATCGGGTGGTACCACAAGCGGTGAGGTGCACCGATCAGCACCTTGCCGATGCCCAGCACCAGGGTCGTCCCGGGCCGCACCGTGCGGGCCGGGCCCGCGGGTATGGGAGGCCTGCTGGCCGCGGCGGTGCCCTGGGGGGAAACCACCCTCACGCTACCTCATGACAGCATACGCAGTGGCGACCAGACGAGGTACCACGTAGTGTCGACCAGGGAAACTGGGGGAAATCACATTGTGGTTAGCTCGGGCAGGCCTTGCACAAACTGAGGGTCCTGGCCCAGCTGGAAGCGAGCTGCGGGTCATCGCTACCCACGGGGGTGGCTGAACCTGTCAGCTCCTCTGTCATGGTGTCTCTTCGCAAAGCTGGGGGCGCAGCCAAGAGCCGCAGGGGGGGATGCACCCAGGGGCCGCTGGTACGACAGCGTGCCCATGGCCTCTTCGCTGGGATGTGTCGCGGCACTGGCACGTCCTCAACCAGGGCCCACTGAGCTGTGGGCCGTCGTGACCCGTTGAGGTGGCTGACCTGTCCGCTATACGGCCTTGATGTCCATACACAACGCTGGGGGCGCAGCCAAGAGCCGCACATACTTGTGAATGAACGTGGGGGTGCCGCCGAATCGCTGCCACGAGGCCATGCCAAGGGGGTCCCACGCTTGGCCTGTGCCTCAGCACTGTCAGGTCCTCAACCAAGGCGCACTGCGCTATGAGCCGTGGGGACCAGAAGGGGTGGCTGAACCTGTCAGCTCCCCTGTCTTGTCAATCGAAACGCTGGGGACGCAGCCAAGAGCAGCACAGACTGGTGAATGTAAGAGGGGTGCCCCCACGTGCTGTGGCACGACGAACGTGTCCAAGGCCTCCAATTTTGTGATGGACCGTCGCACTGTCCCGTTAGCAGCCAGGGCACCCCAGACATCCGACGTCCCGATTTTTTCGAGACGCGGGCTCCCGACCTCCCGACCACTTCCCTGAGACGTCCCGAGTCGTTTCTTGACGGTCCCGAGGCCTGGCGAGGGCCCCGAGAGGCCGAAAAACCATGAAAAACTTACGTCTCGAGTTTTTGTCGAGGCGCCCGATGTCTGGGAACGCACGCACGTTGACCGAACAGCCAGCACGCGTGACGCTACTATGCCTCAGGGGGAACGACAGCGAAGGACTGGCTCATGGATGGAGGGCGGCATCCGCCTGGAACTGGCGGTACACCGCCGAAAGACTGGGGGATGGGCCCCCCATCGCGGCTCCGTACGGCCCTGGGCGAACTGGGCGGTCCGGTCCGTAGGGGAACGAAGAATGACACGAACCTACAAACTCGGAGGTCCGCGCGGATTTCTCAGATTCGCGTCTGGGGCCCCCTGGCGGCGCCTCCGGCGCCGCTCCCTGGCGCGCTGGCGTGCTCCGCGCGCCAGGGAGGGGGGTCCAGCGCCGATCCGAGCAATCCGCGCGGACCTCCAAGCTTTTGTTCATGTCGTTCTTCGTTCCCCTCATCCGGCCCCTATCGGCGATCAGTGGGCCATTGGGTGTCGACGCAGTCCCCCCTGAGCCAATTCCCCGCTAACGCTGCCCCAAGACATGCGTTGGCCCTTGGATCATAGCTCGCGTGGGCTTTTCTGACCCGGGTCAATCCAGACCCGGGTCAGTCATGCCTTGCAGAATCCTACAAGATCCTGCGAGATCCTGCACCCAAACCTGGGACAATGCGAAGGATCCTGCAAGTTCCTGCCCCCAAACCCAGGTCAGTGCGATCCTGGCCTCGGCAGGATCCTGCCAGATCGGGCGCTCTAGCTGACCCCCGTTTGCATTGACCAGAGGAGGAGGAGGAGGAGGAGGAGGAGGAGGAGGAGGAAGAGGAGGAGGAGGGGGAGGAGGAGGAGGAGGAGAAGGAGGACGAGGCGGAGGAGGCGGAGGAAGAGAAGGAGGTTTGCAGTTTGCACTGACCCCCGTCTCAAGGCTCCCGAACTCGGCTGTCTGGCGGCCGTCCCGGGGCGATCCGGGCACCCCCCGGAAGAGCGCCCTCGGCGAGGCAGGCCCGCCAAAGGGCACCCCGGGGCTGGACAGCCGCCGAGAACCCAGCAGCGCGCGAAGGCCTCGAGCCTCAAGAACCTCGACTTCTCTTGGCGGCGCGCACGAGGGGGTGGGGGGAGGGGGAGGGCTTCTTAGGAGCAGGCCGCTTCTTAGAAGGCGCTGGCCTTACATCTGTAGATAAGGCCCCGCGCCTTCTAGGAAGCAGGAGGGGCAGGAGAAGGGCGCGGGGCCCTGGCGACTGCACGCGTACCTGGTCTCGGCATGGTAGCTGACGACGTCGGGCTCCACGTCTCTCCGTGACGGCTCCTGACCGCACTGCCGCTTCGAGGGTCAGCGCTGCAGAACAACCGCCCGCGCGCCCCGTGCAGGGTGCAGGGGGATTGATTGGGCGCGACATGGCTGAGGTGGAGGAGGAGAAGGAGGAGAAGGGAGGAGGAGAAGGAGGGAGGACGAGGGAGGAGAAGGAGGAGATAAGAAGAGGAAGGAGGAGGACGAGGAGAGGAGGAGGAGGAGGAGAGGGGAGGAGGAGGAGGAGGAGGAGGAGGAGAAGGGGGGGGAGGAGGAGGAAGGAGGAGAGGAGGAGGAGGAGGAGGAGGAGGAGGAGGAGGAGGAGGCGAGGAGAGGAGGAGGAGGAGGAGGGGAGGAGAGGAGGAGGAGGAAGGAGGAGGAGGAGGAGGAGGAGGAGTGAGGAGGAGGAGGAGGAGGGAGAGAGGAGGAGGAGGAGGAGGAGGAGGGAGGAGGAGGAGGAGGAGGAGGAGGAGGGGAGGAGAGGAGGAGGAGGAGGAGGAGGCGAGGAGGAGGAGGAGGGAGAGGGAGGAGGCGGGGCGGCGCTCCTGCGCCGCCAGGTCCACGTCGCTGGGGACACCGCACAGCTGCAGCTCGCCGCTGCTCCCCCGGCGCTCCTCCGCAGGCCGCAGCTCCCCGCCGTCGCCGTCGCCACCGCCTTCGCCTCGTCGTCGTCGTCGTCGTCGTCGTCGTCGTCGTCGTCGTCGTCGTCGTCGTCGTCGTCGTCGTCGTCGTCGGCGGCGTCGGCGTCGGCGTCGGCGTCGGCGTCGGCGTCGGCGTCGTCGTCGTCGCCGGCGTCGCCGTCGCCGTCGCAGCCGTCTCCCCTAGTCGCCCCGACAGCATCAAAGGCTGCTCGGCAAAAAAACACCACCCGAGGGGCGGATCGGTCGACGGGGGAGTCGGTGGGCGTGGGCCGTCGGGCGAGGCGGTACAGGAGCGGCTGTTATTGAGCAGCAGGAAGAGAGAGAGAGAGAGAGAGAGAGAGAATGAGAGAGGGAGAGATAGAGGGATGCAAGAAGCCAGCGAATCCGAGAAACAGCGTTGAAGATATGCAACTGGCCAGCGGTCTGGGCAGGGCCTGCCTCCTCCTCCTCCTCATCATCCTCATCCTCCACCTTTTCCTCCTCCTCCTTTTCCTCCTCCTCCTCCTGTTCCTCCTCCTCCTCCATTTCCTCCTCCTTCCTCCTTTTCCTCCTCCTCCTCCTCCCCTCCATCTACGCCTCCTCCTCATCCTCCTACCTCCTCCTCCTCCTCCTACCTCCTCCTTCCTCCCGCCTCTCCTCCTCCTCCTCCTCCACCTCCTCCCCTCCTCCTCCTCCTCCTCCTCCTCCTCCTCCTACCTCCTCCTCATCCTCTTCTTCTTTGTGATATAGTATTAATGTTATTCTTCGTATGCCTATTATTATTGCGTAATAGTATGAGTAACATTC
>CAUYUJ010000498.1:51785-58119 GCA_963575745.1 Prorocentrum cordatum
TGGGGGGAAGACCAAAACCCAGAAAATATGGGGAAATATGGGGAATCTTGTTATTTGTGTATTTATTTGTGTGTCCTGGGGCCCCTTCAAGGAAGTCAGGCCAGCGCCCCCAGGGACCACTTCCAAGGATCTGCCGGCGCGCGCTGCGGCGCGCCGGGGCGCGCTGGGCGTGTCTCATCCATTCCTTCGAAGCCTTCGATGCAGCGAGAAAGAGAGATAGCCTGTGGGCAAGCCCTCTCGAGACAAGTGCCACTGGGAAAAACTGCCCTCTACGTGGTTACCCCGCAAGCACGCCGCAGCGCAGAGACGGCGATCGCAGGGGCCAGGACGTTCGTATTCACAGCTCTCGCTCGAGGCATCCTCCCAAAGTCGACCCCTGGCGCGCGAGAGCCTACCGGGGCGCACCGAAGCGTGTCCCGGTCTGGAACTCTCGCTCGAGACATCCTCGCAGAAGTCGGCACGGGCGTGTCCCAAGCTGGGGCTCCCGCTCGCTCACACGCTTTGTGGCGGCTGGGCAGAATGGCTGCGCTGGCGGAAGAGCATTGGCAGGGCATACGAATGCGAATTAGGCCGCAATGCGCGGGGGAGAGAGGAGGGACGCCCGGCGAAGGCAGGAGGGCGACGGAAATCGCTCGCACGCACACGCCCAGTCTCCTCTCGCCTGGGCGCAATCCTCACCCGCCGCACCACCGCCTCCCACGCATTCTCCGTTGGCCCACGAGCACACGCCCCTTCTTCTTGCTACAGAGGCTCCCGATCAGCCGACAGAGCGGCCGGCGCTGCATGGCGCAGCGCAGCATAGCAGTGCCAGAGCTGATCACGTGCCACACCGTGCAGAGAGTGGACATGTTGCATGACGACCAGCGCGGAGCCGACAACGGCACGCTCACATCACCCCACAGCTTACCACCGCTCCGAGCCCGCTGGGCATCGTGTTTGAGGAATGAAAAAACGACCCTACCCTGGGTTACAAGCGCGTGGTCTGTAAACCTCCTGGGAACCCCCAAAGCCTAGAGCCGCCCGGACGCGGCACATCACGCAGGGATGACCCTGTCAACCCACAGGAGTTTCAGCGCACAGCGCCTCGTAAACCAGGGTAGGGGCGTTTTTTATGACCTTGACGTGTGGCGCAGCATAGCGCAACACACCAAGTCACATCACAGAACAGAGCAGCACACCACCGCGAGACGTGCTGCTCGCAGCGGCGGCGACCGCGCACCGCGTCTGCAGCCTGAGCGGAGGCACCGCTCGGCGATCGGCAGGACGATGGTGCCAAATTCCTCCTCCTCCTCCTCCTCCTCCTCCTCCTCCTCCTCCTCCTCCTCCTCCTCCTCCTCTTCCTCCTCCTCCTCCTCCTCCTCCTCCTCGTCCTCCTCCTCCTCCTCCTCCTCCTCCTCCTCCTCCTCCTCCTCCTCCTCCTCCTCCTGCACGCTGCGCCGGGACCCTCGCCCAACATGCGCTGGGGGAGGAGCTCGATGCGCCCCCGCGAGCCCGCGCGCCCAGGCTGACGCGCGGCGCACTGCAGGAGGACACAAGTAGGACCGGGAGACGGGCGGCAGCTGCGGGGGGCGACGTGGGGGAGGAGCAGAAGAAGAGGCCTCCAGGATGGGCTCCGAGCAGATGGGATCGGAGGATCACAATCGGCGCCATCGGCGTGGGGAAGTTCTGGCTCCACATCGAGCCGGATCGTCGATGCATCGGCGATGCGGAGCGATCCAGCGACCCCGCCTACTCGGACCCCAGTTGAGAGGCCTAGAACGAGGGAGCCACGAGTCATGAACACGAGTCAGACTGTGCCAACATTCGCCAAGTTCCTCGAGTGCACATCTATGGCGGTGCTCATCACTTGGAGGGGCTCGAAAGTCCCTCGGCGCCCAGAACAGAGGTATCCCGGAGGCCAGAGACGCACACAGGGGAGCAGCACGGCGAAGCAGAGCGTACCACGCCGTCGAGCCCCGGCTCCGCGCGCTCCGACGCGAGGAGCGGGCCGGCAGGCCACACGAGGTCCCCGGCAGCATCGGCCTGCATGATTCACCGCGCGGGCGCACCAACGGTTGCAGGCAGGAATAAAACACTGGCCTCAGGCCAGCACAGGCTATCGCCACCCCCAGCCAGGACCCCCACTCCCGACCTGGTGGTCCAGGGGTCCCTGGCTTGGCGCATGGCATTCGGGGATTGGGGGTGGGTGGTGCTGTCCCCATGGCAGCCGCAGTGAGGCCAGGCCAGCTCACTGCAGTGTCACAGCAGGCCTGACGAAGACACGAGGTCCTAGACAGCGCTCCCCCGAACTGTTGGGCCGACCACATTTGGCGGCGCGCACAAGGGGGTAGGGGGAGGGGGGAAGGCTTCCAAGAAGCCTTCCCCCCTCCCCCATACCCCGCCCTGCGCGCGGCCGGCACATGTGAATCCCACCCCCCGCAGGTCAGATCTGATGAAAACGAGCCAGGGTGCAGAACCTGAGGATTAAAGGGGCCCAGGGACACACAATTGAATACACACTAATAACAGGATTCCCCATTTTTCCCTGTATTTTTGGGGGGGGGGGGGCGTCTTCCCCCCCACTTCCCATATTTTCCTATATTTTCCTGGGGAATCGACGATGAATTGTATGTTTTTTCCCCTCCTGAAAGATGCCGGCCCAGGAGACACGGCAGAGATCTTTAGGGGCCAGCGGCTCGAGAACAAGACAAACTGGTCGTCGGGTCGGGTGGCCTGAAGAGGAGCAGAGGGGCGAGCAGGAGGGAGGAGGAGGACAAGGGAGGGCGCAAACGTTCGGACGTTATGAGTGGTCCTGCTCCACATCTGACATGCTACCCCGCAGCCCACCACGCCGCGGACGTAGCTTCAAGTGACGACGACGACGACGACGACGACGACGACGACGACGACGACGACGACGACGAAGACGACGACGACGACGACGACGACGACGACGACGACGACGACGACGACGACGACGACGAGGACGAGGACGAGGCGAGGCGGAAGCTGCGAGCTGGTTGAGCGGCATGGACTGGCAGCCCCTCCGCACCCCCTGGCCATCGCTCGGACGTCCATTCCCCGTGTTTTTTTTTGTCTTCGTGCGTGGCCTTTTCTCGCCCCGTGCTCAAGGCTGCTCCTCCGTGGCCCTCGCCACCGCAAACGTGCACACGTCCGAGCGAAACCTCGCCCTCCTCCGTGGCCCTCGCTACACGTCCGAGCGATGCCAGGTCCCTGGGCGAGGCGGTCGGCTCCTGGGCCTGCCGCGGGATGGCGCCCGCGGCGGGCGCCCGCGGCGCGCGCGGGAGGCCGGCGGCCCGGCGCCTCCTGCGGCGGGCCGGCGAAGCCCCGCGGAGCGCCGAGGCCGCGCGCCGGCGATGCCCGGCTGCGGAGGCGAATCTCGCGGGCGCGCACGCGCTGCCGGGCGCCGCTGCCTCGGGGGCGGTGGCGCCCAGAGAGGTGCGGAGGCGCCGCCCGAGCCCGGCTCGCCCTCGGTCGGAGGCCACGCCTTGGGGGAGCAGAGAGTGGCATAAACATAAGAGCTGACCAAGCATGAAACTGACAAAGCATCAACACAAGCATAAGAACTGACAAAGCATAAAACTGAAAACTGACAATATAAACAATAGGGGTAGGGGAACAAAGAGTGACATAAACATAAAAAAGCTCGGAGGTCCGCGCGGATTTCTCGGATCGGCGCTGGGCCCCCCCGGCGGCGCCTCCGGCGCCGCCCCTGGCGCGCTCCGCGCGCCAGGGAGGGGGGTCCAGCGCCGATCCGAGAAATCTGCGCGGACCTCCGAGCTTTTATATTTATGCCACTTTTTGTTCCCCTACTCCTGGGCAGAAAGCCTCCACTCGCTCCCGTCCGTGGGGCGGTCGCAGCGTGGGGGAGGAGAGGCCAGTGAGCAGGGTTCTGGTCGTGCGCACCTGCAGAGCGCTGCAGCCGCCGCCGAGAACTCGATGCTCGCAGCGGGCGGGGTTGACGTCTCGATCGCTGCGTTCAGGAGGAACCTCGGCGAGCTCATCAAGAAGAGCGGCATTTCGGTGGTGCACGTCGGCGATCAGCGGGAGATCGACTCGCAGCCCTTCACAGAGGCGCGTGGCATTTCTGGGGACGGACAGGTGGAGATCAGGCGCTCAAGCAGTCCGCCCTCGTCGAGGAGAGCGGCATCTCGGAGGTGTGCGCTGTCGGCCAGCTGGAGATCGGGGCGCTCGACTGGGACGAGGCGGGACGGCTCGACCATCAGATGGAGGCAGTGGATGTTCCAGCAGAGCGTTTCGTCCTCAGGCCTCCTCCTCCTCCTCTTCCTCTTCCTCTTCCTCGAACAGACCTGGACGAGCAGTCTACCTGCGCGCCACATGCCACGTACGCCACCGCCGACGAAGTCGGGCGGGTGGCGCCTCCTCCTCCTCCTCCTCCTCCTCCTCCTCCTCCTCCTCCTCCTCCTCCTCCTCCTCCTCCCCCTTTCCCTGCCCGTACTCCTATGCCTCCCTCTGCACTGCAGAGGCTCGCCTGACCATGCCAGTGAACAGCAGCATCCGGTAGAGCGCGTTGCGGCAGGGCTGGCAGAGAAGGGGGAAGTTCAGCATGAGGACCTCGCCGAGGCACGCACAGCACCAGGACCGAGGGTGAGGGGCAACAGGCAACATTGGGAGGGACCAGCTCAGAGGGGGAAGCAGCGAGCTCGCATCGGCGACACATCGCCGACGGATCGGCGATAAGCCCCCCACAGCGGAATCGCACGCTCCTGGGCGGGGTGGGCCATCGGGCCCCCGCCAGCGATCCACGAGCGATTGGGAGCGGACGCGCCCCCTCGGCGTCAGCGGAGGGCGGCCCGCACGCCCACCTCCCCACCATAAGGGGGGGGGGGGGGGGGGCGAAGTCCCCGTGTGCGGGACTCTCTGGGGCCTTCCTGACGCCTCCTGGGGCCATCGCGGGCTCTCTTGAGGCTTTCTTGGGACCTCTCAGGGTCAGCTCGGGATCCCTTCGGGCCGGGCGGGCCGTCTTGGAAACCCTGGGGGGCCGCCTGGGGACGCCCGGGGACGTCCGGGTGGGACGGAAAAGCACCGTGGTGCGCCACTCCCCACCCCGAGGGCTCAGGCACCATAGGCCTGCCCGACACCAAGGGACGGCACCATACGCCCTCCCAGCCGCAGCACATGCAATCGCATTCATTCACCTGTATTCGATGACTTATTGTACTCAATTGCTTCCTCTTCCTCCTCCTTCTCCTCCTCCGCCTACTCCTCCTCATCATCAGCAGCAGCATCAGCATCAGCATCAGCATCAGCATCATCATCATCATCATCATCATCATCATCATCATCATCATCATCAGCAGCATCATCATCATCATCATCATCATCATCAGCAGCAGCATCATCATCATCAGCATCAGCATGAGCATCAGCAGCATCATCATCATCATCATCATCATCATCATCATCATCATCATCATCATCATCATCATCATCATCATCATCATCATCATCGTCATCATCAGCGTCGTCAGAATCAGCATCAGCATCAGCATCAGCATCCGCATCATCATCAGCATCATCATCATCATCATCATCATCATCATCATCATCATCATCATCATCATCATCATCATCATCATCATCATCAGCACCATCATCCTCACCATCACCATCATCATCAATCAGATCAGCATCAGCATCATCCTCCTCATTTCCTCCTCCCGCTCCCCATCATGCCCCCCCTCCCTCCCCCACCATCACCCCTCCCGCCCACCCACACAACAACCTACCATCCCCCCAGCCGCGCTCCCCGTCCGCGCGAGGGCGGACAATGCCCAGCATCAGACGGCCAGCGAGGGCCCCAGGGTCCTGCGCGGCCGCAAAAGCGGGATCCCGCGCACGCGCGCTCGGGGGCCGCGCGCTCCGCGCATCTTGCCCCCCTGGGTCTTCCTGGGTTCGTCCTCGAGTCCTCCAGGTCGCCCTCCTCCTCCTCCTCCTCCTCCTCCTCCTCCTCCTCCATTGTCCTCCTCCTCCTCCATTATCCTCCTCCTCCTCCTCCTCCTCTTCCTCTGCTCCTTGCTCTCGTCCTCCCACTTCTTCCCACCCTTCCTCTTACTTCGTCGTCCTCGTTTCTCCTCCCTGGTCCTCCCACCTCTCCCTCCTCCTCCTCGTCCTCCTCCTCCTCCACTGTCTCCACCTCGTCATACTCTTGCTCCAACTGTTCTTTTTGTTCGTCCTCCTCCTCCTCATATTCCTCGTGTTCCTCCTCCTCACCTGCCTCCTCCTCTTCCTACGCTTGCTCCAACTCCTCTTCTTGTTCGTTCTCCCCCTCCTTCTTCTCGTCCTCCTCCTCCTCATCCTCCTCCTCAGCCAC
>CAUYUJ010000498.1:58219-60719 GCA_963575745.1 Prorocentrum cordatum
ACTACTACCTACTACTACTACTACTACTACTACTACTACTACTACTACTACTACTACTACTACTACGACTGCTACGATTACGATACTACTACCTACTACTACTACTACTACTACTACTACTACTACTACTACTACTACTACTACTACTACTACTACGACTACGACTACAACTACTACTACGACTACGACTACGACTACGACTACTACTACTACTACTACTACTACTACTCCTCATCATCGTCATCATCATCATCAGCATCATCAGCATCATCATCATCAGCATCATCATCAGTCATCATCAGCATCATCATCAGCATCAACATCATCATCATCATCAGAAGCATCAGCATCAGCATCATCAGCCGCATCAGCATCAGCATCAGCATCATCAGCATCATCAGCATCATCATCATCATCATCATCATCAGCATCATCACCACCATCATCATCATGTCCGCCACGCCTTGACCCCCTGCGTGGTGGACATACAGCTGGAGTTCTGCTGCGGAGGAGGAGGAGGAGGAGAAGGAGGAGGAGGAGGAGTACCTTCTCAACGTCGGGTTTAGACTGATGCTCTCATGTGTTCGTGAAGGGCCTGGGCGCACTCTCTCCCGCTAAAACCACCGTCGGGCGGCGAGAGGAAGTCCGGGCGACGACCCACGGAGGGCCCAGAGCAATTGAAGACAAAGCCCAGCACAGCATCGCCGCAAACGATGCCCACGCTTGAGTCCACACCGGGTTGATCCCTGGCGCGTGGTAAGGCCTACGACTGCACGGCACGCGCGGCGACGTACGCTTGTTTGTGGGATGTTTGTGTTTTATCTTTTCTGCTTGACCGACCCGCAGAGCAGACCACAGGCGGGAGACGAGAGGAAGGCTGAACTGCGACCCCCAGAAAAACCAGAAGAGCAAAAAACACCAGCCCACGCTGAGGACCCTGAAGTAGATCTCAAGAGGGACCCCTGCCAAATGTGTGCAGATGTAGACAGACATAATACATACCTGTATGCGTACAAATGTATGGATGTATGCATGTATGTAAACACACATACATGCATGCATGCATGGGTGTATGTATGTATGTATGTATGTATGTATGTATGTATGTATGTATGTATGTATGTCGGTAGGTAGGTAGGTAGGTAGGTAGGTAGGTACGTAGGTAGGTAAACACGTATGCGAGTGTATGGATGTATGTATGTGTGTATGTGTTGGTGTATGTATGTATGTGTGCATGTGTATTAGTGTATGTATGTGTGTATGTATGTATGTATGTGTGGTTGCGTGTCTGTATGCATACGTGTATGTATGTATGTACGGGTGTGTATGTATGTATGTGTATGTGTGTATGTGTGTATGTGTGTACGTGTGTACGTATGGTTTGATGTATGTATGTATGTACGCATACCTGTATGCATATATATATATATATGTATGGATGGGTGCATGTATGTATGTATGGATGGATGGATGCATGCATGCATGTATGTATGTATATACGCATGGTTGCGTATGTATGTATGCGTGTACGTGTGTGTGTATGTGTAAGTATGCACGTATGCGGATGTCCATATAGCTATATAGATGTGTGTGCGCGTGTATGCGTGTGTGTACGTATGCATGTGTGTGTATGTGTATGTGAATGTGTGTATGCATGTGTGGATGCGTGTATGTGTGAATGCATGTATGGATGTATGTATGTATGTATGTATGCATTTACGTGTGTATGTGTGTATGCATGTATGTATGCATGTATGTATGCGTACGTACGTGCGTGCGTGCGTGCGTGCGTGATTGTGTGTATCGGTCTCTCTCTTTCTCTCTCTCTCTCTCTCTCTCTCTCTATGTCTCTCTCTCTCTCTCTCTCTATATATATATATGTATGTGTATATCGTTCTCTCTCTCTCTCTCTCTCTTTCTCACCCCATCCCCTTTCACCACCACCACCACCACTACCGTCATCACCACCAGCACCGTCAACATCATAGTACCGTCCCCATCCAGCCTGGTAACCTCCACCACATCCTAAACCAAGTGGGAACCACAAGAGCCCATCGAAGCTATTCGACCGTATTCGAGGGCAACTCAAAATACCCTGAGTCGTCCAATTACTTCCCCCTCCTCATCCTTGATGAGGTGGCCTCACCAAAGCCTTCGTCAGCAACACGCCTCCAAGGTGGCTCCACAGAGGGCTCTCCTGGGTGGCATATCCCCCCCTCCCTCCCCCGCGCGGGCGCGAGGCACCTCGCGCCGACAGGCGACCGAGCCACGTGGGAAACGAACGACGGGAGCCTGTCCTGCTGCCGCTTCCCTGCTGCCACTGTCCTTCTCCTGCTACCCGCACACTCCCCCCGTCCTCTTCCTGCTCCCCCCGCGCACTCCCCCAGTCCTTTCCCTGTCTGTCCTTCCTCCGCGCCCTCCCCCCGTCTGCCCAGCCTCCTGTATGTCCTTCCTCCACGCACTCCCCCATGTCTGTCCTTCCTCCTCGCACTCCCCCCGT
>CAUYUJ010000498.1:65719-83219 GCA_963575745.1 Prorocentrum cordatum
CGTTTGGTGACACTCCGTGGGGGTCCCAATGGGAGTCGTGGGCCCGGGCTCTATAGGGCGGCCTTCCAGTGTGGGAGTCCCGTGGCCATGGCTGCTGGCGATCGGCGAACAGCCTGGGCGTCCACCCACTTCCCGTCCGACGCGTCAAAGATGCCCCCCGGTTGGGCTGCCGGCCCGTCTCGGCGGTCGAGCTCACGTCCCCACCCGAGAAAGGGGTCTGGCGCGCTTTGCAGGGATGCAGGGGTTGCCCCGTGGCTGCTTGCTGGTGGGGATACGTTTTTTTGATTGACGGCTCCAAGGACAAATCCAGGAAGCGGGACGGGCTCGGCTGGGGCACAGGGCGAGATAATTGGCTACGACGGCGCATAGGCCGACGCAACAAGTGCACGTGCAAGAGGCAAAGTGCCCCCCAGTAAGATGCAGGCGACCCAGGAGCGGGGACGCAAGCATCAGACCGAAACAGACGGAGGAGAAGTCGCACTGTGGCGCCAGCTCGAACCGTACTGACCAGCGCGCACTGGCGTGAGTCACGCTTCGCTGTGGCAGCACGGGGGGCTCGTGAGGCCGCACCGTCAAACACGACGAGGAGGCGAGAGAGCAAGGAAAGGCGGCGGGTGCGAGAGCACGCGCGGGCAGAAGAGGGGGAGCCGAGGAACGCCTCACTCACTTGAACTCCTGGGCGTGGTCGGGCATAAGCGACCGACCTATGCACGGAGACGTCGACCCTGTCACGGAGTCCGCAACCTAGGACTGCCTGACCCAGAAGGCCGGGGGGGTGCAGCAGCAGGCATGGCCGAGCACCACGGACCACCCTGCGGGAGGGCTGAAACACTGCCAAAGGATGAACCACTTGTGCAGTATCAGGAGCTCGAAGGTGGCTCCCGCCGAGAGAGGCGGACCAAGTCATCGGCGAACAACGCGGGCAGCTTAACCATCGCGATGGACGGGGGAACAAAGCGGCGAGCGTCAACCGGGGAAGCAGGGGCGGACCAGATGGGAGATCGTCGGCAGTCGAGCAAAAGGTGCACCACTTGTCGGGTCCGCACTCTCCCCAGGCCCGGCCCCAGGTGGTGCCGGGGCGGGGTGGCGCGCCGGGCTGCACCCAGCCGTAGCCCAGGACCAGGCACCGTGAATCACACCCAGACCACGAGGGCGACCGCGCCCGCTCCAGGGGCTGGAGTCGCACCGGCGGGGGCGGACTGCAGAAGGCCCGAGTTGTCCGAAACAACACCTGGCAGCCTCGACTGGTGGGGGTACTTTTTTTTTACAGCCGCAGGCGGAAGCGCCAGCGGCGGGAGGTCGCGGGCGGGCTACGGCCGCGACTGAATTGCCGAGCGCGCGCGGGGGCCGCGGATCAGGCGGCAGGGAGGGCACAGCGCCCAGGGCGGCAAAGCCGACGTGCAGTCCAGGGAGCCTGAGACAGCCCCAGAACGGGCATGCAACGGTGCATCCAGGGAGCCTGAGGACAAGCACCAAGGAGACCAAGCGCAGCCAAAATGGCGCGAGAGGCGTTCCCAGAAGTCCAGATGCGAACGAAGGAACGTTCCCGAAGACAACGATCCAGGGAGCCTGGCGGGTAACACAGACTGACTGGGGACGTAAGTCCAGAGGAAAATCCTGACGGCGACTCCGAGTCGCGACGCCAGAACGCGCATCCAGGGTGTGGAGCATGATGACAGGAGAACCTTCCACAGCTAAGATGCGTCAGCCCAGATCCATCAAGTGGAGGGGCGCAGTAGTGCACGATACACGGTCGCGTAACATGTGCACAACCAAAGTGACTCAGCGCTACCCAAACCGAGTCGGATAGCACCCGAGGGACGAGACCGTCACATACCCCAGACTCAGCCCTCAGAGCCACAACGATCCAGGGTCACGCCGGAAGGCCGTTCAGCATTTAAGGGTTCCCGAGGACAACGATCCAGGGAGTCTGACGGGTAACACAGACTGACTGGGGACGTAAGTCCAGCGGAAAGTCCTGACGGCGAATCCATGTCGCGACGCCAGAACGCGCATCCAGGGTGTGGAGCAAGATGACAGGAGAACCTTCCACAACTGGGATGCGTCAGCCCAGATCCATCGAGTGGGAGGGCGCCGTAGTGCACGATACACGGTGACCACGTAACGCGTGCACATCCAAAGTGTCTCAGCGCTACCCAAACCGAGTCGGATAGCACCCGAGGGACGAGACCGTCATATACCCAAGACGCATCCCTCAGAGCCACTTCGATCCAGGGTCACGGCGGAAGGCCGTTCAGCTTTTTCGAGATCCAGGGAGTGGGCCTGTGGACAGGCAAGCCAGCGTCCGCAGACACGGGCCAGGGCACGCCTGGCGGTGAAAGACCTACAGTAGGGCCCGGAGGCCGCCAGTCCAACAGCGGGCGGGCTGTGGACGGTATTACCGAGGCGCGCACCTGGATCCAAAGGCAGGAGGTGCGCACACCGGAAGAGGGCGGCAGAGCGCCGCAATTGAAAGGCCCGCGGCGCGGCCAAGGCAGCGCCAGGAGGATGTCAGGTGTGAAACGCAGCCAGGAAAGAGGAAACCTTGCGGCGAGAGTGCAGGGGCCACAGGTAGAGTAAGGCAGCGGAGCCAGTGGCTAGTGGGTCTGCAGGATGCGCGCTGTCACGCAGAGTGCAGATGGTATTACTGAGCGGCACTTCAAGGTGCAAAGGTAGGAGGAGTGCCGCCCAGGGGAGGGGGGCGGTGGCGCGGCCCCACGGATGGAGAAAGAAGGCGGCGGAGGGCCGCAAACATTGCGTAGAGAGGCGCAGGTGGTGGCGCTAGGCGCTGGGGGCGGGGAGAGAGCGAAGAGTGGGCTCAGTCTCTCCAGCGGAGCCTCTTTTCATCTCTATCGTCCCGATCGTCGGGGCAGTCACCGCCGCGCTTGCCACCCGTCTGCCAGCGATCTTCGCGCCATCCGCCCCTCCACTCGCCCTGCCAGCTGCCCCAGGTGTTCCAGGAGCTCGACGCGCGGTCCCGCCAGTCGGTCTGGTGGTAGCTGCCTTTGCCCCTGTCGTCTGTTCGGGAGTGCCGCAGGTATTTGGCTCGTAGCCTGTCCCAGTCAATGCCATAGCCCAGCCTCGTGTTCATCTCGTAGGCGTCATACCCACAGTCCTTCCAGGCGTCAAGAAAGTTGTTGATGTCCGTGGCCGCGTGTAGTTCCGGGTCGGATTTGGGCGCCCTGGATCCAGGGATCCAAGTTCGCTGCGTGTTTGCTGTCCAAAGCGCGCAGAAGACTGCGCCCAGCTCCGACTGAAGCCTGGTTATGCTATTGGCTGGAGTCTCATTGGGACGCTCGAGGTCAACTGTCCCCAGCCAGACTTTGCACATGGGGCCGCCCCCCTCCGGACAGGTCAACAGGTTGAGTGCATCCTGCTCCGATGTACCGGCATGGGCAGGGCGATAGCGCCTCTGTCCAGGGAGCTGCGGGGTGGGCGCGGGAGAGCGCTCGGACCGCGAGTCATCTCGGTCGCGGGTTCTCTCGTCCCTCGTGGGATCACGGGCTGGACTGCTACGGCGGTCGGCGTAGGGCGCTTCCTCCTCGGCTGAGGTCGCAGTCTCGTCACGGCCGGCGTCGGAGCTGCCCGCCGATGGGCTTTGCTGAGGCGCCTCATCGCCTGAGCGATCATCGTCGTCGTCCTGGGCCGACTCTGAGCAGGCAAGAGGACGAGGTGGTTCGTCACCCCCGAAGTCGGGAGACTCCACCTTTGCAGGAGGGATCTCTTCTTCCGTGCTCTCGTCGTTGCCGTTGTGGTCGGGCGGGCCCTGGTGGCCCATACGCGAGTCGTTGTCCATCGTGCCCAGGGACCTGTCGGTGTCAGCGGCCATGGGAGTGTCTGGTCTGTCGTCGCCCATGGCTAAAACGCCCGTTGGGGGAGACTCGGCCAAGGAGGTGATGGCGGTAGCGGCGAGAGCATCGGCACCGAGGCTGAGTAGGAAGCCCGTCAGCGCACTGATCTCATGTCGGATGGGATCGAAGCCACTTGCCGGGGCAAGCGTCGCCGCATAAGTCCTCCAGAGCTCCTTATGTCTCTCGCCGTTGGCCAGGTGTGCTATGACTCGCGCTGCGGCCACGCGCTTGCCTTCCCAGAGCTGGTTGGGAGGGAGACAGTCGTCTGGGATGCAGGTCGCCGTATATGGTCCTAAGGAACTCTGACAGGAGCTCGTCAGGCAAGGAGGCCTCGTCGTAGCTGGGCTCCGGGTGGCGATACAAAACTGCCTCCAGGTGTATTCCAGTCCAGGACGGAAATCACGGAGGAAGGTTACTAGCGTTCGCCGTGCGGACAGTCCGCTGGGGCCAGGTCTGCTGGGGTCTACAGCGCCTAGGGTGGGATTAGAGACGTTCCTGTCGCTCAGGAGCGGGCCCTGCGGTGCAGGCAGGCCCGGCAGGAGGTCCAAAAGCTGGGCGAGGGTCCTAGGGGTTGTCACTGACGCTGCACCAGTACCGCCCGCGGCGCTGGGTCCAGGGAGATTGCCTGCTCCGACCTTGGTGAACTGATCCTGGGCTTTGGCGTCCACGCCCAGCCAAGGAAGAGAATCAGTGATGTCCACGGGCGCCTCGAATCCAATCTGGCTGCTGAGCGGAGGAAGGATTGGAGGTTTATCCAGATACAGTGACCTGAAGTCCCGATCCAGGATGCGGTCCAGGGTGGCCGGACCTATGTTCCAGATTGGGACCAAGCAGCGACGGCAGCACCATGTAGCGTTCCATTGGCGCCCCCACCAGGCCAGGGCACGCCTGTCGATGGGGGGCAGCCCAGCTTGCTCGGGAACGCCTATACCTTCCGCCGGCTTCCATATGAAACACCCCAGGGGCTGGGAGCCAGGGTCCCAGACGAGGAGTGGGCCCACCTGGGGGCAGGTGTCGCACCTCGCAGAGTAGGTCCGCGTCTGCGCGGCTTTTAGACCGAAGCGCTCGTCCCGGATCCGTAGGGTGGGAATGGTGGTATTGGCACGCTCAGGGACCTTCATGCCCGTCGGCACCACGAGGAGGTCCGCTAACGCCCCCGTGTCCTCGAGGGGGCTGCATCCAAAGCCGAGCGGAAGATGCCCCAGGGAAGGGAGGGCGCTCGCTCGGTCATTGTTGGCCCCCGTTGTCTGCTGCCCATGCCCCTTGACTCTGTCGGCAAGCTTCGCACCTGCAGGCGTAGGGAGGCCCTGCTCCTCCAGGTGGCTTACCCAGCAGACCTCGCAGTACCACCCCATGTTGGCGCCGTTGATGTAGGCCTGAGGCCTATTTTGAGCGACCATCTGGCGCGTGATGTCAGAGATCCAGGTGCCCTCGGCGGAACTCAGCTGGTCCTTTCCGCATCTGTCGCAAGTGTATCTGCCGTTCTTCTTCTCGAGCGTGAGTCTCTCGTCGGGGATGACTGGAGGGTCCAGCCTGGTGCCTGGGGCGGGGGCCGGTGGCGGGGGGGCATTGAGGTCGGTCTTGGACAGGGCAATCCCGCCGCCGATGTAGGAAAGACCCGCAACCTGGTCGTCAGGACCCAGGGAGGCATCGGCCCCCGCCAGTGCGACGTGAAGCGCACAAACTGAGCAGCCGCGTGTATCCAGGGAGGTTAGAGTTGCTGCCGGGACGATCTGCTCGAGGACGAGCATAGGCGCTTTTAGCTGGAAGTCTTGCCTGTCCATCTCGCTCCAGGTCTGCGGGCAGTCGGCTTCCCGCGCGGCCGGGCGGTGATGCGCCAATGCCACGAGCTTGGAGATGTGGGGAAGAACCGCCTCGATGCGGCCGTGCAGGTCGGCCAGGTCTTCCAGCGTGAGGCCCCAGGTGCGGGCGAACTGGCTTCGGAAATACAGGTGGACCTCTTGCCAGGGAACGCAGAACCCCAGAATGGCTTCGATGACGCCCCCGGCCTGTTTTGCATGAGAGAGAAAGGCCACAGAAACACTCGCGGTTCGCGGAGCATGGGCATCATGACAACCAGAAGCGACCGGGCCTTGCAGGAATCCATGGGGAGGCCGTCGGCGTCTGTGATTCCCTGGCGGAACTCTTCCATCGAGGCACCACACCCTCGGAGGATCTCTCCCAACCCGGCCATTCCAGGGTGCCCCCTGTGTCGGCAGCAGTCCTTGGTAGCGGTGCTCCAAGCCTTGGGGACCTGACGGAAGAGCCCTTTGGGTGTGCACTGGCGGCGCTTCCAGAGCGTTACACGCCTGCCGTTGGCGTGAGGCAACGGGGGAAGGGAGTCGTCAGGGACGGCGTAGCTCGCGTCCTGCCAGGGGGTGCCCAGGCCCAGCGACCACACGATTGCTGCCCACAGCATGTTGTAGACTAGATTCGTCGCGTCGAGCCCCAGAGACACGTCAAACAAGAAGCGCAGATGCGACCAAGCCTTGCGGTCAAGCATGCCGGGCTGTCGCGGCGTCGCGGCCAGTGAGAATTCGCGAGGGTGTAGCCCGGACATCAGGTATATGCGCACATGGAAGGCAGGCGTCGAGAGGATATCGTGGAGCCCTCCCGAGATGAGTTTACCCAGGGCCTCCCAGTCGAAGTGCTCGTCCAGGGGTGCATTAAAGCGCTCAGCGAAACCGGTGGCCTGGGCATCACGTGCTTTCTTCTTGGCAGCATCCAGCTCGTTCTGCCCGTTCTCCCCCTTTGCGTCGCGGTTCCAGGCGACGGGCGAGGGCATCCATGCAGCGAGGTCCTGGAGTGGGTCGAAGCTTTCGTCGATGTCCAGGGAGAGTCTGTGGCCCACTGGGGCGTGGCCTCGAAACTGGACCCACAGGCGGGTCAATCGCCCGCACTCGGAGAGTACTCGAAGCTGTGACCAGGTGGCATTGGAGAACATGCGTCCGTCCCCCAAGATCAGGATGTTCCGTTTAGCCCTGGTGATTGCCACGTTCAGACGCTTGGCGTCATCGACGAAACCCCAGTTGTAGCCCCCGTTGCTCTGGGTAGTTAACACGATTACGATGTCCGCCTCGCTTCCCTGGCTGGAGTCGATTGTGGTGAGCTTGAGCGCCCCACTCGTCATGTGCTCGCCCGCAACCTGCCGTAGTCCAGGGAAAGAAGAGCTGATAGCAATATGGACAGTATGGTCCTCTCGGAACACGTGTTGCCAGCGCTGAGTGTCCACCCTGTGGCCTTGATGGGGGTTGTCCAGGTCCGGGTGTGTCCGGTCCATCGCGTCCAGGGCCGTCTCTCCCCTTGCCGGCCTGCCCTTTCCTGCTTCCTTTAGCGTTACGCAGGGCGCCGGAGAGGTGGCGAGGACCCTGCGGCCACCCATCCATGAGAATCGCCGTCTGGAGCTGGTATCCGACCACAATCCTGACCGAGGTGCCATTGTTGAGTTCGGGCAGAAGAGCACGCACGATGTCCGCGGCCTGAGCTGCCTCCGGTAGATTGGCGAAGCCAGGTTGCAGTTCTGAGGTGACCTCCCAGGAGGGTGTGTGAACCAACAGGAAACGGTGCTTGTCTGCGCTCGGCGGCGGATCTAGCTGTTCGAGGGTGGCGCGGAGGTCACCTTCGTCAGAATCAGCGAGTTCCGCCAGCTTCTTCAGTCGCCCGGGCTCCCACGCGCTGATGCCTCTCCAGGGGATGCCTTCAACAAATGGCCTCTCTCTGAGCGGATCCAGGATACCGGACTTCATGCCCTTCCCGTAGTAGGCAGCGTTAGGGAAGGCAAGAAGCTGCGGATGCATCCGGTAGCAGATCGAGAGGTGAACCACGGACGTTTCTTGGCCGCGGAGTGCGTGAAACATCCTGTCGAAGATGCTGACGCAGAGCCCAAGGTCGTTTGCCAGCTTGGAGAGCACCGTGGGGGGCAGCTGGTTTGGGTCTCCAACGAGGACCACGGCCCCACCACTGTTGATCAGGTTTACCATGGACATGAGCGCGTGGAGCTCTGTGGCCTGTCCAGCCTCGTCGATTACCAGAAGGACAATTTGTGGGCTGTCCTTTTGACCGAGGGCCTCTGACGCCTCGTGCGTAGACATGATTATCCTGGCCCCCCGTAGTAAGCTCGCCTTGTAGGGCCTGAAGTCCTGGCTCTTGTCCCCGTCCTGGAACGGGAAATCTCCGCGGGCGTTCCTGTAGTGACCTTCAGGCGTCAGGTCGACGAGTGCCTCATTGACACGGTTCTTCTTTGCCAGGCGCACGCATTTGTCGGGGAAACCCGTGTCTGGGTCGAGGCGCCGCTGACGTTGTGCTTCGATCATTGCCAGAGCTGGTTGGTCCACCGCTGTGTTGGAACCTGCTGCCAAAGCGACTGCATGTCCAGGGCGTAGGCAGGAGCCTCACATGTCCAGGCAGGCTACCGAGAAGGTGGTCTTGCCCGTTCCAGGGGGTCCATGCACTAGCACGGCGTGGTGGTTCAACGTGGCCTTCAGGGCCCTGGTCGCATCTTCGTTCGGCCTGTGCCTGTCAAGGATTATGTGGAGTGTGTCCAGGCTGGGAGTAGGACGCACTCTCTGAAAGACAGAGCCAGTCGCTTCTGAGATCTCCTCGTCAGAGAACGCCTTCAGGCCGTGGGGGAGAGGCGGTACCTGTTGCAGTAGGCCGTCACCGACAGCCTGCGCGTGATCGGCGTCGGGAACAATCTGGTCCAGGGTGGCGGCCGCCCTGGCCCTAAGGCTCAGCCCCAATGAACGAGCGTGCCTCAGGTCGTTGGCCAACTGTCGCTCCGACCGCGGGGCGTGCACAAAGGCCAAGAGGAAAGTCACCGGGGATAACTGGTGGCCAAACAGTTCCGCTGGGTTCTGGCGAAGGTAGTAGATCTGGTCGAGCGCCGCGCAATGCCGCCAGAACTGGATGTCAGAAGGGGCCTCGTCCACACTATACCAAGGATCATCCTCGCTAGGGGGGCGTTTCGCCTTGGTCTCGTCTTCGTGGAACTGACCACCCTTCCCACTATTGCAGACCACGATGCACCTGTTTGAAGGGTACCTGGCGGAAGGGCTGAGACCTAGCGCTTGAGCGTCCTTGGGGTGGATGGTGCCTCCCAGAGCAGGAGGCCACCAGACCGTGACGTCTGCAATCTTGTCTACTGTAGGGCCCGTGACGGAAATGTACAGCCACCTGCTCTCTTTGTCACGTTCCAGGGGTCTGGATGCGACCTTGAACATTGAGGGCCACTCCAACAGGAGAAGCTCTTTACCGACAGGCAGGCTCAAAGCATTCCGCAGCCGAAAGGTATCCAGGTCCTCCAGCTCCGTGTTGGCATCGATCTTGGAGACGCGAACTCCGAGAGCACAGTTACCTCTCCTGGCGAGATCCTCTCGAGTGGAGCCTTTGCCATCGTCTACCGTCTCGACCGAGGCCTGGCTTTCAACCCAGGCGATTATCCTTAGCGTTTGTCCTCGGTCCTGGAGAGAGTAGGGCCATTGCGAGGGAAGTCGAACGGCTCCGGTCAGCTCCCCGAGCGCTGCCTTGGGGTGGACTCTAGAGTCTAGAGTGCAGGGTGTCCAGCGGAACCGAGTAGAGACTGGCGACCTCTGAGGCAGCCAGCATGGCCAGTGACTCATCCAGGGCAGCTGGGCTCGTCGGAGAGAGAGCGTCGACCTCCGTCGCACTGTCTTCGGCCAACAGAACTGTTCGCTGCTGACAGGGTGTAGTCCAGGCGGGGGGAGGGCGAGGCGGCGGAGGCGGAGGGGGAGGCAGGCCCAAGGAGCCTGATGCCTGTCCAGGTGTGGGAAGTGGCCCGATGGTCGATTTCGCCCGCATCCTGTTCCCGTCGCCGCCCTCAGACAGCCTGAGGCCTTCCCTTGCGGCGCCCCGCCTATCCATCATGTGCGTCCGCACCCTCTCCGGGTCCACCCTGGTGCCCCCAGGGCAATTGTACGTAGGCGGATCGTCCCAGAGGGGGTAGGTAATGGGTACGTGTAGCGCGCCCTCTGGGATCGCGATGCCAGGGAGCGAGCGTACCCCGTCACGGGTAACCGCGGGCTGAACTGGCCTCCAGCCGCGCCAAGGCTTCCGCACGAAGGACACCCGGTGGTACGAGTCAAAGGGTCCCCCTCCACAATTGCACCAAAGATTTCCAGGAGTGACGAAGGTGTTCGGGTCTGGCCAGCCGTCCTGGCACCGTGCCTCCGACATCTCGAAATGCTTCTCGCTTAGGAGGTGCTCTGTGTCGTCGACGGGCCCCTGGCAGATCTCACACCAGCGCCGCCAACCGCCGCGGAAGTAGACCCAACGCATCCAGGGACAGAAGCGGGCCAGGAGGAGACGCGCGCCCATGCGCTCTGGCGGCCCGTTGTCACTGCACGGCAGGCAAGAGGGCCATCGACGGATGGGACCTTGGTTGTTTTTGGGCATTGTCCAAGGCGTGAGAAGATCCAGGGTGGCGGCGGAAGGCTGCTGCGCCTGGTTGCGGCAGCTGGAGCTGCGACCCGTCAGGACCTCAGTGCGCCGCGGCGGGGGGCGATCAGAGGAGAAGGGGGGGGGGGGGATTCTCCGGACCCTCAACGAACGGCGCAACCTGGTCCAAGTCACAGAGGTCGACGTCCGCGGCAGGGAAATGGGGGGGGGAGTCTGGGAGCCATCCCAGACGATCCAGGAGGTGACCGCCAGGTCGCCGGCGCGACGAAGGGCGTCTGCCCAAAAAACTCCTAGCGTTGCAAAACGGTCGGCAGCTTTGTTGAGGCGCCGACGCACAGCCTGCCATGTGAGGGTCCATCCGGCCTCGCTGGCTTGTCTGAGGGCGAAGTCCATCTGTTGCGCCAGGTGGAGCCGGCGGTAGCGACCGGTGCCGGCTCCGTACCGGATAGCCGCTAGATTGTCGCCAACCACCCGGGCCCCACGAAGCGTGGTGTCTAGATGGGGGAGCAGGGCGAGGCCCGCTCTACACCCGGAGGCCTCCGCCGTCTGCGCATTGTCGCAGCCTGGAAGGGCGACAATAGCGACCGCAACGACGCGCGGGCAGCCGCGGCGCGGGTCGTGACTCCAGAGGACCGCCGCCGCACCGGAGACCTTATCGCCTTCCCTGATCCTGCGAGCCCCACCATCGAAGGTGAGCTCATAGGGCCATTGGACCGTGTCGGCGGCAGGGAGTGGGGAGTCTCCGACGGTGATCTCCTCTGCCGCCCCCATATCCCTGCTAGCTCTGAGCACCAGGGCATGTAGGTCGCAGAGTCTGCAGTAGGTCTTGGTCCAGAGGGCACTGGGGGACCCGTCCGTCCTGGGGCAGGGAAACCAGCCCGCCCCTGGCGGCATCCAGCTCGCCCTGGCGTCGCAAGTTTGGAGAACGGCGAGCCGATCCCCGCTCCGCGCGGCCCTGATCGCGACGGGGAGGCGCCGGATTTCCCCCCCGGCGCGCGGAGCTTGCCTGCCGAGGTGCGGACCGGCAGCCCCATGAATGCGCAGCAGGTGTGGCCCTTGGGGATTGCACTGCTGACAGGGGTCTAGCATGGGGGCCCATACAGCGGTTTCATCCGCCTGTACGGCAGGGGCCTGCCCTTCTTGCATGTCATTATCGTCCTCATTGTCTTCCTGGAGGTCGGTACCGGGCACAGCGATTCCCTGGGCGATGAGTCTGGCAGCCTCATCGGCGCCGAGGGGAGCGCAGTCCAGGTTTACGCAGTATCTGAAGGAGATCTGGTGTAAGAGGCGGCAGGCAAGCCTCTGGTGTTGACCCCTGGAGCAAATCGCCGCGGGGAGGTCTCTGGGGTGGTCTGGGCCTCCGGCCTTTCCCCAGGCAAGGGCAGCGGCGGGGCACCAGCACCACACGTGCTCAGTGGTGGCTTCCCCCAGGCCGCAGAGAGGGCAAGCTCCGTAGAGTCCTTGTCGGATGGGAACGCTGATGCTGCCGAGTTGCCTTCTTTTCCCTGCAGCAAGTGAACGCAGGTCCTCGGGCAACGCGTCATCGCCAAGGAGGGGCCAGAGGGAAGCCTCTCCAGTCCAGGGCCCGAGGCACGTGTCGCACCAGGCCTGTCCCCGATCCCGTTGTCCGGCGGTGAGCCAAACTCTTTTGGCCGCCCTGCCGCAGCCGCACTGGTGGGGGATCCTGTCAGCGACGCTTCGTCGACGCGCGGACCCGGGTAGTCCGTTGGCCAGGACTCGTAGGACGCGATGCGCCCCGGTGAAGGAGGCACAGTGCCCGAGGAGGGACCATTCTGCGCCATCTGTTTGCGCCCATCTTCGCTCGTGGCTGGCTGTGGAGAACCAACTGCTCACAACGCGCCCGTGGAGCTGCGCCCAAGCCGCGACGTAAACTACGCGCCCAAAGTAGCGAGCCCGCCGTCTTGGGGGCTCTCTCATAGCACGATTGAAGAGGTCAGCGGCCCCGGCGTCGGTCAGAACTTTGGAGCCGGGACGGCGTGGTTCATCCCGCGGGGTGAAGTCCCGTGCCCATTTAACATGTTTGTTCCACCTTCTCCCAGCCTTGCGCCTCGCCTGCAGGGGCCCCCACAGGTCGTCGAGGGCGCGCGCCCTGGCAGCAATCGCCCGCGACGTGGCCACCGGGCACTTGGGGCAGCCAGGGACTTGGAAGCGGATCCCTAGGCCAGTGAGAATGTTGTCCGGGATCCAGGAGGCCGAGGCGAGACCGAGGGCGACTCGCAAGTGGGCCCGAGGTGTCCTTTCTTGCACGATGTCCGGGAGGGAGTAGTGGGATGGGTAAGGGATGAGTGCGATGAGATAGGTATTCCAGGCTAGGGCGGTTCTGGTGGGTGACACGCTTGCAAGGTGCCGTAGCTTGGGGGGAGGTTTGCCCCAGGTGCCGGCAACGTTGGCGTCGAGTTGCCCTTTTGTCATTGCACCCCTGGGCGGAAGGTTTTCCCCTTCGGCGGCCCGAGATACGACGCAGGCGCCGAGGTAGGGCCACTGGGAGCGAACAACTGACGAGCCAAAGGGGGTGTAGTCCATGGCACATCTCCACCACTCGTGGCTGCTGGCGGGGACCAGAGCCGTTATAAAATTGCAACTGCATGAGCAGCTCCAGGGAGTACACTGAGCCGCGATTCCAGGGCCTGCTGCACGACTTATAATTTCCAGGATAAGTCCCGCCGGGAGGCCTGTGACTGTTGCGGTGGTGCCATTGTCGCTGAAGTCCACGGGGGCAGTGTCCAGGTGCTGCCTGATGTTGATTCCGGATGGGGCTTCGATGCCCCTGCACTTGTGGGCTTCAACGAGGAACCCTGCCGATCGTGCGAGCCAGGGCAGGGCGATGCCGGCACGTAGTGATTGGGAGGTGGCGCCCAATAGGGCAGCCAGGTCGCCCACGTACGTCGGGTCGTCCGCCCCGGTGATGTCGGCCAGGGCGCTGATGAGAGGGTCGTAGCCCAGGCACCAGAGGAGCGGGGAGGCCGTGCCTCCCATTCCTATGGACCGCAAAAGTTTCCTTATTCTGCTCTTGTACCTACCTTTGCAGGTGCGCACACTCCTGCTGCCGACGAGGCAATCCACGGAATGCAAGAGCCAGGTCGGGAATTGCCAACGCCTCGTCAGCTGCCCCATCCATTGCAGGGATATGCGTTCAAAGGCTGTTCTGATCACAGAAGAGGACAGCGGTACTCGGGGCGGGGCCTAGGTGCCGCGCGGCGTCCCGTATATACCGGTCAACAGCCTCTTGGTGCGCGCCGAGCAGGGCGGCCCATGCGGGCCCAGGTTCGGTGTCGGCGACAGGTTCCAGGGCTAGGTGGTTGGTGGCGGTGGCGATGTTGGGTCCGCATTGCCCTCCGCGCTTGGCAGCCTGATTGGGGCTAAGCCCGGGTTCAATCACAGGGCCGAGGCAGTCAGCTATGGTTGCTCCGTGCAGTCTTCGAAGGCAAGTGGGGAGCTGCAAGGGACGCATGTCGTTGGGCAGCTCAGCGGCCGGTTTCTTGCCGATCCAGACCAGGAGGTCAACAGAGGGGCCTAGGACCAGGTCCAGGAACTCGGGGTTTAGCTCCGCGGCGTACCAGGCCTGGGCAAGGAGGCCGGCAACGAAGCGCGCTCCGGGATGGTACAGCTCGTACGGCTCCCCGTCCACTCCGGGGGCACTGCCGCTAGGTCCTAAAACGAGAGAGGCGAACCTGCCTCACTGCGGACTGGGAGAGTGTGGGAAATGTCTGGTGTCTTTTTGCCTGAAGTACTCGTTCAGGATGCAGTCCGCAGCAGGGGGGAGAGGAGGGGCGGTTTGCCAGATGGGACTTCGGCTCCGCCATAGGACATCGTCGACTTCCTTCGTGCGTTCCTTCCAGCTTCCGTCGTCGTCACGAACCCCGAGGATGGCATGTGTCCTGACGAAGATTTCTCGTCCCGTCCGGTAGTGGGAGGCGAGAGCGGGGCGCTCAACTCCAGGGCCCCTTTGCGCGGGAGTGAGGCGGGCGGCGCGTCTCTGCGCAGCGTCGTTGTTCCATCTTCGCAGCCAGAGGGCCGCCTGCTGAGGCGTCAAGTCGTTGCCGTCCCATTCATATTCAGCGAGCCATGCCGCAAGCGCCCCTACCGGGCGCGTCGTGGAGTTCGATCTTACTGCTGCCGCGAGTAGGGTCCCTGGCGAGCGGTTGGTTTTGCTTCTGCGCCACTTCCTCCACCAGTCCTGTATGGCAGCGGACATGGCGTGGCGGCCGAGAGAGAGGAGGGTGGGCAGAAGCGGGACGGTGTGGTCATCGCCCGGGTTACGCGATGCGTGAAGAATTTGCAAGAGCTTCACGGATTGCGGACGGGTGGTTTTCAACATGTCGCTCTCGCCTTAGCGCCGCGTGCATTCGTTTTGAACATGTGCAAGAGCTTCACGGATTGAGGGCGGATCGTTTCCAAAATGTGGTTCTCGCCGTAGCACCGCGCACATTCGTTTCCAAAACTTGCAAGAGCTTCACGGATGAAGGGCGGATGGTTTCAACATGTCGCTATCGCCTCAGCGCCGCGCACTCTCGTTTTGGGAAAAATGCACAAGAGTTTCACGGATTGAGGGCGAGTCGTTTCCAAAATGTGGTTCTCGCGTCAGCGCCGCGCACACTCGTCTTAAAAATGCTAATCGTTTCACGGATTCCAATGATCGGCGTACCAGAAATGGAGTTCGGAAGGACTCACGAATATGAGGGTGCAGCAGTTACGATGGCTCGCGATGCTGGAGTCCCAGGAATGGCGTTCTGGCACGATTCAGGATCGCCAAGACGCAACACTCAGCTTGATCCGTGGCGTTGGAATCCCGAGAACAATGGTTTGGCATGCCTCAGGGTCTGAAAACGGTTGTTTTCCATCGAGGCTGGTCCCTCCGTGGAAATGAACCGTTGTAGGGGCCTATGAACAGGGAGCTCGGGGGGAGGGTGTACTCCAACATCGTTGGTGACTCTTGGGTTTACACTGGTCCTCCTCTCCTCCTCCTCCTCATCTTCCTCCTCTTCCTCTTTCTCTTTCTCTTTCTCCTCCTCCTCCTCCTCCTCCTATCCCTCCTCCTCCTCCTCCTCCTCTTCCTCCTCCTCTTCCTCCTCCTCTCTCAAGCCATTCGGGCTCAAGCTCAGTTTGCCGGCCTGAGTTGCACAGCACCTCCACGCGGTGTTCGAGGGAGTTGCCCGCAGCCGTGTCCCGTCCCGCAGCTCATGGGGTCAACCAAGGCTCGGGGCTACCAGCAGCAGTGGATCGGCAGGCCGCGCGACGCGACTGTGGAGCCGACAGTACGCGTGCGAGTGCGTGCGAGTGCAACGCGTGCGAGTGCGTGGAGCCGATGCAACGCGTGCGAGTGGATCATGGGTGCCACGCGTGCGAGCGCAACGATCGGCTCGACCGGGCATTGAGACTGCATCGAGGCCGCTCCCGCTCGCCCGGCGCACCTGGCGTGCGGTTCGGCGGCAATGAGGTGAAGCACATCGACGACGGGACGTAGCGCGGGCGCCAGCGCGACGACACGAGCACCTCCGCCAGGCGCCCGCCACCGCCGCCAACAACCCCGGCATGCAGGCCATCCTCCAAGCCCAGATCATCCGCCTCTCCGCTCTCTCGCCCGAGATCCACGAGGCCAAGGAAACGGTAGTGCACATGAGGCAGGCTGATGGTGCCTGGAGGGCCGCAGACACCAGACATGGACAACTCGTCAACAGCGTCATCAAGCTACGAGGGGGCTTGTCCGCGGCCGAGGCCAAGGAGGCCGAAGCAGCGCTGCGGGTGGCCAAAACGAAGTCCATCAAGAAGATGGCGGCCGAGGCGCTCGCCAAGGCCGAGGGCGTGTGCGGCAACCACGCCAGCCAGGACAGCCAGGACCCAGCCCCAGTCTTCACCGTGAGCTGGGATCCGCAGCTGTGCTCCAGTGCCCGACTTCGAGGAACGCGAGCAGGCCGAGCTCGATGCCGTGAAGAAAGGGCTCGAGGTGCCCAAGAAGCAGCTCGACATCAAGGGGCCCCAGGCCCACAGCCTCATCAAGCGCGCACGCGAAGTGCGCACTGCGCAGGAGGAGAAAGCAACAGGAGAAGCGGAAGGGCCCGGACGGCGACTCGACGGCGGCAGAGGCCAGCAGCGGCACCGCCGATGGCGCAAGCAGTGAAAGCGCGGGCGCTGGAGGTGGAGGGGGAGGGAGGGGGAGGAGGAGGAGGAGGAGGAGGAGGAGGAGGAGGAGGAAAAGGGGAGGAGGAGGAGGAGGAGGAGGAGGAGGAAGAGGAGGCGTAATTTGCCTGTCATATCACAACAAATGCAACAACATGTCAACTCTGAATGGAAGGATTCTTAAAGCAACTACATGTCAACACAAAGTGAATATAATCGGCATTACCTTGGTCTTGGGATCCTCCTTTGGTCTCGGACTGAGTATGCCCAACTATTCGGGCACTCCTGGCCCAGTTCGCCCTCAGCGTTTCGGCGTGTGGTTGGCCATCCTCTTCAGGACCTGCCACAACCAACCACACGGGGCAGGCCGACGCTGTCACGAACGACATCCCTGTTTCCTCTGGGACTCCTTCGTACACACCAAAGTTGCCAGAAGATGTCAAGCAAAGTTATTGGAACCTGCTGTTTTGGCCCTCAAAGAAGGGAGGGAACAACTGCCCCCTCTTTCGTGACACCGTCGGCACCTGGCGGACTGGCCGCAGGTGCCCCCTTTCCCCTTGAATGTCTGACCCCCCGCCCCCGTGACCAGAGCACCGACTGGAGCACAGGACGGCGGAACCGACTTCACAGCAGGCATGCCGGAATCTCTTTGTAACACGCGCGGGCATGCCGGAATCTCTCGGACTGATGGGAAAAAGGCTGCGCCGCCGAAGACGAGCTCCTGGAAAGCTTCGGCTGATAACCCGTAATTTGCCTGTCATATCACAACAAATGCAACAGCATGTCAACTCTGAATGGAAGGATTCTTAAAGCAACTACATGTCAACACAATTGTAATAGAATCGGCATTATCTTGGTCTTGGGATCCTCCTTTGGTCTCGGACTGAGTATGCCCAACTATTCGGGCACTCCTGGTCCAGTTCGCCCTCAGCGTTTCGGCGTGTGGTTGGCCATCCTCTTCAGGACCTGCCACAACCAACCACACGGGGCAGGCCGACGCTGTCACGAACGACATCCCTGTTTCCTCTGGGACTCCTTCGTACACACCAAAGTTGCCAGAAGATGTCAAGCAAAGTTATTGGAACCTGCTGTTTTGG
>CAUYUJ010000498.1:88219-93219 GCA_963575745.1 Prorocentrum cordatum
TCGAATAAAAATGCGGTGCTAAGATATCGCCGGGGGGGTTCTTAAATGCTTCCTGGGGTTAGGTGGAGCTCCCTATGAGGCCACGAAGCGTATAAGGAGGGCGCCAAAATGGGGCGTGGCCGCCATGCGAATCCTGCCACTGGGGCCTTAGGTGGACCTCCCTACGGGGCCACGAAACGCGTGAGAGGTGTACCACAATGGGGCGGTGCCGTCCTGCGAGTTCCGCCACTGGAACCTTAGGTGGAACTCCCTATGGAGCCACGAAACGTGTGAAGGGCGTGCCAAAATGGGGCGGCGATGCCATGCGAGTTCCGTCACTGGGACCTTAGGTGGACCTCCCTTTGGGGCCACGAAACGTGAGAGGGGTGCGCCGCAATGGGGCGGCAACGCAATGAGAGTTCCCCCACTGGGACCTTAGGTGGAACGCCCTATGGGGCCACGAAACGTATGAGGGGTGTGCCAGACTAGGGCGGGGATGCCATGCGAGTTCCGCCACTGGGACCTTAGGTGGGGCTCCCTATGGGGCCACGAAACGTGTGAGGGGTGTACCAAAACGGGGCGGGGATGCCATGCGAGTTCCGCCACTGAGACCTTAGGTGGAGCTCCCTGTAGGGTCACGCAACGCGTGAGGTGTGTGCCGAAACAGAGACATGCGGAGGGCAGAGGCAAGGAGGGGGAGGAGGGGGGAGGAGGAGGCGAGGAGGAACGCGGGGCACCCTCCCATCAAAACGAGGACCCAACACCAACGAGGAGGAGGAGAGGAGTGAGAGAGCACGCCCGTGGCGCCAGGCACCCTCGTCGTAGCTGCTGCCCACCCTTCGGGTGCCCTGGTTCCGAGGCAAGCTACCACGCTACCCCCCCCGCTTCGGGGAGCCCCCCCGACCTCCGAAGCACCCCCCGTCCTCTCCTCTCCCCCCCTTCATCCATGCAGGGGGCCGGGGACAACGGAGCTTGGAGGGAGGGTTTGTTGCAGCATCGCTGACGAGTCTTGGGTTTAGACTGGTCCTCCTGGTCCTTCTCCTGTTCCCCCGCACCCTCCTGTTCCCCTTCCTCCACCCTCCACCCCCTCCCCACCTTCCTCCCCTCCTCCTCATCCGCCTCTCCACTTCACCGCCCCCCCGTCGACCACACGACGACGACGACGACGACGACGACGACGACGACGACGACGACGATGATGATGATGATGACGATGACGATGCCGCCGATGATACCACCGACGACAACGCCGCCGCCGCCGAAGCCGCCGCCGCCGCCGACGACGACGACGCGGAGAGGCGGTGAGGGGGAACGTGAGAGGGTGACCACAGCTCAGGGGGGAACAAATATCGAGCTGAAATTAGCAATATATCGGCGATAGGCCCGCGATAGCAAATCCGCACGCGCCTGGGCGGGGCGGGCTATCGGGCCCCTATCGGAGATTAACGGGCGAATCGGGGTCGATGCATCCCCGTCCCGGTGAATTTCTGGCCCAAAACTCAAGCCTCCGGCGGCCGTTCGGGGCGACCCAGACACCCCCAGAACGCTCTCGGCGAGGGCCTCGAAAATCTCCAAAATGGTTCGAAGACGATTGAAAACGTCCCAGGACACTCCCCCGGAGCCCATCCCCCCCTCATGTTGCCCCCGCTGGCCATCGCTCGGACGTCCATTCCCTGTGCTTTTGTCCGGTCTCGTGCGTGGGTTTTGTCGCCAAATGATCTAGGATGCTCCTCGATGGCCCTCGCCGAAGGAAAATGCACACCTCCGAGCGATGCCAAGCCTGAGGAGAGGCGGCGGCTAGCGGCGGCCGGCCGGGCGCCATCACCCGGCGGACGCGGCCGCGGGTGGGCCGCCGGAGCTCCTGCGGGTGGGCCGCGCCACCCACAACGGCGGCCCTGCGCCATTCCGCCCCACGCCTCTCTCCATCCTCCATCCTCCATCCTCCTCGTCCCTCCTCCTCCTCCTCCTCCTCCTCCTCCTCCTCCTCCTCCTCCTCCTCCTCCCCCTCCTCCTCCTCCTCCTCCTCCGATCCCCCTGATCATCGTCGTCACCCGACTCATCCCCTTCTTTCATCCACCCAAATCAACACCGCCCTCCTCCTCCTCCTCCTCCTCCTGCTCCTCCTCCTCCTCCTCTGTTTGAAAGATCCCGGCATTCTCGCCTTGCCAGCTTCCCGACGCTCCAAGACAGGCCAAGAGGCCCCCAAAACTGCCCCAAGATGACCCAAAAGGGGCCCATGAGAACCTCAAAGGGACCCAAGAGGGCCCCAAGACCGTCCAAGAGGCCTCCAAGACAATCGAAGAGGCTCCCAAGATGGTTGTGAGAGGGAGCCCAGACGGGGGACCCGAACGGACATTTCGAGCCCTCGGCTTGAGAAGCTCTCAGACCCCCAGAGGCCCCTCAGAAACCCACCAAGAAGCCCCAAGAGGCCACCAAGAGACCCCCAGGAAGCCCCAAGAGGCCCCCACGAGGCTCCCAAGCGGCCCCCGAGAGCTTCCCGAGAGGCCCCCAAACTACCCCCAGGAGGTCCCCGAGAGCTTCGTCGTTGTGGTCGTGGTTGTCGCCGCCATGCAGGGTCGGCGGCACCAGCCGTAAGGCCTTCGCAAAAACTCCTTCCTGTCGCACCCCCAGACGTGTTGGTAGGACGGACGGGCCGGGCGTTTCGCCTGCGACTTCCCCACCCTTTATGTGGGAGGCCTGGAAATGGGCACCAACACCTAGACAGAGGGCTGCCTCCACAGGGGGGAAGTGATCCTAGATTTCGGTGTTGGTGGTAATATTTCGGCCACCTTGGAAGCCAGAATATTACCACCATCACCGAGATCGGGATCTTCCTCCCTCGGTGGAGGAACACCGCCGATCTTGGTGTTGGTGTCAACCTCTGGGCCTGCGATTATGATCCTGAAGCTTTGACTCTTCAACAGCTTCAGGATGGAGGGCGGCCCGTTTTCAAAGTGTGGCCCTCGCCTCAGCGCCCCGCACTGTGTTCTTTGCAGCAGATTCAAGGATGAAGGGTGGTTCCTTTCCAGAATGTGGCCCTCGCCTTAGCGCCGCGCACATTCGTCTCAAAAGCTTGCAGCAATTTCAAACATGTCTGTGGTCAGTTGCGTAGATCTGCCGCGTTGAAGTCTCAGGAATGGCATGTTGACATGGTTGAGGATTCCCAGACGGTTGTCTTCCAACGGGGCACTTCCCACAATGAAGTAAACAAGATTGGAGGGAAAATGCATTGCAACATCGCTGATGCGTCTTGGGCTTGCACTAGTCTTCCTCCGCCTCCGAAAGACAATACGCGAGAACATACGAGAGATCATACGGCAGACCGTACGGGAAACCACGCGGAAAACCACACAAGAGACCAGACAGGAGACCACCGCGGAGACCATACAGAAAGCCATGCGGGAGACCACCCGGGAAACCACACGGGAGACAGCACGGGAGACCACGCAAGATACCATGCGGGGGACCATACGGGAAACCGCATCGGACACCACACGGAAAACCATACGGGAGACCCTACGGGAGACCCTACGGGGGACAACACCGGCTACCATGCGGGAGAGCATGCGGAAAACCGCACGGGAGATCATACGGGGGACCATCCGGGACGCCATAGGTGACGAACGAGCAACACACACCCATACCCATAGGGGGGCCGTTGAGAGGAGGACTGGCTATGGGTATGGGTGCGGGTTGTCGGACCCTGGGGCACGCTCCCGTTCGAGCGGGGACCCCCATCCGACAACACGCACCCATAGCCCTCCCCCACCCCCCTATGGGTATGGGTGTGTGTGTGCGTGTGCTGTTGGTTCGTCAATAGGGGAGACGATGCAGGAGACCACACGGGTGACCAAGACCCCGGGCCGATTCCAGATCCAGCGAACCCCGTGCTCAACATGTGACCCTTGCAGACAAGCTGTTCAGGACTAGGGGAACCGAGGGCTTCGAAGCCAACGCGTACGCTGCTGACCAAGGAAAGGGACTCGGGTTAAGGCACGGGGTGTACACCTAGACACAAGTACCCATCGCTGCTGTAGTCCCCACCCCCGCGGGCTCCACAAGCGAAGGATAGGGAAAGGGGTGGAAGGAGGGGGTGAGAGACGGGGAAACGAAAAGGAAGTGGACAAGGGAGAAATGGAGGAGGAGGGACGAAGGGCGGGGGGGAGGAAGAAGAGGAGGAACGAGGGGTGAGCGGGAGAAGGATGAAGAAGAATGAGAAGGGAGAGCAAGGATGAGAACGATGAGGACGATGACGAGACTGACGGAAGAAGAAGGCGTAATGGGTGTGTGCAGGTGGGGTGGTATCATCCTCCTGATCCTCCTCTTCCTCCTCCTCCTCCTCCTCCTCCTCCTCCGTCTCGTCCTCCTCCTCATCCTCTTCCTCTTCCTCCTCCTCCTCCTCTTCCTCCTCCTCCTCCTCTTCATCCTCCTCCTGATCATCGTCATCAGCATCATCGCCATCACCTTGACCATCACATTCATCATACTCATAATTAAAATCGTCCTCGCCGTCGTCCCCTCATCACTGTCATCGCAATCATCAGACAAGTTCAAAATACCAGTCACCCAACCATCATCACAACCAATCACCAGCATCATCTCACTTCAATCGTCATCAATATCATCGTCGTCGTGTCGTCGTCATCATCATAATCAGCAGCATCATCATCAGCAGCATCATCAGCAGCACTATCAGCATCAGCATCAGCAGCAGCATCAGCTTCATCATCATCATCATCATCATCAGCAGCAGCAGCAACATCATTATATCAACATCAGCGTCAGCATCAGCATCATCGTCGTCGCCATCACCATCATCATCAGCAGCAGCATCAGCATCATCATCATCAGCATCATCATCAGCATCATCATCATCAGCAGCAGCAGCATCAGCATGAGCATCAGCATCAGCATGTGCATCAGCACCATCACCATCATCAACATCATCATCATCAGCATCAGCAGCATCCTCATCATCATGCTTTATTTCATCATCATCATCATCATCATCATCATCATCA
>CAUYUJ010000498.1:98219-112913 GCA_963575745.1 Prorocentrum cordatum
CCTCGGATGTATACGATCCCTGTAACAATTTCTATACGAAGGGCATTTGTTTTCAGGCTGCATTGCAGGGGGGTACACGATGCCTCGACGGCGCCCGCGACGACCCCCTGGCGCGCACGGTGAAAAAAAAGTTTCGCGCCCCGCAGAGTCTATTCATTAGCCCAGGGGGGGGGCCATTTGTTAATCACAAGCTGATATTACAGCAGGCACCCTTCGCTATGTCACTGAGCTACTCTGTGCTCATAGCTGTCACTCCATGTTGAAAGTTCGCCGACCCCCCACTTACCAGGGGTGCGTCGTTGGTGCCAGAAGTTCGCTGGGAGCACTGGTCCAGCCGATGCTCTACGTCCTGTGCGCTTCGCGCTCTAGTTCCAAACGGGTGAGGACTTCCGCCGCCCGTGCCTTTTTTCAGCGTCTCTTACTTGGGAGATCTGGGCGAGTCGTAACTGCACGTGGCCAGGCGTGTAAGGTAACTGGCTGTCTCCCCCCCGCTGGTTCCGCCTCCTCAGGGGTCCAAGCTCCTGTTTAGGGGGGGGGGGGGGGGCGAGCTCGTCAGCACACCGCCGTGGCCCCCTGGTGCCTTCCCGAATCCGCCCTCCGTGGCGCCCCAACATAAAAAAAGGCAGCTCACGAGGGGCTCCGACCACCCACTGTGGCCCCAAGACGGCGCGAGAGACCCAGCCGACACTTAGAGGGCCCAAGGGGGCCTTCCAGAGGGCCTTCAAGAGGAGTACAGCCGACCCGTATAGCAAGGACGCGCGATGAGGACGCAACGGCCTTGGAAGGCCACGCCGACACTTTGCGAGCCGGGCGCGGCCAGCGAAAGCGGCCGAGGATGGGCCGAAGAGTACTCCAGATTTCGTGATAAAAGGGAGGGGGTCTGGACCCTCCAAGACAAGCCATTTCAGACCCCCCCCGTGGGAGAACCCTCCAAAACACCGTCCCCAGACCCCCCAGGCCCTCCAAGATAGCCCGGAAGAGGCCCCCCCCGAAATGAGACCCCCCTCCCTTTATTACGAAATCTGGAGTACCCTTGGGAGGGTTGCCCAGCCTGACTATGTGGACCGACTGCAGAGCTTCCTGGGGGCGCTCTCGGAGTTTCGTGCGCCCGCCCTCTCGGGCGCCGCACGGCCCACGGCGGCCCGCGAGGCCCGCCCCCCCCCCCCCCCCCACCCCCCGGCCCAAGGCGGCCCCCAAGAGGCCCCCGGGGAGGGTCCGGAGAGGCGGCCCAGGAAAAACCTATAGGACGGCCCAAGAGGACTTAAGAGGACCCAGGAAAAACCAGGAAAAACCCAGGAAAACCTAGGACGGCCCAGGAAAAACCTGGGACGGCCCAAGAGTTCTGTTGCTCCCGTCGTACTGAAGGACCACATCCCATGGGAGGAGGGTCGCGAGAGAGTGTCGAGACGGTGTCGGACGAGTCTCCCCCAGGGCCCCCCACGTGAAGACCCTCGAGTTTTGGTGCTTGTTGTTGTGTTCGAGATTCTTCCTGGTGGTCAATCAAGGCTAAAGCAGTTTGGAACGTCATGGATAACCCAAGAGACCCCAAAGACGGCCCAGAGGAACGAAAAGCCCCAAGACGGCCCAGGAGACCCCAAAGACGGCCAACAGGAACGAAAGAGGGCCCCGGGAGGGGCGCAAGAGAGGGCCCGGAGGGAGGACTCGCATGGGCCTCGGGAGCCCTCCCGGACGGCCGCCAGGGCGTCCAGGAGGCTCCCGAGAAAGCCCCACGACAAAAGCGGAAGCTGACTACCTACCGGACCACCCCAACCCAAAACCCGAACTTGACCCGAAGTTCGGATTGGGGGGGGTACGGGATCCATGTGTTGTTTCAATGTTCCCCGACCCCCCCCACCACACTAGAAACGGAGGTCGAATTGAGACCTTCTGGTTGGGTTGGGGTGGTTTGGTGGGTGGTGAGAGGCAGAGGCGGACGAATCAGCCACACGAAGGAAGCATGACGCACATACGCCGAACAGATCGCCTTCTGGGGAAACGCGATATCGATAAATGTTGTTTTCTGACGCCGAGGTCAGAATCTCCAGAACTCCACAACCCCCTGAGGCCTGGTCAAGACCGGGAACTACCAGCGCACGCAAAAAGAATTGAGTTCTTGGTCGCCTGATCAGGTGCGAGCGGAGGAGGAGGAGGGGGAGGAGAAGGAGGGAGGAGGAGAAGGAGGAGGAGAAGGAGAAGGGAGGAGAAGGAGAAGGAGAAGGAGAAGGCGAAGGAGGGAGGAGGAGAAGGAGGAGGAGGAGAATTTTTTTCCAGTGCGCCGCTGCCAGCCAACCTCCAGAGTGCAAAAGATGCAGGGGTTGCCTGGCAGGGAAAAGGAATTACGCCATCCAGCTCGTGGAGGTCGTAGACGGCGGGAAGCCCTTGCAAACCCGCTGCAAAACCTCGAGCTGGTGTTTTGTGATGGCGCGCGGTCCCAGCACGGCCACGGGATAAGGCTCCCGCAAGGAGTCAGGGCGAGCTATTGCCCACGAGCCGCATTCACCGCAAAAGGTGAAAGCACCCTTATGCCACAAAACGTGTGACGGGTGGACCGCCTTGCCAGCGACCCAAGGGGCAACACGCTGGGGGGGCGGGTCGAGCCTCAGGCGACGCCATAGGGCTTCATCCCTGGCGGCCAGGGACCGACCTGGCCTCGCCCACTTCTTCACGGTGACCTCCTCCGCCACCACCGACTCCGAACCCCCAACTCCACCTCCTCCACAAGCAGAGCAAGCCGAGCGGAGCCTCGCACGGAGCGAGGGGGCAGCATCGGAGATCGAAGCCTTGCACATCCCACAAGTCCAAACGCCAAAACCGAGCTCCCAAACGTGCGACGAACCCCTCACATCAGCTTCGATCCACCGACGCCTGCGGAGCACAAGATCAATGGGCTGCTTGCGCAGCCTGCGCTCTGGCTCGGCCTCGAGGGCAGCACACTCGAGAATGATAGAGGCGTTACGCTTGAGGATGGCGCAAGCATTGCCAACTAGCTCATTATAAGCCTGAACAACTCCATTCGGAACCTGGCATTCCCGAGCACGCAATTCAGCAAGCTCATCAGCGACAGAGTTGAGCACTACCTGGTCCCAGTCTACAGAGTCGCCAAACGGGCGAGCTTTTGGGGATCCTCCAAGAGGTGGCTGGGAACATGAAAAAGCTGGAAGTCCCCAGGTCGCTCCGAGAGGAGCTGCCAGAATTCCCACCAGAGATCAAAATTTGCCAGCCTCGCAGAGGCAGCACGGCCAGCCAGGAAACCTTTGACAATATTGGCATGGTCGGTGACCACGCGCAGAGCTTGGGCAGGGTCAACGCAACGAAGGCACTCAACAATGGCCGCAAGCTCTGCGCGGGGAACCGTTTGTCGAACCGAGTCGAGTATACCTGTGACTCCACAATCCCAATCGAAATCATCGCTAGGACGGAACCGCACAAAGGCAAAGGCAACCCGTCGGAGGACAGGAAACTTGGCACTGGCAAACTGCCCTCCCGTGCCATCAGTGGCATAGAGGCCTCCTGGCAGACAGCCTGGAAACAAGGCCCCAGGACAACGCCGCCCCTGGAGGTCCCTGGAGTCAGGCACAGGAGGGAGGTTGAACCAGGAAAGGGGAATAAGTCCACGCATCCAGAAACACGGATACTGGAGAGCCTCCTGCTGGGCACCGTGCCTAAGGTGCTGAGAGTCAACAATCTCCTGGACCTGCGAAGAAGAATTACACATGCACTCCCAAAACCTGTGGCAGGAGGTCTCGGGGTCACGCTGGCAACGCCTACAAATGGGATCAGGAGCCATCTGGGCCCTGTGCCTTCTCTCATCGGTCCAATAGCCTCCAGAGAAAAAGAACCGAATCATAGCCGCGAGGTCCCGACGCCCATCCTTCTCGAGGGAGGCAACAAGGTCCCAGACATGGTGAAGAGAGACAGGCCCCTGGATTCCAGCGCCATCTAGGTGCTCGGAAGCCTGGCGCCACTGTAGGGTGTCGAAGGAGTCGTCAAAGGCCTCGAGAAGAAGGCCTAGCGGGCCGTGCCCGTCATCCATCACCTGCCACTCGTCACCACAAGGCGCGATGAGAGTGAAAGGTGAGGGGCACTGCCATCCTACCGCCAACATCGTGGCTTGAAAAGCCGCCATCGGGCCACGGACCCAGGACCACCCTTTTTCGGACCTTGGCCAAGGAGGCCGCCCAGAGACCGGCCAGGCGACGGAAGAGCCCAGGGCGGCCCGCAAGGCGAGCAAACCACGACTTGACGACACGCCGAACGTAAACCTGGAGGGGGTCCTGGCCATAGCCAAAAGTGAGACGGATAGCGGTTGTGGCACACACTCCTCTCTGAGGGGTCTTGCTGGCAGCACGAGCCATGCTGCGGAGGCCTTTGAGCATGGAGGGAGAGACACCGTGAATCTCGGGCGCCCACATGGCCTTCGCATAGGCATTAGGAAAAAAACAAATTACTGGCTTGCCTGCACGTGCGCCCAAAACTGAAAATCTTACTAATGGCATCCCGTCCCTTGGTGAAACGGGTCTTCCTGACAGCCACAGTCCTTCTGGCGCCCAAAGCGGCGTCGCGCCCCAGATCCCTGGCGGCCAGAGCCACCGAGAACTCACAGCCCTCACTGACAGCAATCCTGGAAAGCTCAGCCCGAAGGCCTGGCGAGGACGCGAGCAAATGGGACTTTCCCAGGGGCAACTCACAGCGACGCCTCCTGAGGCCAGTGAGGAGGGCTCGAAGCAGGATGGGAAACGTAGCAACGATGGACGAATGCGCGCCAAAAAAACGAGCTGAGATATCATCAACCCACTCCCGCAGCCTAAGGCCACCGACCGATCCATTGGCTCCTGCGAGGGGTTGGTGCAAATGGGCCCGCGCAAGGGAGGTGGCCTGGCCACACCCAGCCAACATGCCCCCATGGGCCAGGATCCCAGGATGGACAGCCCCCTTCCAACGACAAATGCCGAACACCCAAGTAGATATCGATGGCCAGGGCCAACAGACGGAGTGGGTAATCTAATTCTCGAGCCGCTTCCACCAAGTCCTTAAAAACAGACTTGGTCATAATACTTCTTCATATCCAGCAAAAGGCCCCCGACCTGGAAACCGCCGTGGAGGGCGAGTTCCGTTTCAAGCTCGTCAAGCCGAACAGCCACGTCGGCCTAGCCCCCAACAGTCTGGCCCCAGGGCCCGTGCGCCCCACGGCCCCAAGCCGCGATGAAAGGCTTCCTGATGCGCAAGAGAAGCGCATCAACAAAGCCGAGCAGCGCAATGGGCCTTTTTCCACCGTCAGGCTTCGGAATGAGGGCGATCAAGGCAAAAAGCTGCTGAAAAGGCAAAGTGCGCTGCTCCTCAATGGCCTCTAGAAGCTGAATGAGGCGGAGCTTGGCCTCAACACTAGCCTCCTCGATTAAGCGCGGCTCAATAAAATCCAAGCCCTGACCCCTGGAGTCAGGCAACGACTTGAGCGCGCGATTAAGGGCGCCCAGGTCGATCGGTGGCAAACGCGGGGACGACCGAGCGCACTTACGCAGGGCAGCTTTCGCAGCCCGCGCCTCGCCCTTGTCGCGCTGTTGCCAGATGGCCGCCCAAGCGGCCGCTTCAAATTCCAGGGGCTGATCTAGGGCTGAGCAGGGTCCTTCCTCACCGATCTTTTCGGCCTCCAGAGGGTCCAGGGGCGGCTTCAACAGCCGATGGGCCGGCCCCGCAGACCTGCAAAGCGCCCCCTGGAGCCAGGCCTTACACGAAGCCTTCTGAGCCTGAAGAGCGTCACGGTGGGATTTTTCAGACACCTGCTGAAGCTCAACTAGCAAGTCTTGCAGCCCGTCGAACGGCAGCTCCGAAATACGCTGAAAACGAATCTTCCACAAGTTAAAGGTTCCACACTGACCCGCATCGGAAGGGTCAGACGGGGGATGGGGCACCTGCCGAGAAAGCCAAGCCATAGTGGCACGAAATTGAGCTGCATGCTTACGGTCAGGCTGCGGCGGGATATCCTCTAAGGAATCCTGCGGGACAAGCTTAAGCAACAGCCTGAGTTTGACAAAAGCAGCTTGCCAGAAACGGGCGTCACGGTCTGCCTGGCAGGGCCCCTCAACCTGGGCGGCCGCGAGGGGCACCAAACGCAGCCTGGGCTCCTGGCGACGACCTATAAACTGGAAAACCTGATCCTGGGCCAAACCAAGCTTCGAGAAGGCCTCCAGCCCCAGAGCAACAATCCAGGTAGACCACTGGGCACCTAAATCGAGAATGACCTGGATGTTGCCATGCTCGAGCTCGAGGAGACTGGCAGCGGCATAGTTGGCCTTGAAGAAGTCTGGCCGCTTACGTTGCAGCAGCTGCGCCTGCACCAGGAAGTGCGGCCAGGCTTCAACAGGGGCAGCAACGCCTTTGACAGGAATGGGCTTAGGCCGCATGGCCTTCCATACCATGATGGCCCTGGGGGAAGCCAAAACATGAAACTCCAAAGCGGCGCGAGTGCCCCAAGGCACTGGAACAAGCGACCTAAACTGGACGGCGCTAGAGAAACTAGCAGATACCAAAGCGCAATCGATCCGACTGGTGGAGACCCCAGAGCACGCAACTGAAACACCAGGCATAGGAACAGGGACGAGGCCGAGAGGCTCCAGCCAACCTGACTCCTCAAGAACACTCTGGTCCACCTGCCAGTCGCCCACCACAAAGGCGGGAACACCTGCCGCGCTCAGATGGGCGCCGAGGTCAGCCAGCAGCTCGAGGTTCTGACCGCTGAGCTCACCCCCCGTGACCAGGCAGACAGGGACGCTGGTCAGGGAAACCTTCCGAAGCCTCAAGGTACACAGCAACCACCGAGCCGTTCTAGCCGTAGTCCACTCACCCGCCTCGCATGTTAACTGTGAGAGCCCAAGATGAGAACGCGCGGCAACCAGAACACCTGACGATGCATCATCAGCGAGCGTGGGCTCAGCGGCCTGCGCCACAACCTTCCAGCCCAGCGTGTGAAGCTTCTTGGCCATCGCCTGGTACTTGGAACCGCGCATCCTGTGCTCGACAAAAATGATGATGTCTGCCGCCGAGCATGCAGCAACCCACCTGCAAGCGGTTGGGCCCCATACGCTGATGTTGGAGTAGACAATGGACAAGGAACGCTGAGGGGCGGTGTCACTGTCAGGGTCAGGCCCAGGCCCCTGACTCCCATCGTAATGCGAATCCAGCAAAATGGGTCCGCCACCTGTCCCACTAGGGGCACCACTGGGCGATTGCTCCAACCCCGTGGGCCGCAGGGCAGGGTTCGACGGCCCTGCGACCAAAGAACCTGGCGAACCAGGATTTCCAGCAGCACAAACAAGCGACCCACCAGTAGCGACAATAGCCCCAGGGCCTGAGGCACGGTTGGGGGTGTCAAACTCACGCTCAGCAAGGACCAAGGAGCGGGCGTGGCGACGACGTTCCTCTTCCCATGCATCAGGGTCTGACTGCGAAAGCAAACGCATGTTGTTATGGTAGCGAGCCCTCACACTCCTCCTGGACCTCCAGGCCGAAAGACAGATGTCATGAGCCATGTCACGCCTCACGACAGCCAAGTTTTCAATGCCAGTCCGAGCCGACTGCTCCAAGACGAGAGGATCGTAAACACCCTGGGTAAGCAAGTTCGCAACATAAGTGACACACAAGCGCATCCAGTAAGCTTGGTTGGTGGGCTCATCCAACAGACTCGGGTCCTGGAGCCAGAAGTTTGTGTATAACCGAAGACGGCGCTCCATGATAAGACGCTGACGAATGGCCTCACGCCGTTCAAGATCCTGGTCCTTACAGGTGAGGACCGAGTTCGCGGTGTGCCCTACGGGCTCCCGCAGGACCGCGCACCCTTGGGAGCCAGGGGCCGTCCCCTCTCCAGCGGCGCCTCCCACGTCGCACGCCTTCTGGAGCCAGCGCAGCCGCCTGCCTGCCGTTGAGGTCGAGCACGGGGCCGAGGTCGCCGTCGAGCCCGAAGCAGTAGATGCCGCAACCAACGCAGTAGTGGCCGCACCGCAAGCACATGTGGCGTCGTCTGCCGAGCCTCCAGCAAGACTCGCGCCGCGGGAATCCGTGCTGAGGTCTTGGCAGAGCCAACCTGCAGCGGGTACCGTCCGCGGGGTCATTGCCTTCGCAGGCACGGTGAGTGAGCGCCCATCGTATGAACCCGAAGCACATGTGGCGTCGTCTGCCGAGCCTCCAGCAAGACTCGCGCCGCGGGAATCCGTGCTGAGGTCTTGGCAGGGCCAACCTGCAGCAGGTACCGTCCGCGGGGTCATTGCCTTCGCAGGCACGATGAGTGAGCGCCCGTCGTATGAAACCGACGAGGACGTAGTAGCATCAGGAGAGGTCGTCAAAAGCGGAAGAGGAAAGGGGCCGGAGGAGAGGAGAAGAGGGAGCAGGAGGAGGAGCAGGAGGAGGAGGCAGAGCAGGAGGAGGAGGAGAGGGAAAGGGGAGGAGGGCAGAGCAGGAGGATCGAACGAACGCGCGTGCGAGACGCATGGGAGCCTGGCTGCCGCGGAGCTTTCCCCCCGGTTGTTCGCGCACGTCGGGCGACAGGGAGAGCGACGCGAACCCCTGTCGCCGCTCCGTCTACTGCTATTCCTCACTCTCCCCCCCGCCCTTCGGCCCCCCTTCCCCTCCTCCTCCTTTTCCTCCTCCTCCTCCTCCTCCTCCTCCTCCTCCTCCTCCTCCTCCTCCTCCTCTTCACCCTCGCCCTCCTTTCAGCCCCCCGTCCTCGTCCTCCTTCTCCTCCTCTTCCATTTCCTCCTCCTCCTCCTCCTCCTCCTCCAACTCCTACTCGTCCTCCTCCTCATCCTCCTCCTCCTGCTCTTCCTCCTCCTTCTCCTACTACTCCTCTCTCCTCCCTCCTCCTCCTCCTCCTCCTCCTCCTCCTCCTCCTCTCCTCATCATCATCATCATCATCATCATCATCATCATCATCATCATCATCAGTCATCATCATCATCATCATCATCATCCATCATCATCATCATCATCATCGTCATCATCATCATCATCATCATCATCATCATCATCATCATCATCATCATCATCATCATCATCATCATCATCACAACATCATCATCAGCATCATCATCAGCATCATCATCGCCATCATCATCATAATATTCAACCTCATCAGCATCATAATCAGCATCAGCATCAACAACATCATCATCATTATCAGCATTATCATCATCATTATCATCATCATGATCACAATCATCATCATCATTATCATCATCAGCAGCAGCAGCATCATGATCATCATCATCATCATGATCATCATCATCATCATCATCATCATCATCATCATCATCATCATCATCATCATCATCATCATCATCATCATCGTGATCAGCAGCAGCAGCATCAGAAGCAGCAGCAGCAGCATCAACATCAGCAGTCATCGTCGTCGTCGTCAGCATCATCATCATCAGAATCAGAATCAGCAGCAACAGCAGCAGCTCATGAGACCATCTGCTCATCATCATCATCAACACCATCACCATCACCGTCATCATCAAGATCATCATCATCAGCATCATCATCAGCATCGTCGTCGTCATCATCGTCATCATCATCCTCATAAACATCATCACCAGAATCAGCAGCAACAGCAACAGCTCATGAGATCATCTGCTCATCATCATCACCATCACCATCACCGTCATCATCAATGTCATCATAATCATCGGCAGCAGCATCATCAGCATCATCATCATCACCAACACCATCATCATCACCGTCATCAAACATCATGATCACCATCATCTTCACTACAACATCACAATCAGCATCATCAGCATCGTCATGATTTTCAGCCGCAACATCATCATTGTCGTCGTCGTCATCATCATCATCCTCATCATCATCCACATCCTCATCTTCGTCCTTATCCTCATTATCATCATCAACACCATCATCGTAGTCATCAGCATCAGCATCAGCATCAGCATCTTCATCAGCATCATCATCGTAGGCATCATCAGCAGCAGAATCAACATGGGCATCAGCATCAGCATCGATATCAGCATCAGCTGTGCCATCATCATCATACCACCACCACCATCATCATCATCATCATCATCATCATCATCATCATCGATATCAGTACGATCATCATCATCATCATCATCATCATCATCATCATCATCATCATCATCATCATCATCATCATCATCATCAGCCGCATCATCATCATCATCATCATCATCATCATCATCATCATCATCATCAGCAGCATCATGATCATTAGCATCATCATCATCATCGACAACATAAGATCCAGCCTCATCATCATTGCTCCATCATCAGCAACATCACAATCACCAGGATCGTCAGCATCATCGACATCACCATCATCACAATCATCAAAATCATCATCATCAGCAGCATCATCATCTTCGTCATCAGCATGATCAGCATCATCATCAGCAGCAGCGGCAGCATCCATATCATCCTCCTTATCCTCATCATCCTCATCATCCTCATCATCATCGTAATCCTCATCGCCATCATTCATCATCATCATCATCATCATCATCATCATCATCATCATCATCATCATCATCATCATCATCATCATCATCATGATCATCACAATAAGCATCATCATCATCGTCAGATAACCGCCACAACACCAACATCATCAAAATCACCATCATCATCCTCATAAGCATCATCATGTTCCTGCTCCTGCTCCTGCTCCTGGTCCTCCTACTTCTCCTCCTCCTCCTCATCATCCTCCGCTTGCCCTTCCCCTTCCTCTCCCCTCTCCACCTCGTCATCCCCATCCAACGCTTACTCACACATCCTCCTGGTCATGCTGTTGCTGCTCCTCCTCGTCTTCCTCATCCTCCTCCTCTTCCTCCTCCTCCACCTACTCCTCCTCCCACTTATGATCCTCCTCCCTGCTCGTCCACCTCATCCTCCTCATCCTCCTCCTCCTCCTGCTGCTCCTCCTCCTCCTCCTCCGCCTGCTCCTCCTCCTCCTCCTCCTCCTCCTCCTCCTCCTCCGCCTGCTCCTGCTACCCCTCCTGCTCCTCCTCCCTCTCCTCCTCCCTCTCCTCCTCCTCCTCCGGCAACTCCTGCTCCTCCTGACTTCCTCTTGTGCCCCCTTGGCACCCCACACCCCCCTGGACACGATGATCCCCCGCCCCCGCTCCTTCAGAACCTCGCAGGAGGCCGTGCTGCTGCCGGTAGCGGCGTTGTGCACCTGAGCCGCCGTGCCCCACAGACGCGGCGGAGGAGCGCTCCACCAGAGCGGCGCCAGCTAGGCAACCACGCCTTAACAAGGAGGAGGAGGAGGAGCAGGAGGAGGAGGAGGAACAGGAGGAGGAGGAGGGGGAGGCTGGATAGGTTTTTTCATCAAGGGGGGGGGCAATTAAACCTTCAGACTGAGCTTGCCCAATCCCGCCCCCCTCCAGCCTCCTCCCCCTCCTCATCCTCCTCATCCTCCAACCCCCCCTCCACCCGTGCTGGCGGCACGTGCCCAACCCCCCCAGCGGATTCAAGGGGGGGCAAGGAGGGGCGATGATTGTTCCATCCAAAAGACCACGTACTGACGTACCACCAAAATCCACGTCCTTACGTCTGGGGGCCCTCGCCGGGCCCCAGGACCGTCAAAAAACTACTCAAGACGAGAACCCGGCCCCGAGGGAAAGGGTCAGGACTTCTGGGGGCCCCGCATTGAAAACAACAAGACATAGGATGTCTGGGCAGGTGCGAACCCTGCCCCTGCAGGTCAGATTTTTGAACAAATGGGCAGGGCGAACAATTTGAAGGATGTCTGCAGACAGGTAGGCACCGGCAGAATGCCCGAGACCCCATCATCGATAGGACCCGCAGGGGTATAGTATAGTTCGGAAGTGGTCGCAGATCAGCGCAAGAGGAGGAGGGAGTGGAGGGGGGAGAAGGGGAGAAGGGGAGGAGGAGGAGGAGGAGGAGGAGGAGGAGGAGGAGGGAGGAGGAGGAGGAGGGGGAGGAGGAGGAGGAGGAGGAGGAGGAGGAGGAGGAGGAGCACTAGCGAGGCCAGGAGGCAGCGGAGGGGAAGGGCGACGACGACGACCGCGACGACGGAGAGGAGGAGGAGGAGGAGGAGGAGGAGCAGAGGAGGAGGAGGAGGAGGGGGAAGAGGAGGGAGGGAGGAGGAGGAGGAGGAGGAGGAGGAGGAGGAGGGGGAGGAGGAGGAGGAGGGGAGGAGGAGGAGGGGGAGGAGGAGCAGGAGGAGGAGGAGAGGGGGAGGAGGAGGAGGAGGAGGAGGAGGAGGAGGGGAAGGAGGAGGAGGGGATGGAGGAGGAGGAGGAGGAGGGAGGGGGAGGGGGGTGGGGCCTCCCGCGACAGGAAAGTCGGAGAACCCCTCTGCGGCAGGAACGACCGCAGAGAACGACGGCGGCGTTCCCTCCCGAGCCCGAGCGCAGGCGCTGCTGCGAGCACGGCCTGCTGCCCAGCGTCTCGCGCGGCGACGAGCTGCCCCACCACACCATGTACACATCCGCCACCGTGCCCTGAATCGGGAGCGGCCAGGAGGGGGGGGTCCAAGAGGGGGGGGGCGCAAATCATGACCAGCGGCATGTGCGCGGCCCAGCGGGGGGGCCAGGGACGTAACGAAATAAGAAGAGGCGCCATGAAATCTGGGGAGATATCATGGCCCCCGCCATGATATCCACCCCCCCCTAGTCATCACCCCCCTCTTTTCCGCCCCCGACTGAAGCACGAGTCGGAGTCCTCGGGCCACTGCGGCTTCTCTCTCTGTCCTGAGAGCTCCGGGAAAGCAGACCGTCCTCTGCCGTGAGGCGAGGCAGGCAGGAGGCGAGGCCGCCCGGGGCTTGCGCCGGGGGGGGGGCGGCGGCGGAGCCCTCGGATTCGTCTGGTCCGTGTCGTGGCACTCCATGACGTACTGAGTACGCTTATGACGCCCCGGAACAGGCAAACTGCTAAACGCGTATTCTATTTATTCTAGGTTTGGAATGAAAGCAGTATGAAAGCAATGACTTCAGCGAACTCGCGAAGTGCACGTGTGAAGTAAGGTTGCATTCAGCCCATGCCAACTGTAGGTATCGCGCACCCAAGTGCCAGCTACCACTCGCACCCACCGTTCTGGGGATGGGGAGGGGGATCAAGAAGGGAGGAAAGCGGGCGCTGGTATGGCCTCTGACACCGCACTGGCCGCTCAGTGCTGAACGACCTTCACCCTCGGAGGTGCCCACGTGCCACATCGGCCCCCGACCCCTCCCGAGGTCCTGGGGCCGCGGGGGAGCCACCCGAAGGCCCGCCCGCTCCACAACAGCAAAATCCCTCCCGAGGCACTAAAACATCCGGGCGCTCGCCCAGCATGGGCTACGGATCCGCGGATCTGGCGCCAGTGCCGCCCGACTTGGCCACGGAGCACGTGGATGATGTTGTACTGAAGCGGGGCCCGTCCCTCGTCCACGCGCCCGAGACCATGGTTGCGCTCCGAGGCTTTTCCTGCGCCCCCCCCCCAGAGAGGAGGAGGAGGAGGAGGAGGAGGAGGAGGAGGGAGGAGGAGGAGGAGGAGCAGGTGGAGGAGGAGGATGAGGAGGAGGAGGAGGAGTGAGCGTCGACGGCCCGAACCCCGAAAGGCTCCGCGCTCGCCCGCGGTCGGGGGCGTGGCCACCTCCCCGGGGAACGGCCGGTCCCGGCCGAGCTCCGCATCACCTGACTCGGGATTGGAGCGGCCAGAGGATGAGGAAGGAGGAGGAGGAGGAGGAGGAGGAGGAGGAGGAGGAGAGCAGGAGGAGGAGGGGAAGGAGAGGAGGAGAGGAGGAGGAGGAGGGAGGGGGGGGAGGATGAGGAGGAGGAGGAGGAGGAGAGGAGGAGGAGCAGCAGGAGCAGCAGGAGCAGGAGCAGGAGCAGGAGCGGCCAAGAGGGGGGGGGTCCAAGAGGGGGGGGTGCAAAGCATGACCGTCGGCATGTGCGCGGCCCAGCGGGGGGGCCAGGGGCGCAGCGAGGTAAGAAGAGGCGCCACGAAGCCTGGGGAGACCTCATGGCCCACGCCATGGTATCCACCCCCCCCCCCTAGTCACCACCCCCCTCTTTTCCGCCCCCGACTGACATCCGCCGACGTGATTGCTCCGGTCCGCGGCCCCAGAGGCCCCGAGCGCTTCCCGCCCCAGGACCCAGGCTTGACGGCCCCAGGGCCCGGCAGTGGGCCCAGAGGCCAGAATCGAGGAAGAGGCCCGGGTCGAAGTAGGGGAAGAGGAAAAACGCCATGAGCATAAACTTCTGGCGCTCCGCGCGGATTTCTCGGATCTGCGCCAGACCCCCCTCCCTGGCGCGCTCCGCGCGCCAGTGGCGGCGCCGGAGGCGCCGCCAGGGGGGGCCCAGCGCGGATCCGAGACATCCGCGCGGAGCGGCGAAAGTTTATGCTTATGGCGTTTTCTTCTTCTTCGGCGCGAAGAATCACATCGTCGGAGATCTGGGTCCGCACGCTAAAGTTAGGTCGGGCATGTCCTCCGACAGGGGAATTCTGGACGCAAATTTAATTCTAGAAGAAAATCAAAAACAGTCAAAAACACTATATAAAATCGTCCCCTGACTATTGTTGAACGATGTTTGAATATTCCCCCTGTAGAGGGACAGGCCCACCTTCATGCTGAGGGGGCGACCACGACGACGACGGCGTGGGGCCAGGCCGCGCTCGCGGATGCGTGTGCTATCCGCCGGCCCCCGGCCACGCCCGCAAGGGGG
>CAUYUJ010000499.1:0-112900 GCA_963575745.1 Prorocentrum cordatum
GGGGCGGGGCCGCCATGCGAACCCTGCCACTGGGGCCTTCGGTGGAGCTCCCTATGGGGCCACGAACCGTGTGAGGGGTGCGCCAGAATGGGGCGGGGCCGCCATGCAAACGCAGCCACTGGGGCCTTCGGTGGAGCTCCCTATGGGGCCACGAACCGTGTGAGGGGTGCGCCAGAATGGGGCGGGGCCGCCATGCGAACACCACAGGATGGTTGGAAACGAATGGCCATGGCGATGATGATGACGATGATGATGCTACTGGGGATGGTGACGATGATGATGATGCTGATGATGATGATGATGATGATGATGATGATGACGATGATGAGAGAAGAGAGGAGGGCAGCGGGAGTTGAGACGCGGGGCGCTGTCTCTTCAAAACGAGGACCCAACACCACAGGATGGTTGGGAAAAAACGGGAAGGACGCGGGCGTGATCCTCGTGAGGGGCGTGCCGACATGGGCGTCGCGGCGTGCGGGCGCTGCTGTCTTGGTTCCAGCGGAAGCTTCCTGCGGCGGCCACGCTCACTGTCACGAGTACTCAGGGCCAGGCGTACGTGAACCATTCACATCCGTGTGTATATATATATATACACACACACACATTTATATATACACCAGGCGCGGCCATGCTCGCATTCATGCAAATATACCCACTCGCACGCAGACTCACTCACACTCAGACTCACTCGCGCTCAGACCCACCCGCGCTCAGTCTCTCGTGATTAGCCTATCGTCTTCGTTCGTGTTGTGTACCCCGCCACGCAATTCGGCGCACCCTTCGTACGGTTCGTGGCCCCAAAGGGAGCGCCACCGAAGAAGAGATTCACAATTGCGGTACTCACAACTGCATATGGTTGGGTTCTTCGCCAGGCTAATGTTTCAACATTTGTTGGTGCTTCGACCAAACGAACACTTCTCGCAGCTTCTGACATACGCCGGGACGCGTGGGCGAAAAGAGACAAAGCGGGCCTCTGCTTTCCGATCCGCGGGAGCGGCACACACGCCGACCCATCGCCGCCTGAAGAACCACGCGCCGCAGCAAGCTAGCGCGGCCGGGCCAATGCGTGCCACACGCAAGGGATAGAACCCACACGCCCGCGAGGGTCGGCCCCGCACGGCTCCCGGACCAAGATCAGCCAGAGGAGGGCCAGAGGGGGTTGGGTTGATTGGGTGCACACTTCATCTCAGTCATGCCCTTCGTTGAGGATGTGGGTTGACTCTCGCTGCCCTTGCTCATCGACCTGACAAGTCTTCTGCCTTTCTGCGGCCGGTCCGCGCGCAGCTGGCGCGATCTGGGCGGCCGTCCGCTGACGCTGCGGCCCCTGGACAGGGCCCCAATGCTGGGCTAAGAACATAAGAGGGGGTTTGGCGAACCTCGTCCGCGCTGGCCCCCTTGGTTTTCAACCCCAGGCCTCGCCGCTGAGGAGGGCATCGGCGGAGGCGGACGAGAACGGGATGTCCTCGTCGCTCGAGAGCGCCGTGCCCAGCGAGGCGGCCAGCTGATCCCAGGCCACGATCTGCTCGCCTCCGGCACGAAGTCAGTATCTAAAATGATAGCAAGATCCTTCTGCAAATCATTCACATCACCCCGAACGATAAATGCTCATGGGCATCTATAAATGCGTATCATAGTGAGGGGGGGCGAAAAATCATTCACTGTCCCTTGGTGCGTGGCTGAAGTGGGACTCCGCGACGCGGATTATGCTTGTTGTTGTTGTTGGTGCTGTTGTGTTTGTTGTTGTGGTTGTTGTTAGTGTGCTTGTTGTTGTTATCGTTGCTGCTGCCGTTGCTGCTGTTGTTGCGTTGCGTTGCGTTGTGTTGCGATGTGTTGCGTTGGGTCGCGTTTTTGTCATTGTTATTGTTGTTGCTGCTGCTGTTGTTGATTTTGTTGTTTTTGTTGGTGTGTTTGTGGTTGTTGTTGTCGTAATCATCGTCCCACCCGCGACCCATCCACGACCGGGCCGCGACCAACCCCGCAAACCATCCGCAACACACCCCGCGACCCGCCGGTGACCCACCCGCGACCCATCCGCGACACACCCGCGACCCACCCGCGACCCAACCGCGACCCACCCGAGACCCACCCGCGACCCGCACGCGGCTCACCCCACAACCCACCCGCACCCCACTCGCGACCGACCAACTTGCTTTGACGAAAGATTCGGCGCCTGCGGCGGGCTCTTCCAGAGCCTCGCAGACTGCCGACAACCCCGCCGCCCCCTCACCCTTATTCGCAATTGCGGGGTGCTGTGCGATGTACGTGTGTGTATATAAATATGTATATATATATATATACATTGGTATGGTATCACCCCGCTGTCCCAAAGCATTAGCATCGTGGATGAAAGTATGCTCAACCTGTGGCATGCAGTCTGCTGGGCGCACCTTAGGAAGTGCAACGTATGAGGCAACGCACGGAGGGCAACCTGAGAAATACCACCTGCGTGACGCAATGCATCCTGTGGGGGTGCAACAAACGGACTGTAACAGACGGGTTGTTTCTTATGGTGTGCAGTCGACGGGGTGCAGTATATGGGTGGGCTCCGCTGGGTGAACTCGATAACTGGAGCAATGTTGGAAATACCAAATGACATGACCCTACGAGTGGGCCACTGGAATGCGACCATGCGGGCGGGACCAGTTTTGGCGGGACTCTACAGGTGAAACCTTATTGGCGGGACCCAGACGGTGAGACCGTGCGGCCAGAGCCGTATGTTTGGGACCCAGAGGTCGGGACTCTGTGGGTGGGATTTCGGACTTGAAATAGCACCGTTCGGCGCCCACCTGCGGAACCAGCGCTCAGGACCATGGGTTCCGAGATGGCCAAAGCGCCCACCACAGGGGCCCTGTTGTAGCGCCCACTTCCTCCCTCCCTCTCCACCTCTTGTGAACCAGGCTCATCCTCCCTCCCTCCTGCATGCCTTGCTCTTCTTCCCTCCCTTCCTCCTTCCTCCTTATCCTCCTCCTCCTCCTCTGGTCCGGCGGCCCTCCGCCCCGACGGCCCCGAAAGCCTTGGGCGCGCGTTTCCTGTACAAACTTGCGCGCGCGCCTACCAACCGAGCCGACGCACAGGACCATTTGGCCCTTGCGCGCCGCCACAAAGACTGGCGCGGAAGTCGGGCTCATTAAAGGCCAGAAGTGCCTGGCGAAAGACCCAACAATATGCATCTGCAGCTACGTGTAGCGCAGGGTGTGGACACCTCTTCAGATACTGGGTGCCGCAAGGCCGTGCGTTCCGCATGAGCACACACATTTTTGGGGGGGACGTAGGTAGACGTCCCTGCCATGCAAACCCCGCCATTGGGGCCGCAGGTCAAACTCCGACTGGGGCCACAATCCTCGTCAGAGGTGTACCGAATTTGAAAAGGGAGGCGCCATGCGAACCCTGCTAATGAGGCCATGATCGGCGCGCATGGAACTCCCTATGGGGCCCATGAAACGCGGCAGGGGCGAGCGAAATAGGCGGGCGCGGTATGTGGACGCACCCGCCAGGGCGTAGAGCTCCTCATGGGGCCTGAGAAACGTGGCAGCGGCGAGCGTCATCGGCGGGCGCGGCATGTGGACGCTGCCGCTGGCGCATCAGGTGGAAGCCCTTGTGACGAAGCCGCGCATAAACGACGCAGTGGCAAACTATGATACGAAAACAAATGCGACTGCAAAAAACGTAAGGCTCAATTAAACAAGGGCGCGTGCCTCGCAAGGCCTCGGCTTACAATGCACACGCATGCTAGTGCAGCGAAAGGCTGCACATCAAAGCACCGGCCAGGGAAGTGAGGGCGGGGGGGAGATGGGGGAGGGGAGGAAGGAGGGAGAGGAGGACGAGGAGGAAACAAAAATGCGTCTAGATTGCGAAGTGTTGCGCCGCAGCCGAAAGTCACTCACAGGGAACTTGCAAGATGGTTTGCAGCTTGTCGCAGTCGCCCTCCGAAACGGCCAACGCTTGCGCGTGCAAGTAGGTCGTCCAATTGTAGTCGAGGCCGTCCACGCGAGCGTCGGGTATCCCATCTCCGCGGTGTCGGCTGGTGTGACTGGCAGTTTTCGAAAACCATTGTTCTTGGGAGGCTCAATGGTGCGTCCCGGGCGAATCGCCCATGCACCTTGAGCTGCCGTTCCAAAAGAGAAGCTAATAAGGATCTGGCGTTGGCGATTCTCCGAAAGTCAGCATTGCTCACTCGGGGTACACATGCTGGCAAAATGTTGCCAACTCGTCGCAAGCACCTTGCTTGAAATCCATCGAGTCTATCTCTGTTACGGATCCAGCCCATGGTACAGCTTCGAGAAGACACACACAGACACACACACACACACACACACACACGCACACACACACACACACTTTTTGATCTGCGGGGCGAGATCGAACCTCTTCCGCTAAAAGCTGGGCGGGCTACGCACAGCTTTAATTAGGGAGACAGGGCACAGGAAGGCGGGGCCTCAGGCGGCCGGAGTAGGCGAGGCCCTGGGGTGCAGGCGGTGCCGAAGTGGATGTGCAGGAGCAGGTGCGCCGCGGATTGGCACCGGGGGCGAAGTCCCGGAGGGTGGAGGAGAAGGTGTTGCCGTCGACGGCGCATCACGAACACCAGCCTCAAGCGCTGCGGAGGGGGACGTGCCATTTGCCCAGGTCGACGCCCAGGAAGAAGAGGAGCACCGCGAAGGCCCACACACACACAAACACACACACACACGCACACACACACACACACACACACACACACACACACACACACACACGCCTCCAGCATACAGTGTTTCCAGGTTTTGCTCAGATTGGCGTGGTTCCAGACCAAGCACACTAGTTGAAACATGCCATTGGCTTGACCAAACCTTCGTGTGAGCTCGACGCAGGGCTTCCCGTCGACGCTTAGCAGCCCCCCCCAAGTGAACCGCGCTATCTTGGCACCGCTTTGATTCACCATCCGGTCCAAGAGTATTTGCGTGCGAACGTACGTGCAACAAAACAGTCTTCGCCCAGTTCAACTCCAGCCCGTCACTTCTTCCAGCTGCAACCGCCAAATTCAATTGTGTTTGGAGCGCGTCGGGGCCCCTGAAGACCAGCATGGTGCCGTCTGCGTACAACACGTCTTCGGAGACGAGGTACGGTTGGGTAGCCCGGCGTACGTTTTCCTCTGCGACGCGCTTGTCTAAACATGAAGACAAAACCGGCATAACGATGATAAACAAATACGGCGATAGCGGACACCCTTGTGCGATTCCAGCGGACTGTCTTCTCTGCGATGATGTCGTGCCTCCGTATTGAACAACGAACTTGCGTATTCTATAAGTGCCTTTGATCATCTCGACCATTGCCGGAGGAACGAAATTGCTGTAGTGCTTGGACAAGTCCTTTGGGGCTGGTGCGGTCGAGAGCCTTACTCCAGTCCACACGTAATAGCAATAGCTTGCCCTCCTTGTGCTCGATTGTGGCGTCGATCAGCCGGCAAGACTAACACTTCGCTTGTCGGCTGAGCCTCAAGCCATATTGAGACTCCCTGAGTGCTTCTTCGGCGCCCCCTAGATTCAGTCTTCTTGACAAGATGCTCGCAAACATCTTGTACCCCACTGTGAGCAAAGAGATGGGGCGATAAGTGGACAGATGGGATGTGTCTCCCTTTATGAAAACTGATGCAATGGATGCTTAGTTACCCATTATTCTGGGATGTCTCAGCTGCCCCAAACAGATATTACATAATGATGTTAATATGTCCACGGCGTCCGCAAAGATTTCCATAGTTCAGGTGGCACTCCATCGCTTCCAGAAGCTCGCTATGTACCAAGATGTCTCAATGCTTCTCGTACCTCTGCCGGAGTGATCTGTCCCCCCTCAACGTTGTGATATCCTTCTCGATGTGATTGTTCTGGGATCGGGGTGTCTTGTCTCCAAATAGTCTGCCATGGTAGCTGCCCGCCGAGAAGCATCTACCAATTCACCTTGAGCATCCCGGAGCCGCCCGCATTTGGTGGCAGCATTTTTCCGTAATGACCGGATCGCTTCCCAACCATTCGTTGCAATGCTTTCTGTGAGCCATTGCTTCCGGTCTGCCTTGGAGGATGTGTTGATATTCTTGTTGAGGCTCTTCTCTGTGGCGCTGTGAACCACCTGCCAAGTCAGTCGCGTCTTGTTCCGCTCCTCGATCAAGTAGAGCGTGCTGTCCGAAAGCCACGGACGTAGTCGTTGTGTGGCTCGAGTTAAGATGCACGCAGAGGCCGCTTGCAGCATACACCTTGATATTGCGGATGCGCAATCTTCAAATGAGGGGGGGGGCGCCATGCGGTCGTTGCTGCCGTTCTCACAAGAAATTGTACACATACTTGTCTGTGGCGTTCTTGTTTAGCAGCGCCTTCACGTCGAGCTGGCCCCTCTTTTGCTTACATTCTGCTTTCGGAATTGAAGTGTTGAGGCCGACTATCTGCACAAAGCGGTGCGATTGGAGCGGCAAATTCCCATCACTCCAAATATCAGAAATAGATGAGAAGCACTTGTTATTGATGATGGCGCGATCAAGCTGTTCAGATTTCCTGGGCAAGATATCGCTTGATGAATCCACGCCTATATTGTGGTACGTAACGGTATGCTCGCCGCTATGCTGACAATACGTGGATCCCCCTTGTGGGGCCTGAAAAGCGTTGCAGGAAAGAGCGAAATGTGCGTAGCTGTGGCATGCGGACTTTTGCAGCAGGGGCGAGCGAAATGGGCGCGGAGGAGCCATACGGCCTTAGCCACTTGGGCCTTCGGTGGTTCCAATGGGGCCGCGAAATCTGGCAGAGGCGAGCGACATGTGTGCGGCGGTGGCACGCGGACTTTGCCATGCGGGCCTTCGGTGGAGCTCACTAGGAGGCCTGAAAAGGTAACAAGGACGAGCGAAATGGGCGCGGCGGTGGCACTCGGACTTTGCAATCTGACCTTCGGTGGAGCTCCCCACGGGGCCACGAACCATGTATTGGGTGAGCCGAATGAACGGGGACCCCCCGTGCGCTCGGGCCCACTGCGACCGCAGGTGGAGCTCCATACAGGATCACGAAACGAGTGAGGGGTGTGACAAAATGAGCACGGACTCCATGTGCGGTCGGGCTCACTGGGACCGTAGGTGGAGCTCACTGTGGGGCCACGAACCGTGCGGAGGGTGTGCCAACATGCCCCCCCCCCACGCGGTGGGGCCCACTGAGACCGTAGGTGGAGCTCCCCATGGTGACACGAAGCATGTGAGAAGCGTGCCGAAGCAGAGACACGCAGAGGGCAGAGCCAGGAGGGAGGAGGGGGCATCGGGTGGGAGTGGAGTGCGGCGCTGCTGGTTCAAAACAAAGACCCAACCCCATATGGCGGTTGGGAATTGTCCTGGAGAATGGCCCAACCACGTTAAGCTGGGAGCACCGTTAAGCACGCGGGAAGAAGGATGGGGCGAGCATCATGACAGACTGCGGCGCAGATCCTGGCAGGGCGGCGCCATGCGAACGCCGCCGCTGGGGACTTCTGTGGGCTCTCGGTGCAGCCCTCGGAGGAGCCACGAAACGCGTGAGGGACGTGCCGAGTTGGGAACGGATACGCCATGCGAGCCCCGCTGCTGGGGCGTTCACTAAAGCTCCCAATGGCGCCGCAAAACGTGTGAGGGGTGCGCCGACAGGAGGCGGCGGCGCCATGCGTCCCTTGGCATGTGGGCCTTAGTTGGAGCCCCCATATGGAGACCCGGAACGTGTGAGGGGCGTGCCGAAATCGACATGCGGAAAACAGTGGCAAAAGAGAGAGAGGTTGTAGAGAAAGAGGTGAGGTTCTTTGCTGTCTCTTCAAAACGAAGACACAACACCACAGGAAGGTTGGGAATGAAAGACAGTCCAGTCTTAGCCTGGACCGACCGCCCACAATTTACCCCTCTCTGGAGTCAAAAGTCGTCCAGAGCCAGAAAGCGGCTTCCGTCTGGAAATTGGCTTGGACTCTCTGCCCACAGAGCTCTGGCGCGAGACGAAGAGATGCTCGGCAAAGTTCGCTGGCCCCGCGCCCCCTGGAGGATGAGAAGGAGGGGGATGTGGATACCATCCGACGTCGAGAGCGGTTAACAACGTGAACGGTATTTCATCATGGGTCGCGTCCTGATGGTCTCCGGGCTGGGTGAGGGTCCCAAAGGCCGAAGATGGTCGAACATCTTCCGCTTTGTTGTTTTGCTCGGCACGAGGAAGAAGTGGTCCCCCTCTCCCTAGGTGGCTTTCGTGCCATAACTCGGGTCCCCGGCGGGCGTCCAGGGCGACTCGGGCGGCACCCCCAGACAACTCTCGGCGAGACGCGGCTGCTGACAAGCACCCCGAAAGCGCACTTACAAGAGTAGCCCAACCCCTCTCTCCTGCGCGTGAACATCAACATCGTACCCTGCGGGTGCAAGATGTGCCCCCTGGAACCCCCATCTTAATGTCAGCGACGTATCGGTGAAGGGGGCTCGAGTGCACAAAGATACTCGTGCCCCACGGTCGCCACCTGAATTTGGATCAATATTGGTGATGGTGGGTGGGAGCGTATCAGTATCCCACTCAGGTTTGCAAGGGTACAAAATCTTGGTCAATCTACTGTCCCCCTCCTGGTCATCCTCCTGCTCCTCATCATCATCATCATCATCATCATCATCATCACCACCACCACCATCATCATAATCATCAGCATCACCACCACCCCCACCATCATCATCACCAACACCATCATCATAATCATCAGCATCACCACCACCCCCACCATCATCACCACCACCACCATCACCATCATCACCACCACCACCGTCATCATCATTATCATCACTACCACCACCACCATGATCATCAGCATCATCACCATCATCAACATCAGCATCATCCTCATCATCAACAACATCATCATCACCATCAACACCATCATCATCATAATCATTGGGCCATTACGCGGGCCTCTGGCGGCCGTTCGGAACGCCCTCGCCCAACCGACACCAATGAAAGACACTGGCATGACAGACAACGCCGTGAAGACATGCGATAAAGCAGTAACAGATGCGGGCAATGCATCGAAGTGTCTACACCATAGGGAGGGAAGGCATGCACGAAGGGCTGAAATCAAACTCCATGACGCCATCGGCAAAGCGCAGCTGCTGGAAGTCATCCCGAGGCTGGGAAAAAAAAAAAACACCGCGACCGGACGTAACGCCCGAAAGCCTCTGACCTCGAGCCTGTCGTCCCCCCCTGAACCTCTCCCCGTATCGCTGCCGCTGAATGGGAAAACGAAAAGGTACCGCGTTACCGCTACTCCCCAGACCTCTCCCCGGGTGCGCTCTGACCAAAGTTCGGAGCTGATCCAGAGGCGGCGACGAGGGCATCCCGGGAGGCCCGAGAAGGGGAAAAAACGAGGGAAGGGCAGCGGAAGATGGGTATAGCCCTGACTCCTCTGACTGACACCCCCGATCGTTGCCTTTCCGCCCCCGAAGCTTCTGGAGCGGAGGAGGAGGAGGAGGAGGAGGAGGAGGAGGAGGAGGAGGAGGACGAGGCGGAGGAGGAGGAGGAGGAGGAGGAAGAGGAGGAGGAGGAGGAGGAGGCGGAGGGAAGAAGGAGGAGGAGGAGGAGGAAGAGGAGCCCCCCAATCGCCGGGCGGCGCCCACTCGGTCTCGCCGCCCCCGCGCTGGCCCGCGGGCGGCTGCGCGCCGCGCGAGAGGTGCGCCCAGCCCCGCGGGGCCCCCTCCGGGGCGCTCGGGGCGCCGTGGCGGGCCGCCGCCCTGCCCTGCTCGAGCCACCTCGGCCGGGGGGCTCCTTCTTTTCCTTCTCCTTCTCCTCCTCCTCCTCCCTCCTCCTCCCTCCTCCTCCTCCTCCTCCTCCTCCTTCCTCTCCTCTCCTCCTCCCCCTCCCCTCCCTCCTCCTCCTCCTCCTCCTCCTTCTTCTTCTTCTTCTTCTCTTATTCTTTTTTGATTATTCTTCTCTTTCTTATTATTATTTCTCTTCTTCTTTTCTTCTTTCTTTCTTTATTATTATTATTATTCTTCTTCTTCTTCTTCTCTTCCTCCTCCTCCTCCTCCTCCTCCTCCTCCTCCTCCTCCTCCTCCTCCTCCTCCTCCTTTCGCTCGAGGGCGGAGCCCCCGGGGCCCCCCGGGCCTCGCGAGGGGCTTTCTGGAGGCCGCGGGGGGCCTCCTTATGGAGGTGCTGGGGGCGCCCTGGGACTCGCGAGGGGCGCGGGGGGGCTCCTTGGAGGTGCTGGGGGCACCCTGGGCCCAGGGGCGCTTCTGGCAGCACCCGGCTTCTGCCCGTCCCCAGGGGTGCTCTTCCTCGCTCGCGGCCTCGGGGGGAGCCCGTGGTTCGGGCCCCCCGGGGCCCTCAAAAGCGGATCCGTGGCGAGAGACTGGCCCCTGGGAAGGGGTCGGGGCGTGGGTCGATGCGTCCCCCCCTGTGAGCCCACGGCCACCGTGCCACCACAAGGAGTGCACAAGAGGGAGCGAAGGGGCTCGTCTGGCCACGGCGAGCCCAGGCCGCAAACAGGCTCCACGGCACGAGTCTGAGGAACGGCCCGGAAGCCCAACGCCCCTCCGGAGCCCAACGCGGTCCATGTTTCAGCGTCGTGGCTGCACCTCCCCCCTGACGCTGCCCCTGAGGGGCGTGCCGCAGAGTCCGAGGCCGTCCCTGCTTCCCATCGGCGGCGCGCCTGGGGGGGGAGCGAGAGAGGGCGGGCCTTCTCAGAAGGCGGCGGGCCTTCTCAAAGGCCCTCTGGCCTTCTGAGAAGCCGCAACTGCCTTCGGAGAAGGCTTAGAGAACTCCTCGGAAGGCCCGAAGCCTTGCGAGCCTTCCGAGGAGGCCCGCCCCCCCCCGCTGCCTCCCCCCTGGGGCTCGCCGCCGAGTCTGGTTTTCGGGGTCATAACTCGGGCCTCTGACGGCCGTTCGGGACGATGCGGGCACTCCCAGAACGCCCTCGGCGAGGCGCAGCCGCTGGAAGGCACCCCGAGGCTGGAAAACAGCTGGGAAGCCACGAAAACGTTCGAAAGCCTCGAACCTCGAACCTCGAGCGCCAACTGAAATCCCCGACCGCCGCTGCAGTGCTCCGATCGCGGCGGCGCGATCCCCAGAGCTCAGCGCGAGCTGCGCGGCGGTGAACACGTAGGCGGTTCGGTGGCAACTCTTGGGAGCCTCCCGTACCAGCTTGTTGGCTCTTTCGAATCGACGCTAGTCGACGCTTCTCGACGCTCATCGACGCTAGATCGACGCTAACAGACGCGAATCGATGCTGAGTCGGCGCTATATCATCGACACCTGGACGCTAGTCAACGCTGATGCACTCTCAACACAGAATTACAAAGGGTGGAGGGGGGGCACAACCCTCCCAGACGAGCAATATCAGACCCCCAAAACCAGCAATGAAAGGGCGGCCTTCTGCCCAGCCCTCCCCGAACAATCAAAGACAGCTCAAATCAGACGCCCGCCAATGTAGCCTCTCCACCCCGGGTGGGACATCCCTCCCTGGGAGAAGCTTTCGGCTCCAGAGCGCCAGCGTCGTCGTCGTCGTCGTCATCGCCGCCGCCGCCATCGTCGCCGTCCCCCTGCATGGTCGGCGGCACCGGCCGTAAGGCCTTCGCAACACGAGGCTCAAAGAGATTGGGCAGCTCCTGTTCCTCAACTGTCACAGCGATTCCGATCTAGTGAACAGCGAGGTCCCCTTGCCAGAGAACACTGGGCTTTACTGAAGGGGAACTGAGACACACAAATAAATACACACAAATAAACATATCCCCCATATTTTCCCATATTTTCTGGGTTTTTGTCTTCCCCCTCACTTCCCATATGTTCCCATATGTTCTGGGAATCGACGATTAATTGTGTCTGTGTGTTTTTCCCCCTCCTGATTTACATGGGCTCAGCTCTCCGCGCTCCAAAATCTCAAGACGGAGTTACAAGGGAAGACCGGAGAAGCGAGGCCCGCTCCTCCGCGGACCTGTCCCGGGGTGCGTTCTGACCAGAACTTCGAAGCGAATGCAGCCGTGGCGGCGAGGGCCTCCCAGGAGGCCCAAAAAGGCGAGAACGAAAGAAGGACAGCGAGATACGGGTAGCTTCTCCTCCTCTGACCTACAGGTGCAACGTCGACCCCCAGAGGTCTCGACTCGTTCCCTGGGACCATTTTGTCATCCCAGGTCGCTTTCTGACGGTCCCGAGGCCTGGTGAGGGCCCCCTGTCTTGATTTTTGTCACTACTCGAGGCCCCCGCGACTTGCCACCGAACGTAGGCGGCGCTGGCGAGGCCCACCGCCAGGTCGGGGTGGGACAGCCGGGCCTCCTCCCGCGCCTGGGCGGCGGCCGCCGCCGGGGACCCGCGCGCCGCGCCCAGGGCCGCCAGGGGCATGCACCTCGGCGAAGCCGCAGGTGGCGGCAGGGATGCCCCAGGCCCTAAGCTCACCAGGGGCTGCCCTACAGGGCCCAGGCTAGGGCCTACAAGACTTGTCTTCGGTGCTTTCGCGGTCGTCGCTACTTCGATGCAAGCTTGAGGTGTTCAGCCCGCACGCAGGGGTGTCCAGAATCCGGAAGTGCCCTCACAGCAGTGAGGAGCGCGTTTTCTGACAAGTGCCCGAATTAGCGCTTCGATTTTGAACGGCGTCTCGAATTAACGAGGCGTGTAGGGTAGCCCAGACCTCGAGGTTCATACGTGTGTATGCATAAATACATGTATTTATTTCCACTCTGCTGCGCCAGTCTTGGCTGCATCACACCTCACGCTACCGATCTGCCAGGAGGAACATATTTCGTGCAAGGGCCTTCAATGAGAATACGCCCAACAAGGATTAGAGTCTTGAAGCTCTACGGTGCCGGGGAACGTTGATTGGAACTTCCGCAAGAGGCTCTGGGAGCCGAGTTGGCGGGAGGAGAGGAGGAGGAAGAGAGCGCGGGTTACAGCCAAAATGCCTAAAGCCTCAGTGATCAGGGCGTCCTCAGCTTCCGGGGCGGCTGCGAGACCATAGGCAACTATGTCGTGAGGCGGGTGGGCGCATCTTATGATCCACCCCGAAGCCCCAGAGGAAGATTTACTTCGAAACCCCCCGTCCGACCAACAAAGACAATTCGAATGTAAAAACTCGGAGGCCCTGGGATTAATGTACACCCCCTGCAACTCAGGAAAATCTAAACACAAATTCGCTAACCGGTCAGCCTCTACGTTTTTGTCCCTGGGTCTCCACTCGATCGGGTCCCCCCAGTCCTGCGCTGGACGGTGGCCTAAGCAAACCAACGAGGCCAGCAACTCCGACTGGGACCGCAAAACGTCGGCGCACCTGTCCATCTTCGCCTTTCCGAGTGCCGCGTCCGCCACGACCTCCGGGTCGACTATGATTTTGAACCGGTTGAATTCAGAAGAAGGCCCCCACACCAAATCACTGTCCAGGATCACGGGCGATAGGTCGTAGAACACCTGCGAACCCCGATCGTAGAAGGGAAGGCGACATCACGTATGTTATAGAACCCTCAGGCTAGGCCTACTCCGAGGGCCTACCCCTCGGCCTACCCTAGGCCTACCCCTACGCCCTGCCCCTAAGCCTAGCCCTGCCCCCTACCCCTACGCCCTGCCCCAGGAGTTACGCCGCGAAAGTCGAAACACAGACAACCGCCGACGGATTTTGTCTGTACCTTCAGAGAGGATAGCGGTGTGTAGAATGACTCGCTGTCAGCAGTGGTTTGCACACCGCCACTCTGCCCTGAGGCCCAGGAACAATCCATTGAAGGGTGTCAGTGTGTATATGTTTATGGCGGAGGAGCTTCGAACCCAGACCCCCTCGGGTCATGAAATAAAAACCTCGGGGGGTGTTTCGCTGTACTCGTCGTCTCTGTCCTTCCCTTTCCCTGGGACTCCTCTTCCCCTGGGCTCCAGCCAAGCCGACCTTGAGCAACCTCGTAATTGAGTCGAAGGGAAGCCCCTTCCCTTTGATCCCTCCCCCGCCGGGAGGGGGGGGGGGGTAGCGACCCCCCCCCCGGGTCAGATACGACGCCCCCCCCTGGGACTCCTCTTCCCCTGGGCTCCAGCCAAGCCGACCTTGAGCAACCTCGTAATTGAGTCGAAGGGAAGCCCCTTCCCTTTGATCCCTCCCCCGCCGGGAGCCCCTCAGATACGACGCCCCCCCTGGGAGGGAGCAACCTCCCCCCTTCCCTTTGATCCCTCCCCCGCCGGGAGGGGGGGGGGGGGTAGCGACCCCCCCCCCGGGTCAGATACGACGCCCCCCCCTGGGACTCCTCTTCCCCTGGGCTCCAGCCAAGCCGACCTTGAGCAACCTCGTAATTGAGTCGAAGGGAAGCCCCTTCCCTTTGAGCCAAGCCGACCTTACGACCCCCCCCCTGGGACTCCTCTTCCCCTGGGCTCCAGCCAAGCCGACCTTGAGCAACCTCGTAATTGAGTCGAAGGGAAGCCCCTTCCCTTTGATCCCTCCCCCGCCGGGAGGCGAGGGGGGGGTAGCGGGGGGCGGTAGCGACCCCCCCCCCAGGTCAGATACGACGCCCCCCCCCCGTACCGACCTTGAGCAACGTCGTAATTGAGTCGAAGGGAAGCCCCTTCCCTTTCCCTTCCCCGCCGGGGGAGGGAGAGGGGGTCCCGGGGGGGGTCCCGGGGGAGTCCCGGGGAAGTCCCGGGTCAGATACGACACCTCCCTCCCCCACCTTCTCGTCCTTCTCCCCGTTCCCCAAAACCATCCCACAGCCCGTGCCTCTTGCTGCGCATTGCGAACAGGGTCGGCGGCACCGGCCGTCAGGCCTTCGCAATAAAAACCTCGGTGGGTGTTTCGCTGTTATCAGCATCCGGGGGGCCTCGCCAAGCCTCGGGAAAAGAAGAAAACGACAGGAGACGGAAAACCGGTCCCAGGGAATGGGTCGAGACGTCTGCGGGTCAACGTAATGAACAAATCATGACGTCGGAGGTCTGAGAATCGAGCCTTCGGATCGAAGCTGAATGTAGATTGGATCGGGCCGCATCGGCACGGAGTCGGACCTCGAATCGGATCGGCCGCGCGAGGGCGCACAACAGCGACATGACTTCGTCGGGCCGAATCGGATCGACGGAAAGTCGGAATCGAATCGGGTCGGGCCAGCTGGAATCAGTATCAAATCGGATCGGTCGGGTCGGGGTGGCCCCTGGACCGGTTCTTAGAGCATTTGTTTCTGTTTGATCGGCGGCGTCGCGGATCCGAGGTGCGGGCGGGCTACGCTGGGACACAGGCGGAGCTGCTGCGGCACAGGGGGGGGGAACAGGAGGCTTGGGCAGAAGGAGGAGGAGCAGCAGCAGCAGCAGGAACAGGCGGAGGAGGAGGAGGAAGAGGAGGAGGCAAGAGGAGAAGGAGGGTCCCGGGTCAAGCCTTGTTTAACACGTTGATAATAATACGCATCAAGAACCTTTGCTGGGTCACAAAATCTTTCTGGTACCCAAGGCGCGATCCGTGTGACGGGTGTGCCAAATTTGGCAAAAAGACGCCGGCTACCCCTGCAACCGGGGAGCCAACCATCGGCTACACGCAAGAGTGACCCTAGGTCACAGTTACCTTTGGTGCGCAGACCACGGGGGCGCAAGGTGGCCAAATCCAAGCGCGCAAGCAGCCTCGATCGCAGACCTGGGGGACCCCGATGAGCCCGCAACAAAAGTTACTCCGGCGAAGGGTCACTCTTACGCGTAGTCGAAAGCAGCCAGCCAACCAACCAGCCAAACAAACAGCCCTTCCCGGTGAAATTTGTAAGGATGTCCCACACCACTGGGCCCAGATTGCCCAGTCAGAGATCTCTGACTTCGAATGACCGCGGGGCAGGGAAAGGAGCAGTGTGACGAAGTGAAACGAAATGGATTGGAATAGACGGAATGGAACGGAAGGGAGCAAGGAATGGAATGGAATGGAATTGAAGGGAACGGAACGGAACGGAACGGAGTGGAGTGGAGTGGAGTGGCATGGAATGGGATGGAATGGGATGGAACATAATGGAATGGAATGGAATGGAATGGAATGGAATGGAATGGAATGGAATGGAATGGAGTGGAATGGAATGGAATGGAATGGAATGGAATGGAATGGAATGGAATGGAATGGAATGGAATGGAATGGAGGCGCACGCGGAGGGGCGAGTGGGCGGGCGGGCGAGCGAGCGAGCGTGCAGACGTACGAGCGGGCGCACTGTGTTGCGTTACATCGCATCGCATCGCATCGCATTGCATTGCATTGCATTGCATGGCATTGCATGGCATTGCATGGCATGGCATTGCTTTGCTTTGCATTGCTTTCCGATGCTTTGCGTTGCGTTGCATTGCATTGCACCGTGTTGCATTTGCATTACATGTGCCGTACATTGCATTGCAATCAATTGTGTGGGGGGGAGGAGGGGAGGAAGAGGGAGGAGGAGGGAGGAGGGAGGAGGGGATGTAGAGGAGGTAGGACGAGCAGTAGCACGCTGCATTGCAGTGAGGAGAGATGGGGGAGGGGGGGAGGGGGAGGAGGAAAGAAGGAGAAGGGAGGAGGGAGGATGGAGCGAGGAGGAAGGAACAGAGATGGAGAAGGATTGGATTGGATTGGATTGCATGGCATCGCATTGCATCGCATTGCATCGCATTGCATCGCATTGCATTGCATTGCATTACAATGCGTTGCGTTGCGCTGCATTGCTGCTGCATGCGCTGCGTTGTATTTGCATTGCATTTGCTTTTTCAGTACACTGCATTGCAGTACATCGCGGGCGAGGGGGAGGACGACAGAAGGGAGGAGAAGGGAAGAGCGCAGAGGGGGAGGAAGGAGAAGGAGGAGTGATGAGGGAGGAGAAGGGAGGAGGGGAGGGGGAGGAGGGAGAAAGGGGGAGGAAGGAGGGAGGAGGATGGAGGATGGAGGAGGGAGGGAGGGGGAAGAAGGACGAGGAGGATAGGATCGAATTTTTGATCGCCTCCCTGGCCCTCGTCATCGTCCTCGTCATCGTCGTCGTTCTCGTCACGTCGTCGTCCCCGCCGTCGTCGTGGCATCATGTTTTTCGTCGGCCCCGCGGCGCTGCCACGTGACGACTGGAACGGAACACTGTGTCTTCATGCCTCCAGGCGTTGCCACGCGGCGAGTGGAGTGGCGAGGAGGAGGAGGGGGAGGAGGAGGAGGAGGAGGAGGAGGAGGAGGAGGAGGAGGAGGAGGAGGACGAGGACGTGGCACCGAGTCGAGTGGAACAGGCTTCTGTTCCGGGCCCCCACGGCGCTGCCACGTGACAGGCGGACTGGATGGCATACCGGTTCTTCGCACCCCCAGGCGTTCGTTGCCATGTGGCGCGTGGAGCGGCTCCTCCTCCTCCTCCTCCTCCTCCTCCTCCTCCTCCTCCTCCTCCTCCTCCTCCTCCTCCTCCTCCTCCGGCTTAGCATTTCTGTTTCCCCCCGCTGCGTTGCCACGTGAAGGATAGTCGAATAGTATGTGTCGGTCCGCCCCAGGCGCGTGGAATGGTGTTTTGTGCGGCCCCCTGCGGCGTTGCCACGCAACGAGTAGAGCGGAATAGCATGTTGTCGCCCGTCGACTCGTTGCCACATGGCGGCCACCCCAACCAACCAACCAACCTACCGACCGACCAGCTACCAGCCAACCAGCCGGCCAAAAAACGATCCCGTTTCGTTGCATTGCATTGCACTGCGATGCATGTGCATTGCGCAGTGCATGTGCAGTGCATTGCATTGTAATGAATTGCGGGCAAGGGGGAGGACAGGAGGGAGGAGAAGGGAGCAAGGTAGAGAGGAGGGGAGGAAGGAGGAGGGAGGAGGGAGGAGGGAGGAGGGGGGGACGAGGGGAGGGGGAGGAGGAAGGGAGAGGAAGCGAGGAGTAGGGAGGATGGAGGAGGGAGAGAGAAAGGGGGAGGGAGAAGGACCAGGAGGAGGAGAGGATAGAATTTTGCTCGCCTACCTGGCCCTCGTCATCGTCGTCAGTGTCGTCGTCGTCGACGGTACTTTCGTCGTCCTCGCTGTCGTCCTCGTGGCATAATGTTTGTTTCGGCCCCAGCGCTGCTGCCACGTGACGACTAGAATGGAACACTATTTCTTCGCGCCTACATGCGTTGCCACGTGGCGAGTGGAATGGCACTTGTTGTCGGCCCCGCCTCGTTGCCACGCGACGAATAGAGCGGAATTGTTTTTGTTGCTCCGACCCCCACCACGCTGCCACGTGACAAGTAGAGTTGATGGAATAGTGTTTCTTCGCGCCTTCAGGCGTTGCCGCGTGGCAAGTGAAGCGGGTGTATCTTTTTCGGGCCCCCAGCGGCGTTGCCACGTGACGAATATAGTGGAGTAGTAATGTATCCATCCCCTCCAGGCGGTACCACGTGGCGAATAGAGTGGAAGTGCATTTGTCTCAGCACCGGCGGCGCTGCCACGTGACGAGTACAATGGAATAGTAATTTGTCGCCCGCCAAAGCGTTGCCACATGGCGAGTGGAGTGGGACAGTATTTTGTTTCGGCCCCACGGCGCTGCCACGTGACGTTGCATTGCATTGCATTGCATTGCATTGCATTGCATTGCATTGCATTGCATTGAATTGCATTGCATCTTGTTGCATTGCATTGCGGTGCACTTGCATCGCGTTGTATTGCGTTGCATTGTATTGCATTGCATTGCATTGCACCGCATTGCATTGTATTATGTTGCGTTGCATGTTTTTGCGCTACGGTGTAGTTGCACTGCAGTTGCAATAAACTGTATTACAGGAAACTGCGGGCGAGGGGGAGTACGAGGAGGACAGGGAGGGAGGAGAAGGGAGGAAGATACAGAGAAGAGGGCAGCAGAAGGATGAGCGAGGAGGGAGGAAGGGGAAGGAGGGGAGGGGGAGTGGAGGGGAGAACCGGCCAACCACCTGGGCAAGCGGGCAACCGGCCACCCAGCCACCCAGCCAACCAACCGACCAACGACCAGCCAACCAAACGGCCAACCGCCGAAGAAACCGCCCACCAACAAACCAGCCAGCCAGACAGCCAGCCAACCAACCTACCAACCAACCAACCAACGATCCACCCCATCGCCTGGGAAAACAAAAAATGACTCGGAAACCAATGAGCCGACCAGCCAGCCAACCAGCCAACAGACCCACCAACCAACCAACCAACCGACCATCCAAGCAATCACAAACCAACCCACTCACCAACCCACCAACCAATCGCCGCCCAGCCAACCAACCAACCAACCAACCCGAGATAAAAAAGCGTGTCCCCGAATCCGGCGAGCCAAGCAGCCAACCAACCCACGAAAAGACCAGTCCTTCCCAAATGATTGCTGGAGGATGTTCCACGCCGCGGAGCCGTGACAGATTTTTGTGATCTGGACCAAGTGTTCTTGACCCTGCAGAAGAAATGGCCCTGAAAGAAAGAAGCTGTTCACCAGTCCTCCCGAGAATGGGGACGAGGAGGAGGAGCAGCATGAGGAGGAGGGGGCAAGAGGAGCAGGAGGAGGCGACCGCGCGCGGCCGGGGGGGGGCTCAGAGCCTACAGTTCATCGCGATGTTGGTCGTACAGTAGACACATACAATAAGAAGCCTTGCCGCGAAGCACTCCGCCCAGCATTGAGGAAAAGTGAAGGGGGGGCCGGATGGAGACGAGGTGGAGGAGAACACGGAGCTGCGAAGGCGTTTCTTCAGGCAGTCCGCCTCCCCAGCGCGCTCTCCCGCCGCGCCATCCCCGCACCCCGCCCCTACTCCAGCCACGCGAGCGCGCGTAATTGCCTGCGGACTTCACGTGGGGCACATGCTGGCAGGCCGATTTCTTCCTTGATGTGCCTACTGTACGTTGTGACCGTCATCGCCGTCACGTCGCCGTAGTCGTCATCGTCGTCACGTCGCCGTAGTCGTCATCGGCGTCGGCGTCGTCGTCGTCGGCGTCGGCGTCGTCGTCGTCGGCGTCGGCGTTGGGATTTTCGCACTTCGACTGGAAGGAGGCGGGTAAGGGTCGGTGGCTCGTCGAGCTCGGCGGGCTGCTCGGGAAGGCCTTCACGGTGTGAGGAGCTGCGGGCTATAGGCCTCGGGGGGGTGGCTGTGCTCGGGGGGTTCGTTCTTTCAGCGGGCCTCCTCTCGGCCCCTCCTGGGTGTCTGGGGCCCCGTGGGCCCACCTGTCCGCTCCGCTGAAAGGCCCTAGGGTGCAGCTATCCCCCTGGGGCGCGGGCGGCATCATGCTCTGCGGAGAGGGGGCCCTGCCCCGTGTAGTCAGCACGTCAGCACGTCGGCGTCGGCGTCGTCGTCATCGTCGTCGGCGTCGTCGTCGTCGTCGTCGTCGGCGTCGTCGACGGCGTCGGGCGTCGGGCGTCGGGCGTCGTGCGTCGGGCGTCGGGCGTCGGGCGTCGGGCGTCGGGCGTCGGCGTCGGCGTCGGCGTCGGCTGGCGTCGTCCGACGTCGCGCGAAAAAACGCGACGCCGCGCGACGCCACGACCAGAGCCCTGTGCACCCTGCGAAATGCTTAAGAAATCATGGGTTAAGAAATTCATAGTCTCAGAACTTCAAGAAAGACCCAACATTTCCATTAAAATCTTAGGATTTACATTGAAACGTTAAGAATAATCGAGACTCTGGCCGAAAACTTGGGTTTTCTTAAGCATCGCCTAAGGTGTACCCGACCTCTGCGCTGCACTTCTCGCGCAGGATCGGCCCGTGCGGGCCCCCTTGGCCCGAGAGGGGGCGACAGCGCCCGGTGCGGAACACAAATGCGGCGGCCAGGAGACCAGGGGCTGCCAGGAAGGGGCTGGGCCCCCGCCCGCCTCGAGCCCCCGAGGAGGCCCCGAGGCCCTGCGCTGCGGTCGGGCGAGGAGGCTTCCCGCTGAGCCCGCCGCCGCGCCAGCGCTCCGCCTCCCGTCGCCTTCTGGTTCACGTCCCGCGCGCGTTCCACCAGTTCCTGCCGCAGGGGCAGCAAGCGACACCACCACATCCGGGACATTCCCCGGGGGGATGCTTTTGCGCATGCCACAAAGCTGTCGGGGCACCGAAACCAGCCTTGTACTGGTTGTGGTCGATGTGGCGTCCCAAGACGGCCAAGCCGAGCACAACCACAACCAAGGTGCTGGGTTCTCCCCCGAGGGGCCCTCAAAACAAATCAACTGAGTTGTGTTTGTGGCTCTTTGTTGTGCCCTAACCTGCGCGCTCAGCGGCCTCTGGAAGGCCTGACTGCAGGCGCGCTCGCTGCGGAAAGGCGCCGACCTGCCCCACCTGTGGGAGACTGAAAGTCCACGGGGTGTCCCCCTCGGATGGGTGAAGACGCCTCGTGCCCCAGACCCCAACCAAACCCGAAATGACCATTGGCCTGCCAATTTCCAGTGGGGGCCGTTCCGGAGCATCGAGGAAGCACGATGGAACTCGTACACACCAGAACCTGACATGTGGGGGGGTCTGGGTCCTTCGAGTTGGGATGCGGTGGTATGGGAAGTAATGAAAAGAGGCATTGCCTCACTGGCCCCCCCCCCGTGTTGGGCTACCACTCCAGCCTGCCCCGCGGACTTTCTGCGTCGCTCTGACCCAGCAGGTCCACGTCGCGGGGAGCACGCCCAAAACACAAACGACCCACGCTCACATCACCCCGCTGGCCCCAGCCTCCTGTGGGCGCACCATGGGCTCTCACCCGCAGAGAAAAACGCAATCAAAAAGGAACCTGTTTTTTATGTTCCCCGACAGCGGCCGTCGCCGGCCACGGCCCCCCCCGCCCCCCACAGGGGACGTCACGTGCTGCGGCGGCGGTGTCCCGGAATGTCCAGTGATGGCCGAGGCCAAGTAGGAGCAGCATGTAGGTGGCGATCTGCACAGCAGCGCCTGTGGCAGCGTCTCTGTACACTGCAACAGCAGTGTGCAACGCAGCGCCTGTGCACACCACAGTGGTTGCGTGCACCACAGCGCCTGTGTACACAGCGAAGATGTCCACCGCAGCAGCCGTCCGCAACACAGCGCCTGTCTACACCACAATGCTTGCGTGCACCGCAGCGCCTGTACGGGCTGCGCCGCGCCCTGCACGGGCTTCGCCGATCCGTCGGGTGACGTGCTCCCGGCGCCTCGTGTTGAACGTATCGAGCGGGCGAGCCATCGATGCCACCAGCCAGGCCGCGCAGACCGCCAGCAGGCATCCCGACTGGCGACGGAGCCTAAATGGAGCAGGACCGCAGGATTCGCCGTAGAATTGGTCAGTCATGAGCTCGAGTGGCTTCTGGTAGACGGGACTCGCGACGGGGTGGGGAAAAGTGAGAGGTGGGAGGAAATGGGAGGTGGGAAGAAATAAGAGAAGGTGGGAGGACTCGGAAGGAGGTGGGAGGCGGTGGGGGGAGGTGGGAGGATGTGAGAGTAGGCGGGAGGATGTGGGGGAAGACGGGAGGACTCGGGTGAACATGGGAGGAGGTGGGAGGAGGTGGGGGGACTCGGAAGGAGGTGGGGGGAGGTGAGAGGATGTGAGAGTAGGTGGGAGGACGCGGGAGGAGGTGCGAGGACTCAGGGGGGACGTGGGAGGAGGTGGGAGGAGGTGGGGGAGCGTCGGAGTTGGTGGGGGGGGGGACCCAGGAAAACGTGGGAGGACGTGGGAGGAGATTGTTTGCTTTGAGAGGCGCGGCAGGACGTGGGAGTTGGGTGGACGTTGGCGTTGGTGGGAGAACTCGGGGGGACGTGGGAGGAGGTGGGGGGACTCGAGAGGACGTGGGTGGACGTGGGTGGACGTGGGAGGAAATGGGAGGTGGGGAGAGGTGGGAGGACTCGGGAGGACGTGGGCAGGAGGTGGGAGAGAAGAAGGGAGGAGCTTGGAGGAGATGGGACGACGTGGGAGGCGGTGGGAGGTGGGGGTTGGGATAATGAGATGATAGCTGGGAGAACGTGAGGGAAGGCGGGAGAAGGTGGGAACAGGTGGGAGAGGGTGGCCCTCGAAAAGCAGATGCCTCGAACCTCGAGCCTCGAGAGTCGAGGGTCGAAACTCGGCGTGAACCAGACCACAACATGTCCGATCGAACGCTCTAAGACGTCCCGCTTGCGGGGAAGGCGTGACTCGTGCATGCACGGAGGAACACGTGCATTGGTGAACACGAAAGCGAATCTTCAACACACCCCTCGAGCTTCAAGAGTATTGCTACACGAGTGTTTGCATGTATGCCAGATAATCAACCCGAAATTCATCCAAACACCTGCCACGCGCATTGTGCAATTCACGCTCCAAACTGGTGTTGAAACCATCCTGAGAAAAAAAAAGTCGATTGCATTAGTACACTTGGTTCTTGGACGGCCAACTCTGCGGGAGCCTACTGGACGCAGGTGTGACTAGTTAGGATGATGCGGGAGAACTCGGGGGGACTCGTAGATTCCAGACGCGCTCCTTGTTATATAAGGATCCCTTTCCAAATCGAACAATTGTTTTCTGTGGAGCCCACTTGCGTTCCAATTTTGTCATAAGGATTCCTTCTAATATTCTATCTACAACAATGGTGTTGTGTTGCTCACGGTTGCTGTGGTGCACACAGGCGCCGTGGTGTACACAGGCGCTGTGGTGCACGCAGGCACTGTGGTGTACACTGGCGCTGTATTGCGCACGGCTGATGTGGTGAACGCAGGCGCTGTGGTGCACACAAGAACTGTGGTGCTCACTGGCGTTGTGTTGAACGCGGCTGCTGTGGTGTACATGGATGCTATGGTGTACACAGGCGCTGTGGTGCACGCAGGCACTGCGGTTCACACAGGCGCTGTGGTGTGGTGCAGATCGCCACCTACATGGTGCTGCTACCCGTCCTCGGTCATTCCTATGCATTCCAAGACGCCGCCGGCGCGAAACGTGACGTCACTGGCCCCCTTCCCCTCCCGGTGCCGGCCGTTATCGCCCCGGAAAAAAAAACAGGTTCCGTATACGTTCGGAGCTCGGAGCGGAGCTCCGAAAGCTGATGTTAACCCGCCAACCGCCTTCCGTAGCTGAGCGCGATGCTGTCCGCGGGCAGCGCTCCAGCTGGCGCTTCTGCCAGGCATTCCTGAGGGGAAACGTTGGGGGGTGGGGGGGACCAGCTCGGGGAGGGAAACATCGACTTGGGATCGGCGATCCATCTCGGTTAGATCGGCGATACGCCACCAACAGCAAAACCGCACGTTCCTGGACGTGGTGGGCTCTCTGGCCCCTCTCGGCGATCAATGGGCGATTGGGGGTCGATGCATCCCCCCTGAGCACATACACCCTGCGAGATGCTTAAGAAATCATGGGTTAAGAAATTCAGAGTCTCAGAACTTGAATAAAACCCTACAATTTCCATTACAATCTTAAGATTTACATTGAAACATAAAGAATAATCGAGACTCTGGCCGAAAACTTAAGTTTTCTAAAGCATCGCCTAAGGTGTATCCCCCGAAAGTTGCCAGGGAACTCCGAGAGACAGACCATCAGCTCCGTGTGGCCCGTGGGCTGGCCCGGAGCGACGCCCCACGCCCCGCCGCCGCACATCTCCTCGGCCTTGTCCACCTCTTGGCGGGCAGTTCCAGGTCCCCTCGCGTCGCGATTTTTTTTTTTTTTTTTTTTTTTTTTTTTTTTTTTTATTAAAAAAAAAAAAAAAAAAAAAAAAAAAAAAAAAAAAAAAAAAAAAAAAAAAACGGCGGACGGTTTTCTCTAATTGTTCGGAGGCGTCCAAGAGGGGGGCGTCCAAGAGGAGGGGGCGCAAATCATGGCTGGCGGCATGAGCGCGGCCCAGGGGGGGCCGGGGACGCTTTGGAGTGAGAAGAGGCGCCATGATATCTGGGGAGACATCATGGCCCCCGCCATGATATCCCCCGCTGGTCACTAAACCCTAGTCATCACCCCCCTTCGGCCGCTCACGATTTTCTCTGCTCTTGGCGTCTAGGGGACCTTACTGGGCCGGTCGGGATCGTCAACAAAAAACAAGGCATGAGGAGGAACTGGTCTCTGGGAAGGGTCCAGACCCCTCAGGGGTCCACACTTTGCAGCAGAAAACAACATTCAATCGGAGGTCAACACCCTACAGTAGGAGCTTAACCACAAGACACCTTCAACAAGAAACCCAACCCTGTGACCCCAGGACGTCTATCGACTTTGGGATATAATTGGTGTGGGGACGTCACGCTCTCGATAGAAAACCAAGAAAACCATTGGAACCCAAGAAACCAAGGCCACCCTGGAGGCAAGCAGGGTGTTTCTTGGCATGAGTTCCCGCTGTATCCCGCCATCCCCGCCACCCGAAGAAGACTAATCAGCCCTGGACCCCCTGCGTTCCCGCAAGCGTGCCCCGCGGGGCGCTCCGGGAATTCGGCTCTGGCAGACAGGGAGCTTCATGGAAGCCCGAGAGCTTGCATCTAGGAGCTACGATCGAGATGGTTTGCTTAGCGTGTCGCGGCAGCGGCCGGGCGACACGCCATACCCTGCGAGCTGATAGCGTGTCGCTCCGCTCCACGGGGCGGGAGAACAGGAAGAGCTCGGGACGTTGACGTTTGGACATGGACGTGGTTAGCGTGTCGCGCCGATGCGCCGCGGGCCCAAACCCGCAGCACGACACGCTAATCTGGCAAAAAGTCCAAGCCGTCGGCCTATGCGACAGTCAGATCGAATCCCGACCTTGGCATGACAGAAAAGCGGGTCCTTTGGGAAGCGGGTCCCAGGAATTCTCCCAGGAGCGGCCTTGCAGTCCTGAGCAGTTTTGTTGACGACCCTGCGGCCCGTGGAAGGCCCAGGGAAGTCAAAAACTGCGAAAACAAAGGAACAACCAACTGCACAAACATAAGTCACAAAGTCAGACATCTGGTTGGGAGGATGGGGTTGGGAAGAATGACCAGGTCATCCGTATGATAGGGTCTGTTGAGAGTGGCTGTTGCACAGTCGTACCTGTATATTCCCAACCCCGTCCTCACAACACGAGAACTGCCTTTCTCCATAAGTTTTTCAAGCTCCGGGCAGATTTCTTGGATTGGCGCTGGACCTCCCCACACACCCTGGCGCGCGAAGCGCACCTGGCGGCAGCGCTGGAGAGGCGTCGCAGGGAGGGACCGAGCGCAGATCCGAGAAATCCGCGCGGATCCCCGACAATTTATGCTTATGCCGTTTCGTTTCCCGGGGGGGGGGGAGCTAAAGGTACCCCTGGCCCTGCTTTTCGCTCTCAGGTTTGACGCCCCTGGGCCCCCTGGGCCTCGTGAGGTGTGCTGTGGAGACCGCGGGGGCCTCCTTGGAAATCCTGGGGGCACCTGGGGCCAGGGACACTTCTAGCAGCACCCGATCTTCCTCGGGTAAAGCCGCAGAGCCCGCTTCCCTCAGGATCCGCTCGCCTCGCGACGACGGATCTTGCAGGCTTTGGCAGGCCGGCCAGCCAGACCTCCGCGGCCAGCACCTCAAACGGCCCCTTGCCGCCCAGTGGCGCGCCCAGCGCGTCGCCGACGGCCACGCCCAGCACCGCGCCCAGGAGCTGGGACATGGTCGGGTGCGCCAGAGAGGGTGGAGTCCAGATCTCCGACGATCTGATATCTGATAGTTTCAATCCGGGCGTGGTTCCTCGGTGTCAGCCCCGGGGCCATCAAACATGGACCTGGGACACGAGCCTGCCACCAGGGAAGGAATCAGGACCGCAGGGGCCGCGGGTCATATCGGAGGCCAGGACGAGGGGGATCAGCGCATCATCGTGGGTGAGGGGCGTCCTGAGAGAAGCAGAGGGACGAAACTTGGGAGACTCCATGGCCCCAGCCGTGATGTCCACACACAGACACACACACCTCGTGGGCGCCCCCGGCATGGCGCCCGTGGCCGTCGGCAGGGGCCTTCCAGGGCCCGGCCGCGTCGCCCACCAAACCATGGCTCGGCGGCGCGCCCAGGGGGACGTGAGAGGAGGCAGACCTTCTCAGAGGGCGGCAGGGTCTCTCAGGAGCCCCTCGGCCACTGTGCGAAGCCGCCTCCGGCTTCGGAGAGGGCCCAGGCAGCGTCTCGGAAGGGCCGGAGGCCTCCCGAGCCTTCTGAGGAGGCCCGCCCCCATCTGCCTTCCCTCGACCTTCACCTTTTGAACCTTCCGCGCATCACGTAAGTCACCGCGGCGCGGCCGCGGCAACCGCCGAGACCGTCGCTGCGGCTTCAGCGGCCGCCACTGCGGCCGCGCTGGCGGCGGCCGCTGCAGGGCACCTGACGCCCGGGAGGTGCGGAAGGTGGAGATCGAGTGTCCCGGAGGTCCAACTTTGCAACCAAATCCCACCAGCCCTCTGGGCGTAGGTGCCCTGCCGATATCGTGCTTTTCTGTTCCAAAACCTTTTTCCCTGCGGGGAGGGGTACCCTCCCCCTCCCATCCCTAGGTTTTGGGGGAGGGGAACCGAGAGGTTAGAGCGTCCAAGGTAGCTCAAGATGGCCTCAGGAGGGCCTCCGATGCTCCAAGATGGCCCAAGATAGCCGAGGATGGCTCAAGATGGCTTCCAACATGTCCTCCTCTTCCCTTTCCTCCTGCTGCTCCTCCCTCTCTTCCTCCTGCTCCTCCTCCTCCTCCTCCTCCTCTTCCTCCTCTTCCTCCTCTTCCTCCTGCTCCTCCTCCTCCTCTTCCTTCTCCTCATCCTCTCGTCATCGTCAATATCCTCGTCCTCATCTTCCCCCTCCTCCCTTCCTCAGTTCTCCATGGTTGCCCGCTTTGGTGCACTATATGTGTCTCTCCCATATGCCGTCAGCTCTCATGGGCAGCGTTTCTTGTTGGGCTGGTGGGGATACGCGAAGCGTGAAGAGCTGCAACGTCGCCAACAAAGAAACACGACCGGAGCCCCCGATCGTATCTTCCCGGGCCATTCTTCGAGCCGGATCGATCTGGGAGGGCCCCAGAGCCCAAAAACACAAGGCGAGCACGCCCGCTGCGACAAGTACTGCGACGCCAGGATCTCTGGGCTGGGCGTGCCGCCGAATGGCCCACACGCGCTCCAGCACGTCCACGTCGGGACGGCCGAGCCGCACGCACTCCTCGCCCGTGGCGAGCTGGGCGCGCTCGAAGCCGGCGACCCGCAGCAGTGGCAGCGCGGGCAGGAGCCTCAGCAGGAGGAGGAGGAGGAGGAGGAGGAGGACGACGAGGACGAGGAGGAGAAGGGGGAGGAGGACGAGGAGGAGGAGGAGGAGGAGGAGGGCGCCTGGCCAGGCCGATCCTGGGCCCTGGCATGGTGTGTGGGCAAACCCCCTCGCGTCATGAAAAAAAGCCAAGCTGGAAGGTGCGTCTCTCTTTCCGGCCTCCACGGGGCCCTGGCGGAGCCTCGGGGCCGACGAAAAACATCTCGGGATAAAAAGCCGGCCCTGAGGAATGCTGGGGAATGCCTCAAGACCTCTGGGGGTCGACGCGAGCAGAAATTCCTGGCGTCGGGTGTCTGGGGGGCCCTGGCATGGTGTGTTTCAAGGGGGCCTGCAAGCTCGAGACATTGGCTTCGAAGAAGCTGCCGGAGAACTTCTGGCACGCGTATTGGGAACGAGTAGGAAAAAGCTTGCCGGGACACGCTGTCGGTTCACAGGAGATGCTGCGAAGCTCCTTGGCCGGCGCCAGAAAAAACTGCCGGGCCACCCTGTGCTGCCGGCTTCTCATCTGAAAGCTCTCAGAGAGCTAATGGGGGATTATGGCGTCGGGGCTCTGCGGTCTGGGAGGCCCTGGCACGGTATGTTCCCGGGAGCTGCAGCAAGGTCCGACTCAAGGGAGGCGGCGCTGGTGCCCTGCCCTGCATCTTGCTGTTCTCGAGGTGCGCGAGCGGGACCGTACGCAGGAAAGTGACCGGGTGCAACGAACCCACTTCAATTGTTAGGATCCACCCAAAGGGGGGGGGGACCCTGAGGGGGGGCATGACTTCGATCCGCTGGTGCGCCGAACTGCCGCAAACAGACGCCCCCCGCATGCCCCACCCGTCGGCAACTGTCGGGAGCTGCCTGCGGCTGGGGGGCATCTGTTTTGCACGGTTGGGTGCAAAAACCGATCGAACTCACACATACACACACCCCAGTGCACACCACCCCTTTTGCGGGATCCCTATTTTGGCAATCCTCGAGAAGTTAAGAAAAAACTACTGGGAGGTCTTCGCAAGGGGCCCCGAAGAGGCCCCAAAGATGCCCCAAAGATGCCCCAATGGGCCCCTCCAACAGAGGCAAAAAGCCTCACCCGTGGATTTCGTTTCTCCTCTGGCGGTCGGCGGAATGACGCAAGCCGCTTGGAAAACTCCTGGGAGATCTTCGCAAGAATGGTTCAGGGCAATTGCGACCGCACCCCGACTTAAGCCCAGGATTGAGCCAGATTAAGCCTGAGTAAACGGCGATAACCGGGACTCCACGGAAGTGTGCCAGATGAGGCCAGTTTTCGACCACGGATATACCAGCGCAGATGTGGAGTTCAACATCCCAAAAAGTGTATCCTAATCCGAGTGAGGGGGCCGAACGGTCATTCACTATCCCTGGGTGCGTGGTTGAAGTGGGCTTCCGCGGTGCGGATTGTTGCTGTTGTTGCTGGTGGTGGTGCTGGTGCTGGTGCTGGTGCTGGTGCTGCTGCTGCTGCTGCTGCTGCTGCTGCTGCTGCTGCTGCTGTTGCTACTGCTGGTGCTGGTGCTGGTGCTGGTGCTGCTGCTGCTGCTGCTGCCGCCGCCGCTGCTGCTGCTACTGCTGCTGCCGCTGCTGCTGCCGCTGCTGCTGCTGCTGCTGCTGCTGCTGCTGCTGCTGCTGCTGCTGCTGCTGCTGCTGCTGCTGCTGCTGCTTGTTGTCTGCCGCCCGCGACCCCGCCCGCGACCCACCTGCGACCAACCCGCGACCCACCCGCGACCCACCCGCGACCCACCCGCGACCCACCGCGCGACCCACCGCCGACCCACCCGCGCCCCACCCGGGCCACCCGTGACCCACCCGCAACCCACCCGCAACCCTCCCGCGACCAACCCGCAACTCGCCCGCGACCCACCCGCGACCCACCCCGCGCCCGCCCCCTCACTCTTGTCCGCAACTGCGGGGTGCTACATATTTACACCCGGCTGGCTGAAGCAACGAGGTATGCTGGGGCCCAGGATGGCCCTGGCCAAGGACAGCGGTTGTGTATAGATGCCCTCTGCGGACCTCTGGCCGGCGGGCTTCGACAGGACCACGCAACGGTACTTTTCGCTGTCTGGGTACCGCCTCACGTTCGTGACGATCTTCTCCAGGACCTGACTGAAATCTCAGACGATCCGATTTTTCGATCGGGCCGATGTTCCTCCATTTCGGCCTCTGAGATCTGGGATCCACTGTTGGGCCAGATGCGCGTTGGCATGGCAATATGTGTTATTGCTCGCTGTCTCGTGTTCTCATCCGTTCGTCGTCGTCGTTCCCACCCTCTCGCTTCCTCCGAAGGGCTCTGAGCACTTTACATTCGTTCGCCCATTCGTCGTTGTTGCCCGCTGGCACCCTCCCCCCTGTCCCTCCGTTCTCCCCTTCCTCTCGTTGCCCCTCCCTCTCTGCACCTCGTCACCCTCGAAGTCCCCATGGTGCCCCCTGGTCACCTCGGGTCACCCCTGGTTCCCCCAAGTCCCCCCCAGCTCACCCCTTTCCCAGAGTTCGGACTCCTATATGTTCGTTCGGTCGTTCTTCGTCGTCCCCTCTGGCCTCCATCGCTCACACTGCCCCTGGCCTTGCCCGCCCTGCAGAGCTCGGGTCCCTGTATTATCCTGCGCGCTGGTCGCCTAGAGCTGAAAGAGGGTCCTTTGTGGACGAACGAGGAAGTGCGGGGGCCCCTCCCCATACAGGCCTCGAACCTCCGTAAGGGAAGTGAAGAAATTCGGTTCTCCACCCTCCAGCAGTCGGGGGAGAGTCGAATCCCCCCGAGCACCTACAAACGACGACGACGACGATAATAATAATAATAATAACGACGACGACGACGACGACGTGCACTCACATTCCACGGGCGCCCATCCTATCTTGCTTGCAGCATATCGCATGAGCGTGCAGAGGCAAAGCCGGACGAGGAGAAAACCGAAGCGTCTCCGCAACGAACGAGGTTTCCACCGAATGCCCCGCCCGCCCGTCGTTGTAGGCTCTGTCCTGGGCGTTTCTTTCGTGCCGTCCCCCCCCCCCGTAAGAAGAGAAAGCACGGCATAAATATAGACGTTCGGCGCTCTGCACGGACGTCTTGGAACGACTCAAAACCCCGCCGGGCGCCGCCCCCCGACGCCGCCCTTGGCGCCGCCCCTGGCGCGCTCCACGCACGAGGGAGGGGGGTCCACCGCCGACCCAAGAGATCCGCGCGGAGCTCCTCGAGTGTATGTCTAACCCCGGGAAGCAAACAGTAACCCCCCCGGCGATATCGTTAGCACAGGAAATAAAATAAATAATTAGAGGCTTGTGGAGGCCTTTCGGGATGCCTCGTGGGAACCTCCGGGGACCTCCCCTCCGCGGACCCGGGGGATATCGCTTCCGCCCCGGCCCCGGTGCCGGAAGCGTTATAATTTCCTCTGATGAAGGGGGGGGGGAGGGGGGTTTACTGATTGCTTCCCAGGGTTATGCCGTCGTTTGTTCTGCGATCCCCCCCACGCCTGCCCCTCCAATTGAAACAAGTTGCCTGAATGCGCGGTTGGGACGCGAGCCCTCTGGACGCCCACGTCGAGGCCCGTCGAACAACGCTCGCAGTCGAAAGGGGATAAGGATGGACCAAGGAGGCAAGGATGCACGGGTACCCATGAGAAGGTGACCCATCCTTGGAAGCCTCCTAGATGGAGTCGGGGTAGATGGGATCGGAAGATTGCGCAGCATTTCCAATGAACCGGCGATGCACTGGCGATGGCCAACCACGTCGGCGATGCATCGGCGCGGGCTACACATCGGGTCGCATCGCCGATGCATCGGCGATGAGGCCCGATCCTCCGACTCCATCTACTCCGACTCCATCTGGGAAGCCTAGAACCATTGCCATCGGTTTCGACTGCTCCGCGCGCGCTGCTCTGAGTAACGATACACAACTGCGGAGGTTTCGACTGCTCCGCGCGCGCGTTGCTCTGAGTAACGATGCGCAGCTGCGGAGACAGTCCCTCCGTATCATCCAAGCCCTACCAACAGTCTGCAAAGGAAAAACGTGGAGGGCAGCTGAAATGGGCGAGGGGAGTGTTAGGAATGACTGCATCCTTACCACTTACCATCGGTTTCGACTGCACCCGCACGGGTGCCGCTTCTGGGCCGGAGCCCGCCTGGAGAGCCTCGGGGCCGCCGGGCTGGCCCGAGATCGCCGCGAGCTCTGCGACGCCCGCGCCCTGCGCCCCCCCCGCGACGGCGGCGAGGTAGGCTGCCCGGAGAGGGTCCGCGCCGCCAATCACCTCCCCAAGGGGGAAGGGCGTCCTCCTCCTCTTCCACCTCGATTATCCTCCTCCTCCTCCTCCTCCTCCTCCTCCTCCTCCTTGATCCTCCTCTTCGATTATCCTCCTCGGTTCTCCTCCTCGATCCTCCTCCTCCTCGATGATCCTCCTCGATTATCCTCATCGATCCTCCTCCTCCTCGATCCTCCTCCTCCGCCTCATCATCAGCATCAGCATCAGCATCAGCATCAGCATCATCATCATCATCATCATCATCATCATCATCATCATCATCATCATCATCATCATCAGCATCATCATCATCAGCATCATCATCATCATTAGCAGCATCATCATCATCATCATCATCTCATCATCATCATCATCATCATCATCATCATCATCATCATCATCATCATCATCATCATCATCTGGGATTCTTCGGGGTTCCAAAGCAAGCGTTCCACGAGCCCTGCCTATTCCTCCTCCTCCTCCTCCTCATCCTCCTCCTCCCCCCCTCCTCCTCCTCCTCCTCCTCCTCCTCTCCTCCTCCTCTTCCTCCTCCGCATCCCCCCTCCGCGCTCCTCGCTCCTCCTCCTCCTCCTCCTCCTCCTCCTCCTCCTCCTCCTCCTCCTCCTCCTCCTCCTCCTCCTCCTGCGAGCGCTGGCGCAGTCTGTGACATGACGCCCGCACTCGCTCTGACGCCGAACAGCTCCGCTCGAGGACACGTTAGGACACCGCGACGAGCCCGGCTGCCCAGTCACGCCGCCGCCTCGGCGCAGAACTCCGCAGCTCGCCCGGCGCTGTCCTCCCCCAGGGCGCTGCGCAGCGGTCGGGCTGTGGCCCAGTGCAGGGCCACGCCCAGGCTGAGCGTGGCCCTCCACCGGCCCCACCGGGCCACGAGCTGCCCAGCGAGAGCTCGGGGATCTTCTGACCCGGGCCAATCCAGACCCATGCAGCAGGAAACCAAAAACTGCAATGCAGGAAAAAACTGCAACGCAGGTCTTCGCAAACCCGGGTCAGCCAATATGTGCGGCCGCCTCGCGGCCACGAGCGGCTCGCTAACCCTGGTCAGCCGGAGGAGGTCGTCGCAGGATCCTGCAGGCTCCCGAAAAGCCTTGGCGGCGCCCTCGCCGGCTGGCCAGGCCGCGGAGGTTACGCAGGGCGGCCTGGCCGTGGTGGCCGGCGGTTCCCAGCGCCAGCGGCACCATGGGCCAAGGCGCCTGACCCGCGGGGTACCGCCGACACTGATCCGCCTCCGCAGCAGCGTTCAAGGCCCCGTCCAAGCCAGCGGCGGTGCGCAGCCCGTCGACGTCGCCCGGCACGCAGGACCAGACCGTGACGTCGAAAAAGGTGCGCGGCTGCCCAGGCTGGTGCACCTCGAGGCCCAGGATGGCCTCCTCCCGTTCAGCTGCGAAGCTGCTGCCGCAGGAAGCGCAAGAGGCCGCCTGGCCGCACCGCCGCGGACCCGCGGGCGCTGCACCCGGCGCAGCGCCAGACCCAGCGGTCCCAGGCTGGGACGTGGACCTGCTGAGCGGCGTGGTGGCCGCATTCCGTGTGGATGCGCTGCCAGGCCCGCTCCAGGTCGCCGCTGCGCGCCTGCGGGCCCCCGCCTCGGGGGCAGCGCCAAGCGTGGCGGGCCTTCCTGCAGAGCCCCTCCCCGCAGCGCTGGCCAGCCCGCTCGCCCGTCCGGGTGCGGTTGCAGCATGTGGCCCCAGGCGGCGCCGTGTCCTGCCCCAGAAGGGCGCGGAAGGTGGCCTTCTAGTCGGCATCGTCCAGGCGCTCGCGGGGCTGCCCGGGCGAGGCCCCCTGCCAGCCGGCAGCGTGCGGCCCGCCGCAAGAGCGGAGGAGCGCCCTCGCCTCTGGCTCCAGGGCTCTCAGCAAATAAAGGAAAGTGGAGTCGCATTGTGTCTGGTCTATCTCCGCAGTGGAAGTTTTTCTGGAGTTTGCAGCGGGGCGCCCCTGCCAGCTCGCGGCAGGAGGGCAGCTCGGCCGGCTCCGCGCCGGGGCCCGGCGGCGGCGGCGGCGGCAGTTGCGCGAGGCCGGCCGGCGCGCTGCGGCACGCGGCCGCAAGGGGGAGGCCGCAGTTCTCAAAGTCGTCGAGGCAGGCGAGCCCAGAGCGATCGCGCACGCCGCCCAAGCTCTGCGCCCAAGATGAAGGGGCCCCAGGACACACAAATAAATAGACACAAATAAAATAATCCCCCATATTTTCGCATATTTTCTGGCTTTTTGTCTTCCCCCCCACTTCCTATATTTTCCCATATTTTCCTGGAAATCGACAAATAATTGTGTCTGTGTGTTTTTCCCCCTCCTGACAAGAGGAGGCCCAGAGGCAGCCGGCGCCAGTTGCTGCTGGCTGCGCAGGCCGCGTCCGCCGGTGCGCAGTGGCGGCTGGCACTGCGTTCGCTGGGTCTCCGTCGGCGGATCCAGGTCCGCGTGCTGCTCGTAGGCGGCCAGCAGGGCGTTGTCGTAAGCTGCGGCGGCCGCCTCCAAAGTCGCTGGCGGGTTCGTCTGGTGAGGTGCTCCTGCTCCTCCTCCTCCTCCTCCTCCTCCTCCTCCTCCTCCTCCTCCTCCTCCTCCTCCTCCTGCTCATTCTCCGCCTTCTCCTTCTCCTTCTCCTTCTCCCTCCCTCCCTACCCTGAGATCCGGGATCGAAGGAGAGCGGCACAAGGAAGAGAGTAGACTGGAGCGAGGAAGACGGACGGAGGGCGAAAGATGCGCAATAGTCGGGTCAGGCGAAATGGGGGGTCAGTAAAAAGGTGTTTGCGAATCAGCTTACGCAGCTGATTGCCATGCGCCTCATAGCGCCTGATGGCGCCAGTGGGTCGAAGAAAACACCGGCGGCCTGCCTAACCCAGCCACTTTCAGCAGATGTCCGACCGCCCTCTTTCCATACCCTCCGTTCGTCCGACCTGGCATCCGTGGGACAGGGAGAGTAGAGGGAACACTAAAACTGTATCAACAGAAACTCGTCGTAGGCCAGCGCAGAGTTCCTGAGGCCTGCGGACGCCCCCATCAATGCCTTGCAGCCCGGTGGCGGATACGCCACATACCACCATATTGTTGTGCACCTCTGAACCAGTACCCTCGAAGTTGATGAGCGAGTCCCCCCCATTTCTTGTCTCGGGTCGTCGCACCACCATATTGTTGTGCACCTCTGGACCAGTGCCCTCGAAGTCGATAAGCGAGTTCCCCCCGTTTCTTTTCTTGGGTCGTCGCTCGACCCCCCTCCAGGGGTTGGCGCTGGAGGCGCCGCCTGGAGGGTCCGCGTCGACCCAAGAAATCCGCGCAGAGCTCCGGAAGTTCCCATGAACCTGGCGGCTGTTCCTCCAGCAGAAGGGGGGGAGGTGGCGACGACGACGATGATGCTGATGACGACGATGAGGAGGATGACGATAATGACGATGATGATGATGATGATGATGAAAATGATAATAATCGTGATGACGATGAGTATGAGTATGATTATGATTATGATTATGATGATGATGATGATGATGATGATGATGATGGTGGTGGTGGTGGTGATGATGATGACGATGATGATGATGATGATGACAACTGTGATGGTGAAGTTGATGGGGATGCTGACGATGACGGTGATGAGGATGCTGATGATGATGATGATGATGATGATGATGATGATGATGATGATGATGATGACGGTGATGTGAATGGTGGTGGTGATGGGGATGGTAATGATGACGATGACGATGATGATGTCGATGATGATGAGGAGGAGGAGGAGGATGGTGATGGTGATGGTGATGGTGATGGTGGTGGTGATGGTGATGGTGATGATGACGATGATGATGATGATGGTGATGGTGATGGGGATGGTGATGATAAGGTGATGATGATGGTGATGAGGATGATGATCTGAGATGAGACTCTGCATCCACGTGTGGTTAGGAATGAAGCCCTCGCAGGAAGACAACTCAACAGAAGTGCGCGAGCAGCAGGAAGGAAGTAGAGGCGCAGGCACAAGCAAAAGTCCCTGCTGCCCTCCGCCCCCTGGGGAGCGAGTGCGCCTCTGGGAGGGAGCCGCGCAGGGCAGGACCGCCTGGCAAACTGCCAAGGCTCTTCTCTGGCGAACGCACCATCTGTGTGGCGCTTCCTCCTGACCGGACTCCAGCCCCAGACCCCCGAGAGGGGGCGGAGGAGGGGACCCCCCGAGGGGGGCGGAGAAGGGAGGAGCGAGGAGGAGGAGGAGGAGGAGGAGGAGGAGGAGGAGGAGGAGGAGGAGGAGGAGAAGGAGAGGGAGGAGGAGGAGGAGGAGGAGGAGGAGGAGGAGGAGGAGGAGGAGGAGGAAAGGCAGGGTTCGTAGGGATCCTTCTCCCCCCCCCCCCTGACTCCAGCCCCAGTCCCCCGAGGGGGCGGAGGATGAGGAGGAGGAGGAGGAAAGACTGAGGGGCTGGGCTGAGGAGGCGCCCGCCGACACCCCGTCCTACCCGTTCCCACCGACGAGGGGATGAGGGCAGAACGCAGCCAGAGGGCCGTTGCCAGAGGGCAAACTGCTGCTGCCGCAACCCTGCACCACGATCTCCCTCCTTGGCGTAGAGAACGGGAAATCCACCCTCAGAATGACCACCCCGGCAAGCGAAACCGTTTAGCAAACGCACCCAAGGAAGGAATCGAACAGGGCAGGGCTATTTAGTAAACGCCCAGGGCCGTTCTGCAATCCCCAATTATCAAGATCGGGGTGGTTTGCCCTCCGTTGATGGCGGCGCCTGAACCAGCGGCTCGGAGAACCCGTCTTAAGGAGGAGGCAGAAGAAGAAAGCATGCACAAGACGTTCGCATCTGCTCTGCGATGACCCCCCTGCCAGGCGCGCGGAGCGCGCCAGGGGCAACGCCGGCGGCGCCGCCAGGGGGGGGGGGCAACGCAGATCCAAGACATCCGCGCGGAACTCCGAAAGTTGATGCTTATGCCAGTTTGTCATCTTCGCCATCGGGACGAGGAGGAGGAGGAGGAGGAGGAGAAAGAGAGGAAGAGGAGAAGAGGAGGAGAAGCGACGCGAAGCGATCGCCAGATTCGCGCGCGGTCCGCTAATTAGGCAGCCCGCCCGAGTAAGAGGAGGAGGAGGAGGAGGAGGAGGAGGAGGAGGAGGGAGGAGGAGAGGAGGAGGAGGACGAGGAGGACGAGGAGGACGAGGAGGACGAGAGGACGAGGACGCGGACGGGGAGGAGGAATACGAGGAGGGCGAGCGAGGAGGAGGAGGAGGAGGAGGAGGAGGAGGAGGAGGGAGGGCGAGGAGGAGGAGGGAGGAGGAGGAGGAGAGGGCGAGGAGGAGGAGGGGAGGAGGGCGAGGAGGAGGAGGAGGAGGAGGAGGGGGACGACGACGAGGAGATGGCCTCCGCCGCGCCGTGCGCCCGCACGGCGCGGAGCGCGGACTGGACGCTCGCCTCGGACCCCGCCCCGAGCTCCAGGAGGCCGCCGCCGGTGTCCCGGAAGCCCGCGGCGGCCAGGAATTCCAGGGCGCCTTCGGGGGGGGCGGAGGAGGAGGAGGAGGAGGAGGAGGAGGAGGAGGAGGAGGAGGAGGAGGAGGACGAGGAGCCGCACCCACTTGCGCGGCGGGCCGTCTGTCTCGGCGCGCCGCCCGAGCGCCCGAGCGGCGCGGCGGCCCCCCGCCTCGCCGCCGCGGGCGCGGCACGCCCTCGCGGCACGGCGCCGACCGCCGCCGCCGCGCGGGCGGGCACGGGCCGACGGCCTCAGCCGCCAGCCCACCTCGGCGCAGGCGCGGCACGGCGCAGGCCGCCTCCGCGCCGCGCCAGGGGCCGCTCGCCGCCCAGCGCCCTCCCGCTGCCGCCCAACAGGCCGAACGGCCGCAGCAGTGCCCAGGCTGGGCGGCGAGCCGCCCACGAACTTCATGCCGTTGTCGGCACCTCGTCCGCTGGGGCCTCCGTTAGGCGCGCCTCCAGCTGGACGGGCTCGCCGATGAAGTGGCCCTTGATCGGGTGCTTCCCCGCCTTCATCCTGTTGAGCCTCGTGCCCGCAGTGGCGTTGGCGATCTTGCCCAATCACTTCGCCGCCAGCAGGACAGCCGCACCTCCGCTCGCCCTTGCACCGCAGGCGCTGCAGAACACCACGTCGCCCATGGTCATCAGTCGGTGCGACGCGTCGGCCGCCAGCACGGCAGCAGGCGTCCCGCGGCACAGCCCCGCCTCCAGCTGGGCGCGGTCCCTGCAGCGGACCCCGCAGCGGTCGCATGCGAAGGGCAGCGCGCTGTCGCCGCCGACCCACTGCGCACGGTGCCGCAGCGGCAGGCCCACCACGCTGCCCTCGTCGTCGGGCATGAAGAGCTGAGGCCCTCGCTCACGCTGGAGCCGTGCCGCCACGCGGCGGCCGATGCCGTCCAGGCTGGCAGTCCTGCCATCGGCTTGGCTGCTGCTCGCCTCCAGCGCTGCTTGCCGAGCCTCGGCCTCGCGAGGCCGCTTGTCACCTCCTCGAGCCAGCGTGCCCTTCGCCGTGTAGAGCTGCCGTCGTCGCGGTGCCGCCTGCCTGCGCGGCTGCACCAGCGGCGCGTCGTCGCTGTCCTCGTCGTCGTGGCAGGCCTGGCTGCTGCAGCCCTGGCCGCTCCGCGGGGTGACCCGCGCTGCCCAGCCGCCCGCCAGGCCTTCGGGGCCACCGCCGCTGGCCTGGCTCGCCGCCCCCTGCTGGGCCCCGCGGGGCGAGGCGGGGTCGGCCTCGCCCCTGCTGACAGCGCTGTCACGCTGGGCCAGGTCCTTGCCGTCGGTCACGCCGTCGGAGCCCCCCGCCAGGCCTGCGCTCCCAGCTGCCGCCGCGAGCGCCGCCGCCGACAGCACCGTGGCCCCGCGCTGAGGCGGCTCGCCTCCGCTGCTGTCGCCGTCCTGGTCGTCGTGTTCCATGCTCAGGCTCGTGTCGACTCTCCTGTCGGGCTCGGGCACTGGCTGCCCGCACGGCTGGGTGCGGCGGCGCTTGGCGGCACGCACCATGCCGTGCTGCTCCTCGTGCCTCGGGGCCCTCGTCAGCACCTGCTTGCCCGTGGTGTCCCTCTGGCTCCCGTTGGCAAGCACGCGCACCTGGGCCACCCAGCCAGCCATGCGGCCCACCGCCCCTTGCTGGGAGGCGAAGCGCTCCTCCTCGGCCTGCGAGCTGCAGGGGTGGCAGGCCGCTCCCAGCTTGGCCTCGGTGTCGGCGGCGTGATTGCCAAGGGCGAGCCGCCGCTCCACCGAGCCGTACGCGAGCTGGGTGATGACCTGGTGGGCCTTGACCTTGCGGAACTGGAGCTGATCCTGCCCGATGTCCATGATTAGACGCCAGATCCTCCTCCACTGCTCGGCGTAGGCCTTGCCAGGCGCGCAGCACACGGCAGGCCCCGCGGCGATGCCGTCGAGCAGGTCCTGGTAGTCGCTGTATATGGTGAACGGGGGCACGGCGTGCTGCAGCATGACCTCCACTGCGAAGAGCTCGCCCTCTCCCACCTCCTGTAGCCAGCCAGGAGATGGCCCGTGGCAGGCTCCCGTGACTCGCCCGAGGTGGTCCACCGATGCGCAGCCGAAGCCCACCCGCATGCCATCAGGGCCTGCGAGGCTACGCCCTGATCCGTCCACGAAACCGTCGTCCATGAAGAAACCTCCTGGGACCTCCGCGCTCCATACCGTGTGCCACGCTCTCGACGGCCTCGGCCCCGCGTTCCAGTTGGGCAGCAGGCACCTGCCCCAGAACGCCTCCTGCATCGCGGTGAGCGTGCCCTCGGGGAAGTGGACCTGGCCGATCTCGCTCTCCCTGCGCTCCCGCGTCCACGCCACGCATGCACCGTGGCGGTGCGGGAGCGTGCCAGGGGCCTCTCCGCAGCGCTGGCACAGCGGGGAGTCAGCAAGACCCGCGGCCTGCAGCTGCTGCTGGGGCCACTGTGCTCCGATGACGGTGGAGCGCAGGCCGCGCGCCTCCTGCTGCAGGCCGTGCTTCTCGAGGTTGCGGATGACCCTGCGCACTGGCTCCAGGTGAATGCCATCCTTGAGGTGCTCCAGCCCTTCATACATACTTATCTGAGTGTACTGCCACCGCTCGATGGCTCTGTCAAGCAAACCTTTGATCGCCCGTGGCCCCACGCCTTCTCCCAGCTCCAGCTCCTCGCCGTCGTGAGAGGTCCACCTGCTGGCCGAGATCACTTGCCAGCCTATCCTCCTTGCCGTGGCTAGCATCGCCCCCGCTGGCCCGACCACGGCGGCCCATGGGTGCAACTTGTTCCGCTGAGTCGCCTCTGCTCGGTCAAGGGCTCCCTGCAGTATGTGGGTGGGGATGCGCTTAGTCCAGACCGCCTTCGCCCACTCGACCAGCGGCGCCGCGTTGACGGCGTAGGCTGGGTCCTGCTTGCCCCCCTCCAACATGAAGGACAGCGTGAGCGGGCGCCTTGCCGTGTCGGTGAACATCGCCGCTCCGACCGCCGCCCTGATCATGTGCAGCTGCGAGTCGCTTCTGCCGAGCACGCTGGCACCGTACGTCATTGCAGGCTGCATGCCCATCCTGCCCACCTTGCCCGACTTTGCGCCCTGGCGTCTGAGGCACGTGACTCGTCCGAGGCGGCGCCTCTGCTTGTCGAAGTTTGCGTCCATGACCTTGGTGCGCCTCCTTGCTCCCGCCATCGAGTCCACGCCCAGGTTGCGGTGGTGCTGCCTGACCTGGAGCCGCTGCGCCGTGCGCGTGTGCACCTTGTCGGCGATCCACTTGCCCGTGTACGCCGTGGAGATCACGATAGTGGACTTCGAGCCGTTGATCTCGAAGCCCAGCTTGCGGAGGAGCTCGATGAGATACTGCAGGCCGTCCGCTGCTACCTTGAGTAGGAACCGCCGTGACCCGATGCAGAGGATGGTGATGTCATCGACGAAGGCGAACAGCTGGATGCACTGATACCTGTCTCCGAACAGCCTCAGGCTGTGGTACATGAGGACCTTCAGCCATGATGTCGCGAACCCGCGCCCCGCCAAGATGCTGCAGCCCAACTCGACCTCGCCCGAGACCGCGTCGTCGACCTTGCACCGCCGTGGGCCCGCATATATGCTGATGCTGGTGCGCAGTAGCACCAGGTTGGCGCCGCTGGCGCAGCCTTCGTCCCAGAGCGTCTGGTGGCCCACCCTCTCGTAGGCCTTGGTCATGCCGAGCTGGTTGGAGGCCGTGACCACGCCGACCTTGAAGGCCCACTCCTGATAGACGGCCTGGTCCCAGACAGCCCGCTCGGCCGTCCTGCCGCTTGCGTTGTGAAAACATGGCAGGTCATGCTCGTCCTCCCACTGCTGCATTTGTGCCCGACGTACCTTTGTCCAAACACGAAGAAAACCTCCTAGTAGAGCGATGGGCCTCACCCCGCCCTCCTTCTTGGCGGGGAAGACGATGATGGTGGTCAGCTGCTTCGGCTGGTTGCCGACCCTCTCCATGTAAACCATGAGCTGGCCCAAGAAGGTCAGAGCCTCGTCGGACAGCATCGCGAACCACCGTGGGTGGAACGCGTCGGAGCCCAGGGCCGTCCGATGCTTGAACCTCCTGCTCGCTGTCCTGATAGCTCCAGCCGCGGGCGCGCCCAGCACGTGGTGCTTGATCTCGTCCCAGCTGGTGGCTTGCATGGGCTCGTGGACATTCCAGACCTGCTCGAGCCAGTCAGCGCAGAATTTGTCGGCAGCATCCTGCGCGTCCGCTGTCACGCCGTTGGCCAACAGCCCTGTCCCCGCACCCGCGGGCCCACGCGTCCACCTGTGGGCGAGGCCAGCGCCGTTCAACGTGGCCTGCTTCGCCCAGGCGTCAAATGAACGGCAACGTGCCTTCTCGAACTCTTTGGAGAGGCGCACGCTCACATTCTGGGCCTGGTCCGCCAGCTTGGCCAGGTCGTCGATCGTGAGCTTGCGCAGCCGCTGCCAATACGCCTCGAAGTGGTGCCAATCTTGAGTCTTCATGAGGGAGCCATTCCAGTGCTCCAGAGTGTCGAGGAGTCGTTTCGCTGCCTGGCGGTGCCTCAGCTCGTCTCTCTCGTATGCCCGCTGGAGCTCGCGTAGACGGTCATGCAGCCAGAGAGCCTGGCGTGCCTCTGGGGATGCCTTGGCCACCGCCGCGTTGTTCCGCCTCGTGGGGTGTATCTTGACGAAGCGCGGCTCCAGCCCTCGCCCTGTGTACTTCGGCATGTCGTCCTTCGGGATATGGAACAAGCTGCCCAACTCCTCCTCAGCTCCCTGCATGAAGGCCGCGAATCCGTTGGCCAAGGCCTCCTGACAGCCCTCCGTTTCCCCCAGGGCCGTCATGGCCTCTCCCCAGGATGTCGCCACCTCCCGCACAGGCCCTATGGGCCGCGTAGCTGGGAAACAGGCGGGGGCCTTGTGAACCGTGATCAGGTCCTCCACCACACCGTTCTTCAGCTTGAGTCCAACTGGGCGGTGATCCTTGATGGTGGTGGTGTGGATGACGAAGCAGGACTCGACCCTCGGCACGAAGGCCTTCGGCAGGACCCAGTAGTCCAGCACGGAGCCCTCCGCCAAGTCGCCCAGCGTTGCCTCCTGGGTGAAGATCGGCTCGGCCCTCAGCTTCTCGAATATTCCTGGCTTGGCTAGCTCCGTGGGGTGCATGTTGAAGTCGCCTCCAATGATGAAGGGCCGAGCTAGCCGCTTCAGCTCTCGTGCGAGGAGGTTGACCAGGAGCCTATTCCTGGCTGTCATGCCCTCGCTGTGGTGCAGGTAGACGTTGGCCACCACCACGCCTCCTGGAAGCCATCCTTTCCGACATCTCAGCTGTACTCGGCCACGTGCGATGCCGAACCTCGTGCTCACGCATGGGTAGCTCGCCAGACCTCGCCACGGCTGCGTTGCAATACATAAGCCGCCGCTGGTGCCTCCACGACCTGCGGGCACTGCTGGGTCCAGCTGCAAGTTCCACTTGGCCCTCTTCGCCCAGTCCTCCTGCGTCGCGCACGCCACGGTGCCGCACAAGTGGGTCTCCTGGCCCAGGAGGATGTCTGCTCGGCGACCCGCCTCATCCAGCAGCAGGTCGGTGAGGCTCGACCATGTGGTGCCGTTCGCCGTGATGGCTAGCGTGTGCTCGCTCTTCGGTTGCTTCGGCTTGACCACCCTCCTCCGTGCAGCTCGGACGGTGAGCAGTGCGTGCCCCGCAGGGTCGGTACCCTCTGCCGTCCAGGAGGCTCGGCCCGCAGTGAGCAGCGCGTGCCCCGAAGGGTCGGTACCCTCTGCTGCGGGCTCCGCTACCTGCTGCTCCTTGGCAACCTCGGGCATAACCCTCCGCCGCTCCAGTGTGGCTGGGAGAATCGGGAAGGGGGCCGTGAGTGCTCGCACCCTGCGGAGCTCCTCCTCCGACGCGACCTGCATGTCCATCAGCCCGTCCTGCCCCACCTCCAGGAACGCGTTGCTGTAGTTGGCGTCCTTGATGTGGTGCTGGTCTGGCCCGTGGTCCTTCACCGCTAGGATGCCGACCCGCTTGAAGTAGAGCACGATCTCGCCAATGAGCTCAAGTACCAGGTCCACGAACTTCGATACCGCCTGTGCGTTCAGCTGTACCTTGTGGGGCTCCTTGACTTGGCCCTTGACGAAGACCAGGCCTGCGTGCACCCTGGCGTCGCCCTTTGTCTCGAAGGGCGGTGAGGCTCGGGTCTCCTCGCGCGCTGAGGCTGGGGCGGCATGTAGGGCCGTAGCCCCGTCGTTATAGCCAATCCCCGCCTGGACCCCAAACAGTGGACGCCCTTGGCCAGGAGCTCCAACAGCAACCGATCCGTGGGGCTCTGGCTCTGCACCTCGGGCTCCGTCCGAAGCTGCGGCGACGACAGGTGGCGCACGAAGAGCATGTGGCGCAGCTTCATCCAGTACTGCCTGCGCCGCCTCCTCCTCACGCGGCCGCGGGACCTCGGCAGCCCAGGCGCAGTCGACCTGGAGTGGGAGGGGGGGCCCAGTGTCCCTGCCAGCGGACTTGAGCCCCCGCTCGATGATGGCTGCCGCGCCGCGGCTGCCTGCAGCAACTTCTGCCTCGCCGAGGAGGTGACGGGCCGCTGCGTCCTCCGCCTCCCACGCGACCTCCTGTACCAGGTCGGCCGCGGCGACGGTGCTGTTGCTCTTGCCCATGCTCGTCATGAGGACAAGGTTAGTACGGTCCAACTCGCATGCGCGCTGCGGCCCCGATGAGCGGGCTAGCGGCAAGGCGAGCAGCAACAGCGCGCAGCTCTTCCAGGTCCGTCGGCATGTCGGGCGCGGTGTCGGCGGGCCACAGCACGTTGAGCTCGGCGCGCAGCGCCTCCTCGGAGGCCTTGCCGATGGGGTCCTCGGTGCTGGGCACGGCTTGAGCGGCAGCTGCGCTCGCCGCTCCTGCAGGGGGGGGAGCTTGGCGCTCCGCGGGCACCACCAGCTGCGGCAGCAACTCCTCCAGGAGCTTGGACACTGCCTCCGCGTGGTCGCCGAAGCCGCGCTCCCCGCACTTGGCCACCAGCGCGGCCTTGTTGATGCCGAACGTGTGGGCGACCGCCCCCGTCTCGCTGCCTCCGTCAGCAGCTGGGCCAGCCTGAGCAGCATCAGCAGCCACCAGCTCGTGCACCACGGCCTTGGCACGGCCGAGCTCGGCCTCGCACTGCTCCCGCTGGGTCTTGAGCTCCTGCAGGCGCAGCTGCGCTGCTGCGACTGCCTCCTCCTGCTGCGCCAGCTTGTCGCCCGCCTTGGCCAGGGCGGCCTCCTTCTTCTTGACTTCCCGACGGGCGATCTGGAGCTTGGCGTCCGCGGGCTTGGCGTCATGCAGCTTCTTCCGCAGCTCGTCCAGCTCCGTCTGGAAGGATTCGATGACACCCTTGTAGATGCCACCCACGTCGTCGCGGCCCTTGAGCAGCTTGATCTCCGCCGCCAGCTTGTCGGCGCGCTTCCGCAGCGCGGCAGCACCTGCAGCTGGGGCCTCGACTGCTGAGCCATCGGTCTCCATGTCGCCATCCTGCGAGGACTTGCTGCGCAGCTCCTGCTCCAGCGCCGCAATCTTGTCCTCGTAGAACTTCTTGTACTTCGCCTCAGCTCGACTGTCGGCCACACTGGGCGCGCGCGTCGAGGGGGTACCTCCACCTGCTGGGCGGTTGCTGCCGAAACAGGCGCCCTTGTGCAGCTTGCATTTTGTACACCACAGGGATGAGCCAGGGTTCCACCAGCGCTCACCCTTCGCATTCTTGCAGCCGTCCTTGCAGCAGAACCAGTCGGGCTTGTCGCGCAAGTAGCCGCTGCCGACCGGACCGCCCTGTGGTGGCCTGCTCCCGCCATTGCTGCCCGCCGCCCAAGGGGCACGCCTGGCCGCCATTCTGCACAGCTCACAAGCACCGCCGCGGCAATCAAGTAGATTAAGCGGATGGCGCTCCCCCAGGAGCTCACAGGAAAACTGGAGGCTGGCCGCGGACTAGCGGTATCCCTTCTGCCTGGAGGCTTGCAGCCCCCCCAGTCAGACATCTTGAGCCAAAATAGCTACGGGAGGAGGACGAGGAGGAGGAGGACGAGGAGGAGGACGAGGAGGATGAGGACGAGGAGGACGAGGACGAGCAGGAGAAGGAGGAGGAGGACGAGGAGGAGGAGGACGAGGAGGACGAGGAGGAGGACAACCAGGGGGACGAGGAGAACCTGGCACCGTCGGGGGGGGGTGGGGGGGCACTCCTAGGGGAGAAACCCTCGTGGGAACGAGGAGGCCCTCATCGATCCCAGTGGCCCTCGTGGGAACGATAAGGCCCTCATCGATCGCAGTGGCCCATGGCGGGGCGGGGGGCGGGGGCAATCCCAGGGGAGCCCCTCGTGCAAACGATGCGGCCCTCGTCGTTCCCAGTGGCACTCGTGGGAACTCGAAGATTGACAGAAGACCCTTTCGCAAAACCCCCTCTAGTGAAAAATGCCATGGGCGCTCCAAGTGCGCACTGCACCGCATTTCGAGTGGACCACAGCTGGGTAGCTAATCGACGTCCAAAAACAAACGAACGTACGGCGGAACGCACGTTGATCAGCGAAACCGACCAGGGACTGCAACGGCACACTTGACTGCCAATGTCGAGCGAACCAATTCCGATTTTCTGTCGACTTGTCTGGGGGGCGTTCCTTCCAGTTGGCGGCGCGCAGGGGGGGGCAGGGGGAGGGGAGAAGGCTTCGTAGAGGAGGGTGCTTCTCAGAAGGCGCCGGCCCTGCATCTGTAGGAGAGGACCGCGCCGTCCAAGAAGCAGGGGTGCTTCTAAGAAGCCTTCCTCCCTCCCCCTGCCCCTTCTGCGCGTGGCCGAGCAATGTGGCCCGTGGCGATGTGCAGTGTCGCGGGGCGGGAGGCGGGGGGGCTCACCCAGGGGAGGCCCTCGTGGAAACGATGAGGGGCTCTCAAGGCCCCATCGAGGGGCTCGCCTGGAGGATGCTCAAGGAGGAGGAGGTGGAGGAGGAGGAGGAGGAGGAGGAGGATCGAGGAGGAGGAGGAGGAGGAGGAGGAGGATCGAGGAGAAGGAGGACCGAGGAGGAGGATCGAGGAGGAGGAGGAGGAGGAGGAGGAGGAGGGAGAGGCCTTCGATGATCGGCAAGTTCATTTGTTCCACCTCTGCTGACTACTACTTGCTGTTGGGTTTGGCAGGCCCCGCCGGAACTACCAGCCCAGATCCCCGTGCGTCGGGAAAAAAACGATGGGAGGGAAAGTGGCCCCTGCTTTCGGCTTCTGGGGGGCCCGTACCGGGCATCGGGACCATCGAAAAACAACTCAGGATGGAAAGCTGGTCGCCAGGAGCGGGGTCCAGACGTCTGGGGGTCCACGTGGTGAAGAAATCGTGACGTCGGGAGTCAGGCCCTCGTGGGAGCGAGGAGGCCCCTATCGTTCAAGACGAAGCCAGGACCCCGCGGGACAAAAACGGACTGGGATCCGCCGGCCCCATGGCGGGGCCAACAGGCTGCGAAGATTAGGCTGTCATGCTCCCTGCACCAGTTCCAGTTTCAAGTCTCCAATGTTACAGTCCTGCTTTCTGTTTCCTGCTGCAGATTGTTGCTGAACGCGCGAGGGGGGGCCCAAACCAGCCTTGTTACCACGCCCAGATCGCGGTGTCTGAATTCCTGGAGGGGCGTGGGACACGTAAAAATACATCATGCTCGCGTCCCCGAGGCCGGAATCCCTACTAAATTACACCATAATCGCGCCCCCGAGGCCATTAAACCTTTGAAAATTATTAAAAGATTGCGTCCAAGAAACCATCTAATCCTTCGTAAATCACGCGATGTGTTCGTCCCCGAGCCCATAAACCCTTGTACATTACGAAATGCTTGCGTCCCCGACGCCATTAACCTTCGTAAATTACACCGTGCTCGCGTCCCTGAAGCCATACAACCTCGTAGTACACAACAGCTGCGTCCTCGAGGCCATAAATCTTTCTAGGTTACACAACACTCGCCTCTCCGAAGCCATACAACCTCGTAAAGTACGCAATAATTGCGTCCTCGAGGCCATAAACCCTCGTAGATTATGCAATATTCCTGTCCCCGAAGCCATGCACCTTTGTAAATTACGCGATGCTCGCGCTTCCGAAGCCATAAACCGTCGAAAATTATAACAGATTCGTAGTTGTGAGAAAATCTGCAGTTTGTGAAGTCCTGACATTGCTTCACGGCAGCGTCCAGACAGCCCAACACAGCTCTGGCAAGTCCCATTCTACGAGAGGGGGGCCGGCGGCAGGGGGCGAAGCCCTTATCCGCCCGATGATAGGAAATGGCAACGATGAGGCTCAGTGGCCCCACCATCGGACTTCAACAGCCCCTCATCGTGAGAGGCTCCTGAAGTCCGATCGAGGGGCCACTGAGCCGGACTGGGCCGGATCAGGTCCCAGGACTGAGCCCGTCTGGGCGGGAATAGGCCGAATCGTACAGGGCTCGGCCAGAGAATGGTCGTTTCCGACCGAGGATATTAAGCTGGTGCAGATGCTGGATCGAGCCTCCCCGGAATTGCAGTCGAGGGCACCCGCGTGCCGAAGCAGCCCAGACTGCAACCTGGCGCTGGTGGAGCTCAGGCGCCGGAACTTCGGACTCGACGGGTTCTCGGCCACGTTCTGCAGGATCCTCTCCAGAAGCGCCAGCGCCCCCTCCGCCGCCTGGCGCCGTGACGATTCTATGCCTCGCTCTCATGCAGCTTGTTTTTGGTCTTGCTGTTGTTTCCTCCTCGTTCTCGTGCACATGGGGAGTCATTCTGCGCATGCAGCAACACACACGCACACACGACACGCAAACCATTGCAGCTGCTCTGGGCACGCTGCACGATGGACCCTGGGAAGCGTGAGAGACGCCAGAGTCGACCTCTCTATCTCACGCCCTCTGGCTTCCGCCAAGCTTTTGCTGAGGAAGACGCCCTTGTTTCGCCGGCCTCTGTGGACCCTCCGCTGGCTCCCGCTGATGGGGGGAAGTTGACCGATCGTCCCGCCCTCCTGGCTCGCTCCGAAAGTGTATGTTCACGTTTGTATTTTCCTTCCTGCTAATAACTTCTTCGTCTGATACGAGGGCCATCTGTCTGGTGATTTGCGCAGGATCTGCTCGTGCAGTCGAGCGTTCACACTCTGTCTGGCCTCCAAGTCCGCGTTCGGATGTCTCGAGTCTCGCGCCGAGCGGTCCAGCTCGTGACTGTCTTGCACGCTGGAAATGGCATAATTCGATTGCGGTGGGCGTGGCGGCCAGGGAGCGGGGAAAGGCGTAGACCCAGACGGGGGGGGTGAGGAAGGGGACAGGAGGAGGAGGGGATGAGGAGAGGAGGGGGGGGAATGGGCGAGGAGGGAGGACGGACTGGAGAAGGAGAAGGAAGAGGGGAGGGAAGGAGGGGGAGGGCTTGGGGGGGAGAAGAGGGAGGGAGGGAGTGGGGGGGGCCCCATCTGTTCCAATGCACTGGCGTACGGGCCGTTCCAGGAATGGCCTCCTAAATGTGCGCAGCGCCGGTCCAAGAGATCCGCGCGCACCTCCGAACGGCTACATGCCGTCACTTATGTTTCGACCCTTGGCCCCCGACCACACGGTGGGGGCATTGGATAAGGAAGCACTGGATAAGGAATCCAGGGTCTGGAAGCCAGCGGAACTCCAATCGCGGATTGGCAGTGGATGCTCTCACCAGATAAGGCAACCTCCACGGTCTGAAGCCTCCCGCACACGTTCCTTAACCAACGCCCCCACCGTATTGTCTGCGCACCATCCCAGAGCCCAGGATGGGTCCCGGAAGCCCTAAGCCTACCACGCATGCAATCTCTTGGTGGGCCGATTCTCACTTCTGCAGGCGGCGCCGCCCCCGTTTTGCCTCCGCCGCCTTCCTCCCGCCATCCGCCGCCTCCCGCCGGGGAAGAGACGGCAACCTCGCCGTCCCTCAGAAAGGCGGGGCACTCGCCAGAGCGTCCTGCACATCCGCCACCGTGCCTGGTGCACGCTGAGGCGTGGAAGAATGCCAAGGTCTGTCTGGTTGGGTTTTCTCTTATTTTCGGAGGGACTCCCACCCCCCTCCCAGTCGCACTTGCTTGCGCGCACCCCCCTGCTCTCCCTGGCCATAACCCCTCGCAAAATAAATCAGATTCGCGCTCCCGTGGCCCAGATGCCTCCAAGACGGCCTCATATGCCTCCAAGACGGGCCACGTTGGACGCAAGACGACCCAAGAAGTCTTCAAGACGATCCACGAGGCCGTTGAGGCGTCCCAAGAGAGCCCCCAGAGCCTTCCCAAGAAGCCTCAAAGAGCAAGAATCACTGGTTATCCTGAGGTGTTTCGATGTGTTTCGGGTTCTCGCCTTTTCGAGCTTCCGACGTCCCGAGACGAACCAAGAAGCCACCAGGACTGCCCCAAGACGGCCAAAGAGGCCCCCAAGAGGGCCCCAACACGGCCCAAGAGGGCTCCAAGACGGCGCAAGAGGCGCGCACGAACAATCATGAAGCCCCCAAGAGAGCTCCAAGACGGCCCCCAAAGGGCTCCGAGACGGCCCAAGAGGCGCCCGCGACTGCCCAAGAGGGCCCCAGACGGCCCCATGAAGGGCCTGGGAGTGGGAACACGAATGCAAAATCCGAGCTTTCTGCCCCTCGAGGCTCCCATCAGGCCACCTTGCCTTCTCGAGTCGTTGCCGCCCAGATTGCTGCGCTGGCACGGTGACGGAATTGCTGGAGGCAACTAGATAAGTAGATACCCCCCTGCGGAGGCAGACCCCTGAGGCCCGGCCGGGTGGGACGCAGAAGGACGTGCTAGTGCTATGCGAACCCCTTGGAGGCCCACGTCCAAGCCGAGCACAGAACACAAACATATGAAAGCATCTCGTCACCTGGGCCGTATGGCCAGCTCCTCCTCCTCCTCCTCCTCCTCCTCCTCCTCCTCCTCCTCCTCCTCCTCCTCCTCCTCCTCTCCTCCTCCCTCCTCCTCCTCCTCCTCCTCCTCCTCCTCCTCCTCCTCCTCCTCTCCTCCTCTCCTCCTCCTCCTCCTCCTCCTCCTCCTCCTCCTCCTCCTCCTCCTCCTCCCTCCTCCTCCTCCTCCTCCCCTCCTCCTCCTCCTCCTCCTCCTGCTCCTGCTCCTGCTCCTCCTCCTCCTCCTCCTCCTCCTCCTCCTCCTCCTCCTCCCCCTCCTCCCCCTCCCACCGGGCAGATTCTATCAGACCTCTGAGCGCGCGCGTCGCCCCTGGGGGGCCGACGCGCACGTAACACGAGCATGCTTGGGCGGTGCCCGCCTGGGGCCCTGCAGACGCCTGGAGCCGCGACAGCAGCGTCTCCAGCTCCATGGCGCGCCGCCCGTCGCCGGCTCCGAAGGGTGTGGCTTGCAAAGGGTGCGATTTGCAGCCCGCACCCCTGGGGGGCAGGCGAGGACCTCCTCCTCCTCCTCCTCCTCCTCCTCCTCCTCCTCCTCCTCCTCCTCCTCCTCCTCCTCCTCCGCTCAAGAGACCACCAAGACTAGGAGGCCCCAAGAGAGATCCCTGAGAGGCCCCCAAGACGCCGCGTCCTGGTCCGCAACCTCCTCATCCTCCTCCGACTCCCTCTCCTGCTCCGTCCCCTCTTCCACCCCCAATGTTCCCCGCAGGGGGTTCCACAACGGCGGGGCGACCACGTAGTCCAATAGCTTGGCCAAGTTTTGGCCAAATACTTGGCCACATCGGCGCTTCCAGGGAGGCAGGGGGCGGAGGTCACTCGCCGCAGGCGTCTTCGATCCGCCGACCCCGTGGCCTGCGGAGGCGTGCGCGTGCAGGACTTTCGAACTTCCATATGTGGCCCTGCCAAGAAGCTTCCCAGTGGGCTCCCAGCCCCATGCGCCGGCCACACGGACCTTCTGGCGTCCGTGCACGCATCCGCCCAAGATGGCCAGGCAGCAGAAACGGGCCAATATGGCCTCCAAGACGGTCCCAAGACGCTCCCAAGATGACAAAGATGGCCCCAAGTTTGTCCGAGGTGGTCTACGACGGCCCAAGAGGCGCCGAAGACGCCCCGAAAGCGGTCCACTAGAACATTCAGGAGGCTCCGAAGAAGCACACATCTCGGACGCGAAGAAATAAATCAATCTGGGAATTTTCAATTTCTCCTTCCCGGCCTTGCGTGTGAATAAGACGGCTCACCAGACCCCCAAGATCGCGGCCCCAGGGACCGCCGAGAAGGCCCAAAGAGAGACGCTCAACGGCGCCAACACGGCTCATGAGGACCCCCCTTTACAGGGCTCCGAGAAGGGAAAGATATGCCATTCTGTCAAGTTGGGGCCTGATGGAAAGAATTCAACATGTACGCCCTCTCAGTCTTCACAGCGCCAGAGAGGGTCCAGCAGACCCCCGAGCATCGCCCGAAGGCGGCCCCAGAGCCCCCCAAGAGGGCTCCAAGAGGGCCCCCAGACGGCGCCAAGACGGCCCAGGGAGGACCTCAAGGCGGCCCAGCTGACCCCCTTGGACAGCCCGAAGACGGCGCTTGCAGAAGGCGGGAGGCCACGGTCATCCGCCAAAGGCGTCTTCGATACAACCCAAGATTATTCAGCACTGCTTCCCCAGAAAAACTCCAAGAACGGCCAACGTTGGCCCAAGGCGGCCCCGAGACTGCCCAAGAGGCCCGAACAACTCCTCCATGGGTCTCCGAGCAGAATCCCGATACGCAAGCCTCCAGGAGGCAACGCCAGCTGAAACACGTGAGTCCTGCCCTGCCGCGAGCGAAGCGGTCGAGTCCTCGTTTTCCTCCACCGCACGGACACTGCGCGCCCCCTTCGCCCAAGCTCTCTCCCTGGCAGTGTTTTCTCTGGCGGGAGGGAGCGAAGGTGATGGTGGAGAAGCGAGGCGGGGAAGGAGGTGGAGCGGGATATGCATTTGTTTCAAGACGACGACGACGACGGCGACGACGACAACGACGACGGACGAATGATGGGGAGGGAAGGAGGGAAGGAAGGGGGAGGGAGGTGGACCAGGATGAACGAAGAATGAATAGGGAGGAAAGGAGGGATAGACAGCCGGCCTCCTCTTCGGAGACTTTGGCCCAGCGCGCCTGGCAGCCGCATATCCCACATGGCCGCTCGCGCCACCCCTGGGAGATGGACCCAGACGCCAGTGACAGCCATGCCCGGGGCTGCCGATCTGGACATCAGCCGGTCCCATCTAGACAAGATGCCTACACGGAGGTAGACGATTCCACCCACCTCGGGCCCCACCAACGGCTCAGCGTTTGCCGAGACCAAACGGACCTTCCCTCGCTGCAGCTCACGACATCATGGGCGTCGGGATCCCGAGGCTGTTGCGCACGGACGCGCGACGATCGTCCGTCCCCTTGTAGGAACAAGGAAAAACGACGCCACCACCACCAGTTCGAGGGTCCAAGGGGGGGGGGTCCTCATGTTGGCGTGGTCCCCCCTCCCCGCTCGGACGTCCCCCAGCCCCAGCTCGGGGAGGCATCGTGGACCTTCTATCTGGACGTGGCACCCCTGGTGGTGGTGGTGGTGGTGGTGGTGGTGGTGGTGGTGGTGGTGGTGGTGGTGGTGGTGGTGGTGGCGGTGGCGGTGGCGGTGGCGGTGGTGGTGGTGGTGGTGGTGGTGGTGGTGGTGGTGGTGGTGGTGGTGGTGGTGGTGGTGGTGGTGGTGGTGGTGGTGGTGGTGGTGGTGGTGGTGGTGGTGGTGGTGGTGGTGGTGGTGGTGGTGGTGGTGGTGTTCGTGGTGGCGGTGGTGGTGGTGGTGGTGGTGGTTGTGGTGGTGGTGGCGGTGGCGGTGGTGGTGGTGGTGGTGGTGGTGGTGTCGCTCTTCTCTCCTCCGACCTTCTCTGGGCATCCTAGGGGTCGCTTGGAGCTCGACCGAGGGCACGCCAGGGAATATCCCAACACATTGAGTCTCACTGCCTCACAAAACACTCTTGGAAAAGGCATCTGGCGCTCTTGGAAAAGGCCGCGTCTCTATCCTTGGGCACGACCATGGCCGCCTCGTCACCAGCCGCGCCGATATACCACTCCTCCGCGCCTGCGACGCCCCTGGAGGAGCCCACGGCCGCACCCCTAGGCTCAACCACCTCGGCAGCCCCAAGCTCGCACATCTCCACGTCCTCCACCGCGGCGATCGAGCGGGACTAAAACTCGTGTGGGGCTCTGCCAGAACTGGGCTCAGCGGAACCTGGCCTGGTGCTGGGCAACACCTTCAAGTCCGTGCGCTGCAGAGAAAAAAACGTGACGGGCGGCTATTCGTCGCTCTCGGCCCCTGAAGGCCGTCTCCCGTCCCCAGGACAATCACAAAACGACTAAGGATGAGAGGCAAACCTTCTGGGATCGGCGTGGGGGTTACCAAACGGATAATGGGGCGATCAGTGGATGTTAAGGTGGGCTTTATCTGGCCTAAATAAAAGGACTACAAAGGGCCCCAAATGGCTCAGGGTGGTTAGCGATCAGGGCTGAGTGGGACCCGCCCACTTTGCGGAATTGACCAGACCCCCCGAGCCACGTGGGGCATGTGTAAGCCACTTCCAGAATCCGCCGATCCTGCGTGAGTTTAAAAATCTACAGCCTGAGCTTCAGCTCTGCTGAGGGGGCTGCCAGGGAGGATCTGCGGGGGAAAGAGGGAGCGGAGGGGAAGTGCCTTGCCGGGGCCGGGGCCCTGGCTAGGGCCTGTTTACTGGTGGATGTTGGCTTCACTGGTGGATGTGGGCCGTTTACCGGTGCATGGGCGTTTAAGCAAGGCAAGAGCATTCACTGCTAAACACGATTACCAGTGGATGTACCACAGCTTCCGGCGGATGTAAACTTTACCAGTGGATGTTGTCAAAGACGCCAAGACGCCAAGACCATTCACTGTGGCCAAAACGCTGGAGTGCGGGGGGCAAGTCTACGCACGACCTACGGTGGGATCCTGGCCCTCTCGTTCCCCCCGCGCACCCTTTCTCGTGATCGCCCACCCTTCCCCAACCTCGTCGACCATGGCTTTTACCCCAACACATCAACCTTAGTTTAACGCGTCAATGCGCTTGCACGCGCGCTAGTGACCCTGAGGCGGCCCGACCCACCCTCCTGGATTCCCGGTGGATGTTAGATTACAGGTGGATGCAGGTTTTCCTGTGGATGTGATGGATTACCGGTGGATGATAGCACTGCTAAAATTTACCGGTGGATGACCAAAATGCTATACGATTGTCGGTAGATGAACATGTTGTGCAACCAACATCCATCGTCAAAAGGTAACGTTGAAGAGCCTTGTGGGCTGGGGCCGGGGCCGGAGCTGGGGTCAGGGCCGGGGCCAGGGCTGGGGCCGGGGCCTCCTCCTCCTTTCTCATCCATGGCATCCACAGATAACCCCTCTATTCTTCTGTGGCCCTCCCACACCATCCTGCTGGCTCTTGCAAGTCGACGCTACTCGACACTAAATCTACGCTAATCTACGCTAATCGACGCCAGTCGATGCCCCAAATCGGCACTACCTCATCGACTACCAGACGCTAGTCGACGCCAGTGCACTCTAAGGGCACAGTTGCGAGGGCACACCAGGCTCCCATGTTTTGCTACCGAATTATCCCCTCAGCAGCCCCCCGCGCCGATCCTAGCTGGGGAAGTGGTCGAGATCCCCGGGGGCCCACGCTGCAGAAAGAATGCAGCGACGGACGATCGGGCCTCAATTGGGGCACCCCTCCCCGCCTGCCCCAGTCCGACAGCATCGCTCTGCTGCCTGCTGGCCAGCCCCGCTCCCCCTGCCCCAATCCAAGACAACGGCTCTGCACGAATCTGAAACTGACAGGGCCTGCTTGCCACGCGCGGAACGGGTGCGGACAAAAATGGATACGATGCCCAACAGCACATGTCTAAATCCGACCGCGGCCGCTGTGGAGCAGGCAGCTGTTTGTCTCAAATGGGCTCCGTCCGCGGCGACACCGACAGCGAACCCTGATCAAACAGTGGACAAGAGTTGCTGCGAGTCTTCGCCACCAGTCTTTTCTGTGTGCCCACGTCGGCCCCCCAGAGCTGTGGGAGGGGGGCCGGCGCCGCATTGCGGCAACTGCGCAGCGGCCCGCCGGAAGCGCTGTTCAACAGGGCGGGGCACGCGTTCCTGGAATCAGAAGATGTGTTATCGTCTTTACCTGCTTCGCTGGCTGCAGACAAGCAGTATCCTCCAAGAGCAGCGCGAGCGGACCCATTGGTGACATGCTAAATTCACGGCTTGAGCTGCTCAGTTGTTGAGACTCCATCCGCACAGTCTGCACCCAGAAGCGGGGACAAGGCGGGGCAGCGGCGCGGTACCTGCAGGAGCCCCCTGTCCTGAGGCGAAGCCAGGACCGGGACGAAATCGGACAGGGGATCTCTGAGATCCCCAGAGATCCAAGGCATCGACAAAAATCAAGACAAGCTTGTTTGGTCGATTTCGGCCTCTAGAGGCCCTCGGCTGGCCCTGGGGCCGTCAAAGCCTGACCCTGGGAAGGGGGTCGAAAGCTTGTCCCTGTGCCGATTCAGGATGACAAGCCTGTCCCTGGGAGTGGGTCCAAACTTTTGGGGACCCCATATTGACAAGATCAAGACATCGGATCTCTGGGTCCAGAGGTCCTGGAGAACGCATCGGGCGCCGTTGCCGTTCCAGAGCGCTCCCGACCGCTCTGAGATGGCTCCCGCACACTCTGGGGCGATGCATCCTGGTCTTAGGTCCGCCTGGCGCCCCCCCCCCCAGTCACTCCACCAGAGTGGAAAAACGCAGGCTACGGCACGCCTCGCTTGGTGACTCCAGCCGGGTCCCGTACCGCGCCCCCGCAGGTACCCGCGCGGCACGCTGGCCAGGGGGGAAGGGTCACCGACCAGAACCGCCGTTGACGATTGCCGAGAGGCCTGAGGCGATCTGCCTCGTGAGGCAGCAAGACGCAGCGCAAGCATCACAAACTGGAAGGGACGACCGCCACCCAACCGAACTGATCCTAGATGCCCCCGAGCGCACACGCACTAAACCTGCACCTGAGCGACGACAACGAACGAACTCTACGCAAGACGTGGCGACGTACGCGGCGGCCGACACGTGAAACCCGCGCGGCACGCTGCATTGGAAACGGGGGCGCTCGCGCGCCATCTTACGCAGACAGCCTACACCCGAATGCCCGCGCAGCGAGCCCGCTCTTCTACGCCGAATTGTTGCCGACGCTTCCAATCCACACTACTCGCCGGATTCCTCTGCCCGAGGTCCTGGCTCGATCCGACGGTGAGCGTCTCGAGCGCTGCCAGGGCGCCTTCCGCCAGGCGCGCCCTCTCCGACGCCAACCCGGACGCCTCCAGCGCCTCCTCCGCGGAGCCACACGGACCCCGCACGCCCGCACCCCGCGCCAACGGCATCCCCTCAGGGTGCGACTGGACCAGCAGGAGGCGCGGTGAGGCTGCAAGGCCCTTGGACGGCCAGATTGAAGCCGAGGCTGGAAGCCCATGGCCCACGGCTGAGGGTTAGGATTTGGCCGAGAGGCAGGGATGCATGGGCAACTTGGAAAGGTACCGCCGAACATGTGATTATGCAAATGATCATTCAAGAATGCTGGGCCAACTTTCCGGAAGTTTGAGGCAAACCTGGGCCAGGTGTTCGTGTCAACACTGGAGGGGCGCACACGCTCAAGAAACTGGGCCAGCTTTCCGCCAAGCTGGTGAAAAAACGTTGGCCCAGCTTTTCGGGAGGTGGTTTCTTAACAGATGCCCGACTGTACTTCATTCTCACGAGGCTGTAAGACACTACCATGAGGGAAAGGGGTCCAGGGGGAAATGGGTCCTGAACCCTAGAACCTTTCCTGGGACAGGCTTTTCAACCCCCTTCGTTTTTGACGTTCCAGGGCCCAGGCAGGCGACCCCCATGGAGCCGAACACGGCGAGGAAGCGTCAGGGCCCGTTTCCCTCAAGGAGGGGCGGACGGAAGGTAGAGGGCGCGATGGAACAGAAGGAAGAACGGTGGAAGACGACGTGGGAGGGGGATTGGGCAGCGGGGAGGGCTCCTCCAGATCCTCCTCCTCCTCCTAATCCTCCTTCTTATCCTCCTCCATTCCTTTCCCTCATGAGCAACTCATCCCTGTTTCACCCCGAGACCAATCGGAAAGGCGGGCCAGGCGTTTCGCCTGAGACTTCCTTACCATTGACGAGCCTGAAGCGTAGAAGCTGGCAACAGTTTCACACATAGAGAGCGGGTCGTTCTCAACATGTGGCTCTCGCGTTAGCGCCGCGCACACTCGCCTTAACAAGTAGCAAGAGCTTCACGGATTGAGGGCGGCTCGTTTTCAAAATGGTGGTCTCGTCTTAGCGCAGCGCAAATTCGTCTTTCACATGTGCAAGAGCTTCGCGGATCGAGGGAGGTTCCTTTTCAACATGTGGCTCTCGCTTTGGCGCCATAAAGGATCATTTCAAAAAATGAACAACACATTGAGGGCGGTTGCTTGAAAACAAAACTGTGGCTCTCACCTTAGCGCCGCGCACACACGATCTAAACATGTACCAGGATTTTGCTGATTTCCATGGTTACCGTACCAGGGATGGTGTTTGGAGCAATTCTAGACAGTAAGGGCGCAACAGTTACGTTGGTTCGCGGTGCTGTTGTCCCAGGACTGGAGTTTTGGCATGATTCAAGATCGTCAAGACAGAACGGTCAAGATGATTCGTGGCGTTGCAGTCCTGCGAAAAGTGTTTTGGCACGTTTCAGGATTTTCAGATGGTTGTTTCCCAACGGGGCTCTTCCCTCAGTGGAAACGAATCCTTGCAACTGCCTATGAAGAGGAAGCTTGGAGGGAGGATGTATTCCAACATTGTTGATAAGTCTTGGGTGTTCACTGGTCCTCCTCCTACTCCTCCTCCTCCTCCTCATCATCATCATCATCCTCATCCTCATCCTCATCCACATCATCATCCTACTCCTCCTCTGCTCTCCCCCTTCTCATCTTCCTTATGTTTTTCCTCCTGCTCCTCCTGGTGATGAATTTCAATGGTGCGCGATTGATGTTTGGTGCTTCATGGGGGCTTGAGGTGGAGATGCTTGGCCGGGAGTGTAGGAGCAGTTTGTTTGGTGCTATGTGTATACACTCAATGATAGCGCGGTGTGTTTCAATAAGCCACAGGCAAGAACATGCAACCACTTAATTACATCTGCCACCGTGACTGCGCGGAGTGGGCTTGATATAATACTCCTGTTGTCCCTCTGGGAGTGTTTCCAATGATTTCTAGGGCCGATCCCCGCCCCCGCACCTCAAGCAGGATTTTTAATTCGATCCCCTGAAGTTGCTCCCCGGCGCTCTTTTCGGCCTCCAGGCGGCCAAGGTGGCCTCCAAGACGGCTTCCAAGACAGGCAAGACGACAACAAAACGGCTCGAGATGATCCAAGACAGCTCAAGAGCCTGTCAAAACAGCCTCAAGACGGCCCAAGAGGGCCCCAAGTCGGCCCAGAGGGCTCCAAGAGACCCCCAAGACGGCTCAACGAGCTCCAAGAGGCCTTCCTGGAGAGACCGAAGGGGCAAACCATTGATTCCCCGTATGTTGTTGAAAGATGTTTCGGTTCTCGCCTGCTCGGGCTTCCGACCGCCCAAGACGGCCCAAGAGGCCCCCAAGAGGCCTCCAAGATAGCTCGAAGACAACCAAACAAAATCCCAAGAGAGCCCCAAGTTGGTCCAAGAGGACTCAAAGATCGCCCAAAGGGCTCCCAAGAGGATCCAAAAACAGCCTTGAAGCAACCCAAAAGAGCAACAGGACTGCCCACAGAGGCCACTTGGGCTGTCTTGGGCGGTCGGCAACCCAAGCATGCCAGAACCTCTAAATCCTTCAAAACCTGTAGGAACATCTGTGGTGTTGGCCTCCTCGGGCTCTCCTGGAGGGCCTCTTGGGGACCTCTTGGGCCGTCTAGGGGGCCCCCTGATCTGTTTAAAGGCCTTCTTGGGAGCCGCATGGCCTCCACGACGGCTTTCAAGGCAGCCAAGCTGACACCAAGATGGCTCAAGGCGGCTCAAGAGGCTCCCAAGGCAGCCTCAAGGCAGATCAAGAAGCTCCCAGGACGGCCCAAAAAGGCTCCAAGAAGCACTCCTGGAGAGCCCGAAGGGGCCAAAGCCATTGATTTCCCGTGCATTGTTGAAGGATTTCAGGCTCTCGCCTGTTCTGGTTTCCGACCGACCGCCCAAGACGGCTCAAGAAGCCTCCAAGAGGCTTCCAAGATAGCTCGAATACAACCAAAGAAACCCCTAAGACGGCCTCAAGTCGACCCAAAAGAATCCCAAAATCGCCCAAGGAACCCCCAAGCAGACCTCAAGACGGCCATGACCGCTCCAAGAGAGCACCACTACGGCTTAGAGAGGCCCCCAAAGCGGCCTCCATAGGCGTAAGACGGACCAAAAATCCCCTCAGACGGCCCAAGTAGCCCCGAGAGGCCCCCAAGAAGATTTCAGGAAGCTCCCAGGATGCCCCCAGAAGGCCACAAGGATGTTCCTCCTCGTCCTAATTGTCTACCTTTTCTCCTCCTCCTCCTCATCCTCCTGCTCCTCCTACTCCTCCTGCATTCCTCTTCCTTCTAAAGAATTCCTCCCTGTCACATCCCAAGCCCGGTCGAAAGGGAGGGCCGGGCGTTTCGCCGGAGACTTCATTACCACTCACGAGTCTGAAGCTTTAAAGCTGGCAACAGTTTCACACATCGAGGGCAGGCCGGTTTCAAGATGTGGCTCTCGCCTTAGCGCCGCGCGGATTCGTCTTAAGCACTTGGAAGATCTTCGCGGATTGAGGGCGGGCCGTTTTCAAAATGTGGCTCTCGCCTGAGCACCGCGCACGCTCGCCTTGAACACAGTATAAGAGTTTCACGGACTGAAGGCAAGGGGGGGGTCAAAATGTGGTTCTCGCCTGAGCACCACGCACACTCGTCTTTACAAGCGCAAGAGCTTCATGGGTTGAAGAGGTTCCTTTTCGAAACGTGGCTCTCGCCTTAGCGCCACGCACAATCGTCGTAAACATTTGCAAGAAATTCTCGAGTTCCCATGGTTAACGTACCAAAAACTGCGTGTTGGAAGGATTCAAGATTGCCACGGCGCAACGGTTACGCAGATTCGCGGTATTGAAGTCCATGTGGCACAATTCAAGATCGTTGAGACGCAGCAGTCAAGCTCATTTGTGGCGTTGACCGAGATTGCTGTTCGGCACGCTTCAGGATCTTCAAACGGTTATCTCCCAACGAGGCCCTTCCTTCAGCGGAAATGAACCCATGTAGGGGCCTATGCAGAGGGAGCTTGGGGGGAGGGTGTATTCCAACATCGTTGATGAGTCTTGGGTTTACACTGGTCCTCCTCCTCTTCCTCCTCTTCCTCTTCCTCCTCCTCCTCCTCACCATTATCATCCTCCTCCCGACCGCGCGGACGAAGACGAGGTCGGGACCACAACCCGTCCCAATGCAGACTTCTCGTCGGAATTGCGCTGTTCCTACACTCAGCCTCTTTCCTGCTGCGTTGTTGCATACGCACGGTGGCGGGATTTGCCGCAGGCAGCTGGATAGGTGTATATGTATAACTCCCCTCCTTGTCCAGGACGGGAAGAGAAGGATGAACGGGAAAAGGAAGACAAAGATGGCGAAGGCCTCACCGTTCATGCCACCTTCCGCGTCGGGCTGGGTCGTCTCGACACTATCGACGACGCAGGGCGTGCCTGGCTGGATGGGTACTTGAGCAAAGTGTACTGCCATTCATTGCCATGCGATCTCATGCTCACCGTCGGAATCTAACATGCAGTCCCGCCAGCTCCTCAGGGGGCGCAAGGCTGTGAAAGCTGCTGCTGGACTGCTGCCTGGTGCTCGTGATGCGGCTTTTGGTGTTTACGCATCGTTTCTTCATGCCTGTCTAGTTGTTTACCAGAGGGGGACCCATCGCCTCAAAAAAAACATCGTGGCGTCAGCTCTCTGCCGCCCTAGGCTGCCTAAGGATTACGACTGGAACGCCAAGAGCCCAAGACGGTCGAAGATGGCCCCAGATGCGTGCACAATGCCCCAAGAGGGCCTCGAGACGTCCCCTACAACCCTCCTCAAAATCAAGCGCAAAGTTCTAATCTTGGTCGACGTGCGAAACGCGGCTCACGGAGTCAGACTGTTGTGCTTGCAGTCGCCAATTCTGACGCGAACATTGACATGTTGGTGCCCTGGACCGCCGCCACGTCGTCGGAAAAACGTGCGCTTGATTTAAAGGGAGGATGTAGAGCAAATCGCATCGCGAAACACTACTGCACCTTCTCAATGATCTGTACCTGCCAGTTCCCCTGGGATGCCTCAAGGTCGTTTGCCCCCGAGATTGCCCAAGACGGCCGCAAGGTGGCCCCAAAAGGCCCAAAGATGCAGTCAATATCGACAAGGATCGCGCAACAATTCCCCAAATATGGCTCCAAGATGCCTCCAGGATCACTCCAATATGGGCATCATAGGCCCCACAATAGCCCCAAGATTGCCCAACACATTCAAAATGTGGCCCGAGAGGGCCCAGAATGGCCCCAGGATGCTCCAAGGTGGGTCCACAGGTGCCCCGCCATAGCCACGATATGGATCGTCCTGGTGGGCTTCTGGAGCTTCGCGATGCCGATCCCGCACGACGCTGTCGCGCCTGGCCCTCGCAAGCTGGCAGCAAACGATCCCTTCGGCGGTGCCGCAATGCCGCCCGCGCCCACTGGGGCGCGCCAACACGCAAACTGGCCTAAAGCATCGGCAACGCGCTTCGCATGGCGGGGTGGCCCCGAGGCTATCCGACAGAAGTCCGCCCATGGCTGCCCAGGCGCATCGACCGAGGTTGCAACAGGCTCGTGCGCACTGCATTGAGGGCTTCTGTCGTGTCGACGTCGGGCGTGTGCGCTCGTGCCCCGGTCTTGCCGACGGATGGCATGAGGCCTGAGCCGTGTCCTGGCATTCGCTCGCTGCTGCATCCAAGGCGGGCGCAGCTGCTGAAGCGACCGCAGGTGGGACAGCACCTGCCGCAAGGTCCTCAACCGAGATGAACAAGTCCTCACCGCCCTCGGCCATCGCCTTGAGGCCTTTGGCGACGCGCACGTCGGTGTATGAGAGGGCGGACGCGGCCGCAAGAAACTCTCGCAAGAAAATTCGCGTGCGATGTGAATTTGGGAAATCCCAAGGCAGACCGGATGCAGCAGCCCCAGAATGCCCGTGGAGAGTCGCCGCACAGCGCGCATCGAAGAAACCACGGTTCCCTGACGAAAAGCATGTGATTTCTTGGTGCGCGTCCCCACTGTATTCGGCAGTGGCGATGGCAGACTCAGTGACATCCTAGCATGCGCTGGCATCCTCTCAAGACTCGCCCGACGAAGCATGCCAGTTCACCTCTTGGAGGCCGAGGTCGTGCTGCTCCTCGACGTAACCACCAACAGCATTGCGCATGGTGATATGCCGCCTGGCGCTCTGGCCGTTCCAGACTGCAGATTTGTGCATTGCCCAGCACATGATCCGCCGACCCCCACTTGCCGAGGGTGGGCGAAGAGGTGTGGTGTTCAGCTGTCGCCCTCCCGCGTTCCCCTTCCCCAGGGGTTCCAAATTGCGATTCAGGGGGAGGGGGTCGGGGAGCTCTCAAAAGCGCTTCCGGAGCCCCAAAATAGCTCGCCCAGGCCCTGCAGCCCCAGCGTGGCCCAATATATCTGAAGATGGCCTCATGATACCCCCCCCAGAGAGATCACCAGACGGTGCGCATTGCCGTCAAGAGCAACAAATCATTGAAACCTATGGGGTTAGATAGAGTGTACACACGTGCATACGTTCATGTTGTGTATATATATACATATATATATGTATATATGTGTACTCCTCGTGCTTAGTTCATCTATACACATGTTTCCCAAACAATGTTTGTGCTTAGGCATTCTTAGTTCTGCTTTGAAGAACTGGGGCTAGCCGTGGATCTGGCGGCCGTGTGGTCGCCGTCGCCGTCCCGTTGCCGCCCCGTCGCCGCCTCGTCGCCGCCCATCGTCTGGGCCTGCCTGTTGGCCTGGCGGCTATGCGGTTGCCGTCGCCGCCCCGTCGCCGCCTTGACGCCGCCCGTCGTCTGGGCCAGCCCGTCGGTCTGGCAGCTATGTGGTCCCCGTCGCCGCCCCGTCGCTGCCCCGTCGCGCATTGCCCTGCATCTCTTGGCATTGCCCTGCACTGCTCTGCGTGTCCTGTGCTTCTTGTTTGCGTTACCCTGCACGGATCACACCACATATGCGGCACCCCGTCGACTGCGCCACATAGATTTCACCGCGTCGATTGCACCACATAGATGGCATTGCGTTGCGTTGCTTAGGAAATATGTAACAACACACATTGCACAGCATACATGTCGTCAACTAGACTGCACCACATATATTGCACCACCTACACTGCACCACATAGGTTGCACCACATCGACTGCGCCACATAGGTTGAACAACGTTGATTACACCTCCCAGAATGCACCATAGAAATTGCACCACGTCCGTTGCACCCCATAGAGTGCGCGCCATATACATATATATATGTATAATAAATAGCACAACACAGTTTGCTCCACATAGATCGCACCAGATATATTGTGCAATACAGATTGCACAGCATATGTTGCAAGACATGTATTGCGCGACCTAGATTACACCAGATAGATTGCCCCACACAGGCTGTACAACATAGTTTGCTCCAGACAGATTGCCAAAACACACGGTTCAGGGCCCATGCTGGCTAACATAGACACATATAGATCTACAAGACTGCACTGCCGCTTCGCGCCACGCACCTTGGTCCTTCACTTCTAACACGCAGGCTGAATGAGAGAGAGGTGGCTCAATCAAAACAGCGATCGCTAGTGGCTGCAATTTTCGATATCACCGTTGTCATACGTATGTATGTTCCTTCTCCTTCCGCCATGTGTCCTCGTCATCTTCCTTTTCTTCGTTCTCGCCATTGAACCCTCCCCCGTCCTCCTCGGATTTGTTTGCGGAGGCTCCTCCGAGGCGACCTTCTGGAGGACCTCGCGCAGGCTTGTTAGTGGTTCCTTGGGCGCCTCTGGAGACGTTCCCTGCACCTTTTGGCGCTCTCTGGGGGGGTCCTCGGGCCACCATGCCGCGAGCCGTGGACTCGGGTCACGGTTGGAATGCTTCCGGAGGGCGCCTTGGGGTAATCTTGGGCCGTCATGGGGCCCTCCGTGGGCAGATTATACACCCTCTCGGAGCTCCGTTGTAGTGTCTGGAAGCCTGTTCGGGCCGACCCCAAAATCATAAAACGACCCATGGAAAATTGACCTTCTCTGCATTCTCTGCGTTTCGGAAACCTCTTGGGGGCGATACGAGGGCCGTCTTCTGGCGTCTGGCCGGGGTGTGGGGCTGCAGGCCATCTTGGACCGTCTTGGGGGTCTGTCGGGGCCGCCGCCGACCCGCTCGCACGGCTTGGCAGGGACTTCCAGAGGCCCAGAAATCTCGCTGGACCCTCTAGGGGGCCCCCAAGAGTCGCGGACGCCGGGGATGCCGTTTCTGGGGGGAGGGGGAGAGGTTTTCCGCACCTCCCTGATCAATAGAAATAGGCGCAAAAGGAATACATTCCCCAAACAGTGCTTGCACCCAGGGGGTCCTTCTTCTGTTCTATGGAAGTGGGCCGTGTCTTCGATCTGGCGACTCCGTGGCCGCTGTCGCCGCCCCGTCTCCGTCTCGTCGCCACCCGTCGACTGGGCCATGTAGTCGGCTATGTGGTCACCGTCGCCGCCCCGTCGCCGCCGTGTCGCCGCCCTGGATTCTCCTTTCTGAAAGACTAATAGATTCTACCCCCCCCCCCGGACTTATCGGTTACCCCGCGCGTGCTGCAAATTACATATGATTCTGACCACATGTCCATCCTAAATATGAGTTCAGACTATCCCAGCCAAGCCGGTATCCCCCCCCCTGCGGTTCCCTTGTAAAAAACACTATGCGGTGACATTTTTTGTTCTAACATAGCACTTTTTCACGAATCCCTTGCAAAAAATAGGACGAAGTGCACACGCGCGCGTCGTCGCGCGCGCATGCCGAAATCCTTCAAAAACCTTCGGTGCGGGGAAGATTTCGCAATCGAGTTTCCGAAAAACATACAAAAACACATGGTTTCGCAACACTGATTTGCTAAAAAAACTTCCGCGTGAGGTCTTGCGAAATCTTAAGAAAACCATAGGTTTTCCAAGATTTTCACAAAATGCTACCAAACGGGCTTCGCGCGCGCGCATGTCGAAATCTGTCGAACGCCCTTGCGCGTGTGCCGTCGCGAGAATCCTCTGCAAAAAATGGGACGAAGTGCAGACGCGCGCGTCGTCGCGGGCGTATGCCGAAATCCTTCAAAAACCATCGGTTTCAGAAGGATTTCAAAATCGTGCGTCCAAAAAACCTACAAGAACCCAAGGTTTCGCAACACGGATTTTCAACAAAAGCGTGCGCGCGCGCTCTTGCGTCGTCGTCGTCGTCGTCGTCCTCCCTCCTCCCTCGTCGTCGTCGTCGTCGTCGTCGCCGTCGTCGTCTTCTGTCTTTCCTCGTCGTCGTTGTCGTCGTCTTGGCGTCGTCGTCGTTTCCGTCGTCGTTGTCGCCGTGGTCGTCCTTCCTCCCTCGTTGTCTTCGTCGGCGTCTCGTCGTTGTCCCTCCTATTTCGTCGCCGTCGTCGTCGTCGTCGTCGTGGTCTTCACCCCTCCCTCGTCGTTATCCTCCTCCCTCGTCGTCGTCGTCCGTCGTCGGCGTCTCGTCGTCGTCCTTTCATTTCGTCGCCGTCGTCGTCGTCTTCGTCGTCGTTGTCATCGTCGTCGTCTTCCCTCCTCCCTCGTCGTTGTCGTCGTCGGCGTCGCCGTCCTTCCTCCTTCTTCGTCGTTGGCGTCGTCGCCGTCTTCCCTCCTCCATCGTCGTTGTCGTCGTTGTCGCCGTCGTCGTTTTTTCTCCTCCCTCGTCGTCGTCTCCGTTGGCGACGTCGTCGTCGTCTTCGTCGTCGTCGTCGGCGTCGTTGTCGTCGTCGTCGGTGTCGTCGTCGTCGTTGTCGCCGTCGAAAACATTGGAGACGTCGTCGGTGTCGTCGCAGTCGCTGTCGGCGGCGCCGTCGTCGTCGATGTCGCTGTCGTCGTCGGCATCGGTGTCGTGGCCAAGTGCCATGTGGTACCTACCGTCACGGTCTTGTCTGAAGAGGTCTTGCGACCAAGTTGCGGGTGGGAGGGTGGGATATTTGCACGAGCAGTGGAGAGGACAGCTTCAAAACGGTCAAGAATAATTGCACAACGTAGTTTCTCCTTTCTCAAGACAAAATGGACTCCACCCCCCCGGCTTTATCAGTACACCTGTTTCGTTCTGCTATGTTGATACGATTCTGCCCCATCGTCCATCCTAAATATGAACCATACTATCCCAGCCCAGCCGGGATCGAGCCTGAAGTGTCCACGAACCCTTTGCAACAGAAATGTGACGAATTGCGCACGCGCGCGTCGTCGCGCGCGCATGTCGGAATCTTCCGAACACCTTTGGCTTCGTAAGGATTTCAGAGCAACAAAAAAAGAACGAACAAAAAAAGTGCGCGCACGCCCTTGCGAATTCTTCAGAAATCCGGTTTGTTTCAACATCTTCTGAAAATACTACCAAACGGGCTTGGCACGCGCATGTAGAATCGTTCGAAGGCCTGTCTTCGCGTGCCATCGCGAGAATCCTCTGCGAAAAACGAGCGAAATGCACGCGCGCTCGTCGCCCCGCGCGCATGCCGAAATTCATTGTTTAAACATGTTATATATATAATACTATATAGTTCTATATATATAACAAATAATAATAATACATATACATATATATACACCACAAAAAAAAAAAAAACGTTCGGTTTCGCACTGGTTGCAAAACCGAATGCCCAAAACAAAATTAGAAGCACCTGGCTTCGCAACATCAGCTGTCGAAAAAAAATGCACGCACGCTCTTGCGAATTTCCGGGGGAACCAGAAAAAAATCAACTTGTTCATGGAATTCTGCCAAACGGGCCTCTGGCGCCGAAAGCCGACATCATTCGCACGCTTTTGCGCGCGCGTTGGGGGGGCACGATTCGTGCCAAATAAAACCATGCGGGCCACTCTCGCGCGTCGGCCGCGCGCGCATGTCGAACTCTTTCCAAAACCTTCATCACCGAAGCGATGACGCCGTCATCGCCGTCGGCATGACCAGCATCGGCGCCCGCACTGGCCGCGCTTTCGTCGGTGCGACCATCGTCACCAGCATTGCCACTATCATCATCGTGTCTGGCGTAGTCGACGTTGCCATGATACCGCGCCCGCCTACGTTGCCGACTCGCAATGACATGCCCGCCGAGATGCGCCCAGCGGTCAGCGCCACCGCGGCCGCACCGGCGGCGTCCAAATAGCTGGCCGCTGCGCGCCCGTGCTAGGGTTGGCGCGTCCGCGGGGATGCACCCGCCAACGCTAAGCACGCATCGCAATCGCCTCCGCATAGGTCTTGCAGACCCAATTGCGAGTGGGAGGGTGGGATGTTTGCAAGAGCATGGGATGTGTCAACTCGCTTGTCAGAATCAATCGCACCACGATCGTACTCCTCTCCAAAAAAGACCATAGACTCCACCACCCCCCGCTGGCTTTATCGGCACACCTTTTCGCGATGCAACTTACCTATGAGTCTCCCCCATCACCCATCCGAAATGCAAACTCACACTGCGTAGCCAGCACCACACAGAGCACACCACATAGCTTGCAAAGCATGGTTTACACCGAATGTGTTGCACCACGTGGGTTGAACAGCGTCGACTGTACCAAATCGAGTGAACAACCTATATCGCGCAACATAGATTGCACAATATATCTTGCACCAGCTCGATTGCTCAACACAGGCTGCATCACACGGTTTGAACTAGTTGAATTGCATCGCGCAGATTGCACAACATCGATTGCACAACATCGAATGCACACCACGTGTGGCCCACATGGAATTTTACCACATGAAATTGCATTACTTGAACTCCTTTTTTTCTCTAAAAGAATAAGCTCTACCCCCCCCCCCCCCGGCTTTTCCGGTCGACCTTCTTGTGTTACAAATTACATGCGATGCTGCCCCATCGTCCATCGGAAATATGAACTCTACCATCGATCCGCTCGGTTCGATCCCCTCCGCCACCCTCAGCCAACAAAAATACAACGCGCGCGCTCGTTTGTCACAAATCAAAACTTCCAAAAATACTCCATTTCTATATTTATGATAATAAACAAATGAATAAATAAATAAAGTGCACGCGCGCGCGCGTCATCGAGCGCGCATGCCGAAATGCGTCGAAAACCGCTGCTTGCGTGACGACTTCAACACCAAACGTCCAAACAACATTCAAAAACAAATGGTTTCGCAACATCAGTAATCAAAAAAAATTGCGCTTTAATAAAACTGACTGTGTTTTCAACACTTTCATGGAATTCTGCGCCGCATGCCGACATCATGCGCGCGCCCTTTGCGCGCGTGCTGGGGCGGCACGATCCGCGTCAAATGAAACCACGCGGGCCGCTCTCGCGCGTCGGCCGCGCGGGCAAGCCGAACTCGTCATAAAACAGTCATCACCGACGCGAGGGCGCCGTCATCGCCGTCGGCGCGATCAGCATCGGCGCCCGCACTGGCCGCGCATTCGTCGGCGCGAGCATCGCCGCCAGCATCGCCACGATCAGCATCGCGTCTACCGTCGTTGGCGTTGCCATGATACCGCCCCCGCCCAAGTCGCTGATTCGCAGCGAAGTGACCGCTGGGCGGCGCCCGGCGGTCAGCGCCACGGCGGCCTTTCCGGCGGCGCCAAGCTAGCTGGCCGCCGCGCGCCCGCGCCGAGGTCGATGCGGCCCGAGAGATGCACCAGCCAACGCCAAGCGTACATGGCAATTCCCACCGCGTGGGTTTTGCGAACCAAGTCGCGGGCGGGTCCGCGGGATGTCTACAAGAACACGGGATGTGTCAACTCGTTTGCTAAAATCACTTTCACCATGCACCTTCTTTTCTCTTGAGAAGAATTGGGACCCCCCCCCCCCCAGGCTTTATCGGCACGCGCTTTCGTGTTACAACTTCCTTGCGAATTCCTGCCCCATCGCCCATCCGGAATATGAACTCATCCCATCCCAGCCCTGCCGGTTTCGACCCACCCACCCCGCCGCCCCCTGCAGCCAAGAATACCACGCGCGCGCGCTCATTTGTCAAAGAAACATTAATAATTAAGAACCCCGTGCAAAATGATGTCACGAAGTGCACGCGCGCGCGCGTCGTCGCGCGCGCGCGCGCCGCAATGCTCCAAACATCTTCGGTGACGGACGGTTTTTCGCATAAACGCACGTCAAAACAAACATGTCATGTAGAAAGAAAAAACGCGGCTTCGCCACGCGGAACTTTAGTACTATTTCAATATATATCTCAATACTAAAAAGAAAGACTCGCCCCCCTCAAACCACGCGGGCCACTCTCGCGCGTCGGCCGCGCGCGCAAGCCGAACTCTTTCCAGAACCTTCATCGCCGACGCGAGGACGCCGTCATCGTCGTCGGCGCGATCAGCATCGGCGCCCACAATGGCCGCGCCATCGTCGGTGCGAACATCGTCACCAGCACCGCCACTATCATCATCGCGTTTACCGTCGCAGGGGCACGGCGGTAAAAAATGGGCCCCGAAACGCGCCATAAACAAAACGGTTTTGGAATGTCCAAAATGACGAGAAAAAAACAACCACTCCCGGAAGGGGGTCGGGCACATGACATACGGCACACCGTTTTCCAAAAACGTGCAGACATCGACCAAACATGGACAATTTCGTCGGCCTGGCTGAAGACATCCCGCGAAAAATGACCCACGGCACCCCCGCCCCACAATTGATCATTTTGGCGACGCATTGTTTGTAGCCGTGTCCCCAATAATTTGACTCCTGATTCTCGGCGTTGCCATGATACCGTGCCCGCCCAAGTCGCCGACTCGCGGTGAAATGCCCGTTGGGATGCGCCCAGCGGTCAGCGCCACCGCGGCCGCGTCGGCGACGCCGAGCTAGCTGGCCGCTGCACGCGCGCGCTGGGGTTGGCGCAGCCGTAGAGATGCACCAACCAACGCGGAGCATGCATCGCAATCGCCACCGCATGGGTTTTGCAAACCAAGTTGCGGGTGGGTGGGTGGGATATTTGCAAGAGCGCGGGATGAGCCAACTCGTTTGTTAAAAGCAATTGCATCACGTAGATTCGCCGTTCTAACCAGGAAATAAAATCGACCCCCTGGTTTTATCGGCACACCTTGTGCGTTGCAATGCACAGTTGATTCTGCCCCATCATCCATCCGAAATATGAACTCACACCATCCCAGCCCAGTCGGTTTCGACCCCCCCGGCCATCCTTTGCAGAAAAACTACGCGCGCACACTCGTTCATCAAAATCATACGTCTTCATGGACCCCTTGCAAAGGGAGGACGGAATGCACGCGCGCGTCTCGTCGCGCGCGCATGCCGCAATCCTTCAAAAACCTTCGGCGTCGGAAGGGTGTCATCATCGAGCGCAGCAAAAAAAAAACAGTTTTGAAACATGTGTTCGCGGCGAGGATTTCCACGACAGAACAAGCGCGCGCTCTTCCGAAGTCTTAAGACGACCACGAGTTGCTTCAACACGTTCAGAACACACTACTATGCGGGCTTCGCGCGCGCGCACGCCGAAATCGTTCGAGCGCCTTTGCGGGCGGGCCGTTGCGAGAACCCTTTGCTAACACACGGGGCGAAGTGCACGCGCCCGCGTCGTCGCGCGCGCACGCCGAAAGCATTCAGAAACCTTCGCGCCAGCAACGATTTCAAAACCGAATGTCCAAAACACATTTCTGCATAAGAAAGACGTTCGAACAATCTGTTCTCGAACCAAAAAACTTGGGCGCGCTGTTGCGAATTCACCAGAAAACCATGGGTCGCTCAACATGTTCGTGGAATTCTGCCACGCGGGCCTCTGGCGCCGCATGTCGACATCATTCGCGCGCCCGTGCGCGCGTGCTGGGGGGGGCACGATCCGTGTCAAATAAAACCACGCGGGCCACTCTCGCGCGTCGGCCGCGCGCGCAAGCCGAACTCTTTCCAGAACCTTCATCACCGACGCGAGGACGCCGTCATCGTCGCCGGCGTGATCAGCATCGGAGCCCGCACTGGCTGCGCCTTCGACGGTGCGAGCATCGCCACCAGCATCGCCACTATCATCATCGCGTCTACCATTGTCGGCGCTGCCGTGATATCGCGCCCGCCCAAGTTTCCGACTCGCGGTGACTGACCACTGGGGTGCGCCCAGCGGTCAGCGCCACCGCGGCCGCGTCGGCGGCGCCAAACTAGCTGGCCACTGCGCGCGCGTGCTAGGGCTGGCGCGGCCGCACAGATGCACCAACCAACGCCACGCATGCATCGCAATCGCCATGGCATGGGTTTTGCAAACCATGTTGCGGGTGGGTGGGCGGGGATGTTTGCAAGAGCATGGGATGTGTCAACTCATTTGTTAAAACGAACCACATAGAATGCACCACATAACTTGCATAACAGAGTTTGAGCCAAATAAATTGCACCACGCGACTTGCACCACATAGTCCGCACCGTATACAGCACCATATAGATTCTCCTTTCTTTTTAGAATAGACTCTACCCCCCCCCCGCGTTATCAGTCCCCCTTTCGGGTATGTAAATCACCCATGATTCTGACCACATGTCCATCCGAACTATGAAATCACAATGTCCCAGGCCAACCGGGTTCCCCCACCCCTGAGGTTCCCTAGTATAAAAAACACTATGCGGTGACATCTGTTGGTTCTAACATAGCACTTGTTCGCGAACCCCTTTGCAAAAAACGGGACGAAGTGCACACGCGCGAGTCGACGCGCGCGCATGCCGAAATCCTTCAAAAAACCTTCGGTGTCGGAAGGATTTCGCAGTCGAGTTTCCAAAAACATTCAAAAACACAGGGTTTCGCAACGCTGATTTGCTAAAAAAGCTTACGCGCGAACTCTTGCGAAATCTTAAGGAAACCATTACGGGCGTCGCGCATGTCGAAATCTGTCGAACGCCCTTGCGCGTGTGCCGTCGCGAGACTCCTCTGCAAAAAACGGGACGAAGTGCAGACGCGCGCGTCGTCGCGCGCGTACAATATGCCGAAATCATTCAAAACCCATCGGTTCTGGAAGGACTTCAAAATCGTGTGTCCAAAAAACCTACAGAAACACACGGTTTCGCAACACAGATTTTCAACAAAAGCGTGCGCGCGCGCGCTCTTGCGTCGTCGTCGTCGTCGTCGCCGTCCTCCCTCCTCCCGCGTCGTCGTCGTCGTCGCCTACGTCGTCCTCTGCCTTTCCTCGTGTTCGTCGTCGTCGTCCTCTTTGGCGTCGTGGTCGTTTCCGTCGTCGTTGTCGCCGTGGTCGTCCTTCCTCCTCCTCCCTCGTCGTCGTCGTCGTCCGTCGTCGGCGTCTCGTCGTCGTCCCTCCTATTTCGTCGCCGTCGTCGTCGTCGTCGTCTCATCGTCGTCTTCCCTCCTCCCTCGTCGTTGTCGTCGTCGGCGTCGCCGTGATTCCTCCGTCTTCGTCCTTCGCGTCGTCGCCGTCCTCCCTCCTCCCTCGTTGTCGTCGTTGTCGTCGTTGTCGCCGTCGTCGTCCTCCCTCCTCCCTCGTCGTCGTCTTCGTTGGCGACGTCGTCGTCGTCTTCGTCGTCGTCGTCGGCGTCGGCGTCGTCGTCTTCGTCGTCGACGTCGGCGTCGTCGTCGTCGCCGCCGTCGTCGTCGTCGTGGTCGTCGGCCGTCTTGCTTCTCCGGCCTTCTTGGAGCGCTCTTGAGGCGCCCCCGAGGGCTCCAAGACGACCCCGGAGCGATATCTGTGCTCGGTCCCGCATGGGTTTTGCAAACCAAGTTGCGGGTGGGTGGGTGGGATGATTGCGCGAGCAGTGGAGTTGACAGCTCAAGTTCGGTCAGTGAATTGCACAACATAGATTGCACCACATAGATTGCACAACCGAGGTTGCACAACATAGATTGCCTAACACCGACTGCTGGAAACAAGTTGTTTGGGGACCACGCGAACTAATTTGCATACATATATGTGTGCGTGTGTAAATGTATTGTGTGTGCATGTAGAGAGAAATTGGCAACATGCCCAGGTTTCTTCTCGTCGCAGCCCCACGATGGGCTGCGGAGGTCTCCACGAAGGTCCAAGACGCCATCCAGGCAGCCACAAAATGATACCACATGTCCCGAGATGCCCCTGAGATGCCCCCATGGATCGAACTGGCCTGCGGGGCAACCCCACAGCAATCGCAAAACTGCCCAAGACCAAGAATGCCCCAAAACTACCGCGAGACCCCAGTAGACGGCCACAATACTGGCCCCAAGCTGCCCTCAAGGGGAATCAAAACGGGCCTAAGACCCCCCACTGGGGCACCAAACTGGCCCCAAGGGGCCCCAACAGGACCCCAAGAGCGCCCCAGGAGAGCCCAAGATGGCCCAGAAGGCCCGCAGGAGAGCCCTGGCAGCGCCCCTGGAGACGGGCCCAAACGTTCGCCCACGCGCGAGTCGAGGGTGCCCCCAACACTCGCAAATGGAATATTACTTTGCTTGTTTCCGTGCACGGTGAGGGCATTGGATCAGGAACCGCTGGATAAGGAATCCAGGGCCTGGGTGCCGGTGGAACTCCAATCGTGGATTAGCCATGTATAGTATCGCGGCCCACATCAGATAAAGGATCCTCCAGGGTCTGAAGCTTCCTGGGCACATTCCTTAACCACCACCACCCCACGTACCAAACTCCTTAAGGAAAAAAACTTGATGAAAATGCCATGGAACGCTCTGGGGTCGCCTCCGAATATTCATGCGACCGCACACCAGGACTCCCGCCCTGTGGGCGGCAAAAGTACAACCTCAGCCTGGCGTGTTCGGTTGACATGTCACCGCTTCTGGGGGCCGGTGGAATGGCGCACGTAAGCCACATGAATTGTATGCAATCGCGTGGGTATCGTACTCGCGCCTGGCTGCTTCGACACTGTGCGGGATCGCAATGCCCCAATCGCGCTGACGAGCATCGCAAATTCCTGGATGAGTTGATCCCGAGGAGCGCGAAAGGACCGTCCTCATGCACACACGCGGGGATGTCGGCCGACAGCGGCTGGCCCATGCCAAGTAAGACCAGTGCCACGACAAACCAGCGTCTGACGCCAGCGTCCGCATGACGTCGGGAATGAGTGTGCACCGCCAGAATGTGTCTATATATCTATAGAGGGGGGGTCGTGTCCTGGGGACCACTCCGGAGCGGTGGATGTGGAGATGTTCTGGCGGTGGAGAGTGCACGCCGCGACCAGCAGCCCCAATTTCGTGGCAGGCGCCCTACGCTCCGCGCGCCAGGGGTGGCGCGGGAGGCGCCGCCAGGGGGGCCCCAACGCCGATCCAAGAAACTCGGGCGGAGCTCCGAAGGTTCATGTTCACGCCGCCTGCCTTCTTCGACGTCCGACGTCGGGCATCGCTGCAGGCCGCGTCCATCGGCGGCGCGCCTGTTGTGACCCAAAACTACCAGGCGTCCGAGAGGGAACAGGCCTTCTCAGAAGGCAGCGGAGGTCAGCGTCACCCCACGATCGATGACTCGCTGCGGTGGCCAATCGCCGATGCGTCAGCGGGCACACACAATAAGAGCCCTTGCTACTGACAGGAATACATGTGGGCACGTTCTTCGTGGATCCCTCGACTTCCTAAGGTGTCGCTAGCGTAAGAATTTGCGTGGTGCACCTGCAAGCAGGCATGCTTCTTATGTGACGTGCCTACTGCAGTGCAGGCATGCGCGGGCAACGATGCTCGACGGGAGGAAGACTAGGGGGAATCTGACTGGGGGTATGGCTGGCCCAGTCCCCGACTCCTGTGGGATCCTCGCCCGGGGCAAAGCATTTGGGGCCACGCTCGGGGGTATGCGATGGGACGGCATGCATCCTCGAGAGGGGTGCGTCCGAACAGCCCTTCGGGGGTGAGCCCCCGAGTTGCCCTCCTTCTCGAAGCGACTGCAATTCCCAACCATCCTGTGGTGTTGGGTCCTCGTTTGGAAGAGACGGTGCCACGCGTCTCCTCCTTCCTTCCTTCCTTCCTCCTCCCTCTCCTCCCTCCTCCCCCTCCTTGCCTCTGCTCTCGGCACACCTTTCACACGTTTCGTAGCCCCATTGGGAGCTCCACCGAAGGCCCCAGTCGGGGTGTCCACATGCGGTTCCCCCACCCAGGGCAGCGCTTCGTAGCCCCATAGGGAGAACCACCGGAGGCCCCAGTGGGGGTGTCCACATGCGGTTCCCCCACCCAGGGCAGCGCTTCGCAGCCCCATAGGGAGCTCCACCGAAGGCCCCAGTTGGGGGTGTCCACATGCGGTTCCCCCACCCAGGGCAGCGTTTCGTAGCCCCATAGGGAGCTCCACCGAAGGCCCCAGTGGGGGTGTCCACATGCGGTTCCCCCACCCAGGGCAGCGCTTCGCAGCCCCATAGGGAGCTCCACCGAAGGCCCCAGTGGGGCTGCCCGCATGCGGTTCCCCCACCCAGGGCAGCGCTTCGTAGCCAGATAGGGAGCTCCACCGAAGGCCCCAGTGGGGGTGTCCACATACGGTTCCCCCACCCAGGGCAGCGCTTCGCAGCCCCATAGGGAGCTCCACCGAAGGCCCCAGTGGGGGTGTCCACATTCGGTTCCCCCACCCAGGGCAGCGTTTCGTAGCCCCATAGGGAGCTCCACCGAAGGCCCCAGTGGGGGTGTCCACACGCGGTTCCCACACCCAGGGCAGCGCTTCGTAGCCCCATAGGGAGCTCCATCGAAGTCCCCAATGGGGGTGTCCACATTCGGTTCCCCCACCCAGGGCAGCGCTTCGTAGCCAGATAGGGAGCCCCACCGAAGGCCCCAGCGGGGCTGCCCGCATGCGGTTCCCCCACCCAGGGCAGCGCTTCGTAGCCCCATAGGGAGCTCCACCGTAGGCCCCAGTGGGGGGGCCCGCATGCGGTTCCCCCACCCAGGGCAGCGTTTCGTGGCCCCATAGCGAGCTCCACCGAAGGCCCCAGTGGGGGTGCCCGCATGCGGTTCCACCGAAGGCCCCAGTGGGGGTGTTCGCATGCGTCTCCCCTACCCAGAGGTAGCACCACCGAAAACGATATTCATGCATGCGGTAGTCACAACTGCATATGGTTGGGTCCTTCGCCAGGCTAATTGTTTTGGGGGGGGGGCACGCTCGGGGATATGCGATGGGGCGGCATGCATCCTCGAGAGGGGCGCGTCCGAACAGCCCTTTGGAGGGGAACACTCGAGTTGCCTTCGTTTTCGCAACGACCGCGTTCAACAGGAATTGTACAACTATATGGATTACCCCAACCATATACCTGGATTGCCCCAAGCACATCTATGTCTGCTGCCACTTAATGCAACATGTTCTGGCAATGATTGCGGAATTGGGAATTGAAATCCTTGCGTGGTTTTGGTAAATTGGAAGGGGGTAAGGGGCGCACAAAGGCCGAGGCGCAGTGGACATGGGTAGAAAGGTAACAGCGCTCATCCATACAGTAGGAGCTCGACAACAAGAAACCTCCCACAAGAAACCCAACCCTGAGACCCCAGGACGTCCAAAACCCAAGAAACCCAGGGCACCCTGGAGGCAAGCAGGGTGTTTCTTGGCATGGGCTTCCAAGACGCAGTGGACATGGACACAAATCTTGCCCGCAGCGGGGGGAAGCGGGGGCGAGGAGTCGCCCGAAAGAGTCGACTCTCCGCCGCGAGTCCTTGACGCGCAGCTTCTGCGCCTCGGTTCTCTTCTCGGCCTCGTCCCGCGCTGAGTTCGCGGCCTCGACCGCGGCCCTCGCCCGAGAGCAGGCGTCCGCGGCGAATGCCGCTTGGTCCCGGGCCACGTCGGCAAGCGCCCATAGCCCAAGGTGCTCGGCGTCGACGTGGTCCTTACCTGGCGGGATCTTGAGGGTCATTCGCCACCGCCTCATCCTCAAGCCGAGCATCGTAGGTACATAGAGGCTGGTAGAACCGTCGCGCCAAAATAGCCCCGAGACCCCCGCCAGCCCCTTGAGGGGTCCCCTGGGCGCCCCCTGGAAAGTCCCAGTCTGCCCTTAAGAGGCCCCCCCAAAGCACCCAAGACGCCTCCAAGATATCTGCACCAATTCAGACAGGGCACTGAAGTGTAACAGGTTTTGAACTCAACATCATTTCTGCTACGCTGCTGCGCTGGCAGGTGGCGGGGCTTGCTGCAGACAGCTGGCTAGTTTGACGTGTTGCACGCGCGTGGGCCCCAAACAAAAGAGTCTGGCATTATCGATGTACGATATCTGTGTTGCGAAATGTGTGCGTGGTGCAAACAAGATACGTTGTATGTGATGTCATAGCAAGGTACGCGGTGCTAGCAGCGTGGAGTAATCTACGTAGTGTATTAGATTCCCCGAGCAGCGCTTGTACTACGAGGTCCTCTCTTAGCTCAGAAAGAACAAACATTTCATTTCGCGACTAATGGTTCCCGCGGTGCTGCTCTATGACTGGTAGTGCCTCACGATATCCCAACTGTTGCACTTTCTGGTTCCTGCCATGTCGCCCTATGGCTGTGGATCTAGGGCCAGTCCCCTGTGTTGCCCCAGTTGTTGCGCCTTCTGGCCACCGCACAACTCGTGCCCGAAAGGTCGCTGCATCTAGGACACCTCCCAGAACCCTGCGGCGCCAGTGAGGGCGCCCAACGCATGCGGCCCCAAAGCCCATGTCGGCACCCCCCTCACACGCCCCGCGCCAACACAAGGGACCGACTACGGCTCCAATGGGGGCCCCCGCGTGCGGCTCCACCCTCATTCCGGCGCACCACTGACGGATCGTGCTCCATGGGGAGCTCCACCAAGGCCGCTAGGGGCGCCCGCCCCCCACACATATACACACACACACACACACGCACACGGCCGGTGCCCGAGCGCGCACAGGTCAAAGCAGAGGCAGGGCGGCTGGCCCCTCACGGAGCAGTGGCCGGACGCGGCGCCGAGGCGCCGGGGCAGCATGCTCCAGCCAAGGCGGCCCGAACGAGGACGACAAGGAAAGGAGGGCAAAGCAAAGCGAGGGAGAAGCGAGGGAGCGAGGAGCGACGGCGGACCGCCGAGGAAGGAGATGGACGGGCGCGAAGGACACGGGCCGACCGACGGAGGAGGGGAAGCCGAGGGGAAGCGAGGAGACATGGCAAGTCACAAGGGCAAGGCAAGCCACGGAGAGGGGAAGGAGCCAGCCGAGGAGGGAGGCAAGAGGGAGGAAGGAGGAGGAGGAGGAGGAGGAGGAGGAGGAGGAGGAGGAGGAGGCACCACACAAAGGCAGGGGGGGAAGGGGGAGCAACAGGGCGGCCAGGGCGGGCCACCCGGCGAAGCCGCGCTTCGGGGAGGGACCCAGGAGGGGAGGATGGAACGGCGAAAGGGGGACGAGGAGGACAAGAGGAGAAGAGAGGGACGAGGAGGACGGGAGAGAAGGCGCGGAAGAACGCTGGCATGCACACTGTAAGTCGAGCAATCCTACTATCACCGCAATGGGAAAAACATCAAAGCCCATCGGCGCGCCATTTTTCAGAAGCGACGTCCCGAACTGGGCACGCGAACCCACGCCCTTATCCGGGGAGCACCAGGGCCCCCTCTTGGGGGCCCTCCTGGAGCTTCACGAAAGTCTGGGGGGGCCGACGGCTCAATCCTTTCGGCCGCAGTCTCGCCGCCAGACGCTTGGGCCCATATGGCCCCCAGCTCAGGCGAGGTCCGAGAGCAGAGGGGAGGGGGCCCAGGTTGGTGACAAGGAGGCTGTTTGTAGGCATCCCCCTCAACGTCCGCGGTTGGAAGTGTGACAAAAGTGCTGGGCCCCTGGGAGGTGGACATTTGACTAATACAGCGCCCAGGCGGCCTCAGATGAACACCACCTGCTAAGAAGCATGGCCACCCCATCTCCATCCGTTCGTGACCCCATCTGCCACTGTCGGGAACCTGCCCTGACGGCCCCGCCTCCCAGCCCTGATCCACCCAGAACGGTCTCGCCCAAGACCCTTGGCTTGCCTAGTTGGCCCTGTGCGCCACAGGGTGCACCATGACCTCGCGGCCCAACAGCGCTGCACAAAGAGCTTCCAAATAACACGCGTGAGAATAAGCTAGCACGTCACGCGTTTTTTCCCGAGGGCACGGAAACCGCCAGGTAGGCGTGGTACTCCAATTATGGTGCATCTAACATCGGGGAGAAACGGTGGGTGGAGGGGGCAGGAGCGAGACCCACCCAGGCAGGAACGGCTGGCACAGGCAGGGGCGAAGCGGAAGTGGGGAGGCAGTTCATAGACGTGCCAAGCCGCTTTACAGCGAGCGGCTGTCCCAGGCAGTCGGGATGGGCAGTGCCTCGCGGTCACAAGAAGAGCGCTCGCACGGCCAGACTCCTGGGACAGACGAAGACGAAGAGGGACATTGGCCAGGACAAGCTGCACAACCACGCGCGCGGCTGGGCCACCCGGCGAAGCCGAAAAATCGGGAACCCAAGAGAGGAAAACGGAACGGCGAAACGGGGACGACCACGATGACGACGACAGAAGAAGAGAGGGACGAGGAAGACAGGAGCGAGAAAAGCGCGCTCGTAGCATCAGCGTATGAGAACCTACGGGAGGCCGAGTCTCCAGGAGGGGGGGGCGGCAAGGGGAGGAGGGGGCGACGACGACGGGGGAGGAGAGGGATGTAAATAACACCAGGCAGGAACGGCTGGCACAGGCAGGGGCGAAGCGGAAGTGGGGAGGCAATTCATCGCCGTACCAGACCGCTTTACAGCGAACGGTTTCCCCAGGCAGTCGGGATTGGGCGTGCTGCACGGCCGTAAGAAGCGCGCTCGCATCACCCGACGCCGAGGAGAGACGAAGACGAGGCGGGAAGGAGGCCAGGACAAGCTGCGCGACCACGCGCGCAGGAGGCTGGCTTGGGCCAACCTGGGGTGGTGCTCTAGCTCACGCAGAGCCGCCACTTCCGCCATCACACAGGCCCCCGTGAAAAACTGCAAGCAAGACGAGCGAGATGCAACTCACAGGCACACAAAAAAGGATGCACAAGGGTTCAGACCGAAGCTGGGTCCAGCATGGGGAAACGCTCTAGCTCGCAAAGAGCAGCCACTTCCGCAACCACAGGCCCCCGTGAAACTAACAGTAAGCTCAGAGAACAGACGCTATTGGCCTGACCAAATTTGGGCCAAGCAGGCGGCGCGCTAGTTCGCCAAGAGTCCTCGCAGAGGCTCTAGTCCACGCCCAAGCCCAGGCCGACATTGCTGGACCTCCCAGGAGCCCACGAAAAAGCCGACAATTGCGCGGTTCGCAGCCCCCTGGGAGCCGCGAGGTCTCGGCAGGTCCGCGTGGACCTCCACTCCGCTGGACCTCCCAGGAGCCCACGAAAATGGCGACGGTTACACCGCGAGGTCCCGGAAGGTCCGCGTGGACCTCCACTCCGCTGGACCGCCCAGGAGCCCACGAAAGCTGCGACAGTTGCGCGGTTCGCAGCCCTGCAGGGCCCGCGAGGTCTCGACGAGGGAAAGGACGACTAAGAAGGAAAGAGAGAAGGCTGATGGGAGGGGATGGACGGGAGGCGGGGAGGAGGGAAAGGGAGCAGGGAGGAGGAGGAGGTGGGGTCCACACTGAGCTATTCAAAACGAGAGCCCAACCAAGGGAGGGTTGGGAAACACAACCTGCCACAAAACCGAAGCACCAGGGCTAACAGCAAGCAACAAAACCAGCGTCGCCGAAGGCCCGAGGCCCCCAGAACGAGGGACACTCCGAGGTGGCGAGCCCAGGCTCGAAGTACGCGAGGGTCGAGACCCCCTCTGCCAGGACCTGCACGTCTCCTCCTGCTCCTCCTCCTCCTCCTCCTCCTCCTCCTCCTCCTCCTCCTCATCCTCCTCCTCCTCGAGAAGGCCCCCGAGAGGCTCAGGCCCTGCGGCGCGCAGAACAGTCGCCGCCAGCTTGCTCCTCACAGGCTTGCCAGCCCACGACTTTCTGGGGGCGCGGGGCCAGCAGGAGCGGAGAGGGAGCTCGCACCCTGAGTAGCGCCTCGGGGAGGGGCTCGCCCCCGAGAGAGGTCAAGCAAACTCTCCGGGGCGGTCTCCAGGGGTCATGGCTGCCGTACGGTCGAGCTACTACCGCTGGGAACGCTCCATAAGGCACGAAGCCCCTCTTTGGCCCCAATGCGCATGCATGCACGACGCAGGATCTAAGGAGCAGAGAGCCCCATCACAAAACCGAAGAGCTCCCTATGTCAGCGTCTTGGCTGCAGCTCACCCCAGCTGGGCTAAGGTTCGCGTCGACTTGGAGCTCCCGCTGGCCCCAAATCGTCGGCGTGGGCGTCCGGCTCGCGGCACCCTCCCCCCACCCCGTGTCTGACCTGTGCGAGCCGCGCTCACCTGCTGGTCGACGCTGAGGGACCGCGCCTGAAGAGCCCTCCTGACGTGCTCCAGGACCACGTTGTCCCACTGCACACGCTCCTCGCGAAGAGGGCGGCGGGCGAGTAGGCGGGCGAGGTAGCAAGCAAATGAAGGTGGCCTCGTCGGGACGTGCTTGAAACTTCACGGGTGCGTCTTCAGGGCGTTGTGGAAGCCTATTGGGCCCTCTTGCGCTGCTTCGAAACGTCTTGGGCCCTCCTGGGATTGTGTCCCAAATTGCACGCTCTTGAGCTCGTGTGCGCGGACGATTGGCTGAGGAAGACATGAGGGCCATGCAACGCGCTGGGCTTCACCAGGCGTGCCACTCGATGGACGCAATATCGACGTGGTCAGAACTGTTTGCAGCGAGTGCATGGCACAGCCCGACAGCAGCCTGGCCAATCAGCGGGAGCGAACGGCGCACCTCGTGAGTGCGATCAAGACAGAACCAGCGCTGCCGCGCCGGCTGGCCGCGGGGCGGGCAGAATTCTACAAACGTTGGCCAATACATGTACCACACCCATATGTTCGAGACTCGCAACGCCTCAAGAAGCACGGGCCACTGCTGATCTTGATGGGGAGGCGCAGGCCACAGAGGGGAGGGCTGGACAAGAGCCAGAACGGACGACGCCCGTCCAGGGACAAGAGAACGAAATCCGCAACCTTTGAAGGCGGCTTTCCCGAGCTCAGATGGAAAGCATCACGAAGCACGGATCATCAATACTTCGTGTGGCTAATAAACAACGCTGCGCTGAGGATGACGGCACGGCGCAGAGAGAGAGCGGGAGCAGCAGCAGCAGCAGCAGCAGCAAGTGCTCGTCCCTCTTCCCTCCGTTTCTCATCCGTCGTCCCTCCTCCTCCTCCTCCTCCTCCTCCTCCTCCTCCTCCTCCTCCTCCTCCTCCTCCTCCTCCTCCTCCCTCCTCCTCCTCCTCCTCCCTCCTCCTCCTCCTCCTCCTCCTCCTCCTCCTCCTCCTCCTCCTCCTCCTCCTCCTCCTCCTCCTCCTCCTCTCCCCTTTCCCTGTTGCAGCCCCATTGCAGGCGCTCCTCCCTCTTTGCCCGGAGAGCCGGGCGCGCAGCCGCTGCGAGCGCCTCCCCGGCCCCGACGATGTCTGCGAGGCGCCCGACCACGGCCTCCACGGCCAAGACCTGCAGGGCTCGGGCTCGCGCGCTGCAACGATGTTCGTAACAGGGCATATGTCGACCCCTATCCCAGACGTCGTGGGGTTTTCGCATGAAGCAAAAATTTGAGCCCCAACCCTGGGATATACGATTCGGGGGCGTTCATCCTCGATAGTGGTGCGTCCGAATAGCCTCCTTGGGGTGTATCCCAGGGTTTCCCTCTTTTTCTGAGAGGTCATCCTTTTCCGGCGAAGCTCGGGGATTGGGGGAGAACAGTCACCTGCGAGTTCGGGGATCTACTGACCTGGGTCACGGCAAGCCCGGGTCGGTCTGGCTTTGCAGCATCTTGCGCGCTGGCTCGGGTCACCTCCGGCTTTCCAGGCTCCTACAAGAGCCGGCGCTCTGACTGGCCCCCGTTTGCAACGACCCCCAGCTCAAGGCTCATGATGTCCCCTCCTCCTTCGGGACGGGAGGCTTGCTGTACCCAGACCCCCTCGCGTCGAGAAAAAGACAGGATAGAATGTTTTTCGCCATGTATGGCTCCTTGGGGCCCTTGCCAGGCCTCGGGACCGTAAAAAAACAGCTCAGGATGGAAAACCAGTGTCCGGGAAAGAATCCACGTTCTGAGAAATCCAAAAAACATTACGTCGGGGGCCTGGCACCTTCGGTGGCGAAACTCGCTGGAGCCGTCCATGCCATCGTGCTGGTCCTTGCGGCTCGATGCTATCAGGCGCTAGTCGACGTGCGTTAAATCGACGAGAACCGACGCTAAATCGGCGCTCCCTCATCGATTACCAGATCGCTAGCGAACGCGAATGCACTCTGAAGACGAATTCGAGCAAATACCAGGCTCCGAGGACTTGCCACCCAAGGTCACCATGTCCCTGCGACTGCGGGCGAGAGCGGTTGGGGCAGCCAGGAGAGAGAATGCAGGGGGCACGTAAACATGCTCGATCGTGCAGCGGGCTGGCTGGGTCGTGCGCGGCCCGCTCGAAGAAGCGCCAAAGGACTGCAGACCCGTTCTGTTGTCGCTACATTTCACGATCGCTCTCTGTCGGTCTCTCTCTCTCTCTCTCTTTCTATCTCTCTCTCTCTCTCTCTTTCTCTCTCGCTCTCTCTCGCTCTCTCTCTCTCTCGCTCTCTCGTTCTCTCGCTCTCTCTCTCTCTCTCTCTCTTTCTCTCTCTCTTTCTCTCTCTCTCTCTCTCTCTCTCTCTCACTCTCACATTTGACAGAAAAAACGGCGGTGTGTGAAACGCGAGCTGGACCGATACAAACACAAGACTTTTCGCCGCTTAGGCGCCACCGCCAGCTACAACAGCGAGCACAAGCCGGGCGTAGCAACGCAGAAACTGCCAAGAATGTGCCCTCCAGTGGTTGCGCCGTACGTTCCGCGATCCATGAGTTGCGCCACCCACAAGTTGCGCCATGGGTTTCTCCAACCGTTGCCCCCCAGAGTTCGACATCCATGTGTTACGCCGTTGCGTTATGGGTTGTGGCATCCAAAGGTTGCGCCACGGGTTGCGCCACGCTTGCGCCATCTAGTGTGTGCGACACAGGCTGCATAGATTGCACACCCTGCTGCCGAACCTGGACAACAAACGGCGGTCGAGAGAAAAACGACCTGCCACTGGTGGCGCAAAAGATTGCGCTGTCGGCGGTCGACAACAAAACTGGCGACCATTGGTTTCGCCATAAAAATGTGCACCTGGCGGCCACGAGGATCATGGCCTGCCATGCGTTGCGTCATTGGTTGCACTCTCAACGTGCGCGGCCAGCTCTGCCCAGTTCGCCTCGCGGAAATAAACAGCCGAACGCGGCGCCCCGAACCAGCCCGCGGCCTGCACCGGTGTACCAGAACATGCACGCACCGAATTATGAGACGAACGCAAACATGTGCCGCCCATTCGGCGACCGAATTGCACGTTATATCTGGAGATTGTCTCACGCGTGAGCTTGTCCACCGACGCCGTCGCATAACGGACACAGACCGATGGAAGCTAGCCTTGAAAATGCCAGGTGGGCCCCCCAATGCAAACAGCCCCCAGGCACAGACCAATGAAAGCTAGACTTGATGCGACCAGGTGGGCCCCCAAATGCAAACAGCCCCTTTCCCCTCCCCCTATGCAAACCCAGATTCCTGTAAGTGTGCCCAGCAAGAAAGATAAGGCCGCACATCCGCATGAATTTGCTGGACAAAGATCACGTCCCATGAACATGGCCCCGCTGCACACACTGCACATTGGAAGGGGCCACTGGCATGCGTGCCTCTCAAATGCGAGTTCCGCGTGCGTGGGGCCATCTGCCACAAAACATGCCCAGAACAATGCGAATTCAATGCGCACTGCCAAATGGACTGCGCATGGTGACGTGTACTCGTGCCGTGTACAATGTGACATGAGAATGATGTCGCGTGCGTGGTGCCGTATGCCACATGCGTAGACGTGTGCGCGATGCCGTGTTTGATTTCCTTTGTGCCGTGTGCGTGACGCTGAGCGCATGTTACCCTATGCGCGGAACCATGCGCCGCGTGCGTGCCATGTGCTGCACAAGTAGTGTCATGTGCGTGGTGCTGCGAGCGCGGTGCCACGTCCATGGCGCCGAACGGACAAGTGATTCAGTAGTCCTTCAGGACGCAATCTGGATCGAGCCGCCCTTTGATGCAATCGGGGACGGCCCGCCCTTCAGCGCGACGGCTTACGTCAATTATCTTATGATTTGGCCAAGCATGTCGCTCTGCTCCTCCCCTCCAAAAACACGCGCGCAGTGATGTCTGCGCAATGCCATGAACGCAATACTACGCGCGCAACGCTGCAGGCACAGCACCGCCTCCACGGCGGCGCCATGTGCATGGCGCGAGCGAGAAAATTCTCAAGCGGGCCGCGCGGCGGCCAGATTCGGGCGCAGCCCCAGGGACTTTTAGGCTCGGACCAAACAGCGGCGGGCAGTGCGCGGGGCCCCCTCCAGAATCATCTCCCCAGAGAGGCCTCTGGGAAAATGAATTGACACGCTCCGGGGGAACTATTTGACTGCGCAGCCTATCCTCAGTCCTAGGCGCGGGAGAGGGGCAAAGAGGCTGCGATCTTCGCACAGGGCGAATACAATGCTGCCCCGATGCCGCCCCTCACTAGCGCCAATTGCCGCGCGCCGCCATCGCGCCCCTCGGCTCGCAGGCCAGGGCGCCTCAAGCGCCAGGGCGGCCTGAGGCTCCGAGTATGGAATGCGGACGCATAGACGTCTAGACTCTAGACCCATTGGCCCAGACCGCCACGTCTCGATGCACGCGAATTTCCGCGGCCGCCGCCAGGCCCTGCAGCTGCAGCCACGGGTCCTGGCTGGCTCGCAGGCCCTAGAGCGGCAGCCCGGCTGTCCGCGGCGCAGCCGCGGACGGTGCGCCCCCTGACCCTCCTGCTCGGCAGTCGGCGCCATGCTGAACGCGCCCTGGCGGGGGAACTGCGGCGGCCTTGGCCAACGCGTCCGCGAACGCGCGGCCGTTGGTCAGCCACTTGAAGTTGATGGCCTCCTGCTCGATCAAGTCCTCGGCGACTAGCAGCTCGATGAAGGCGCGCCAGGGCGCCGGCGAGCAACCGATCTTGCGCGCATGGTCGCAGAGCGACTTCGCGACCTTAACCGACGCCCCCGGGGCCATCCGCGCGCGCCTCCAATCCCCCCGCACGGGCGGTTCCCCATAAAAGATGGCCTCGACGAGCAGCCTGAGGTAGAGCTGCCGATCTACGGCTGGGGCCCCATCTGGCTCTCGCAGCCGGGCCCCTTCGCGAACGAAGAGCCCATGGGCGCGAACACCTGCTCGCGCGCGATGTCCACGCGGCGGGCCCAGAGAATCGCGAGACCTCTCTCGTCGCAGTCCCGGGGGCGGTCGACGATGTCGCCGAGCACTCGCGGGCGCGATGGCCGGCAACCCGCTGGATCCAGCCGCGCGGTCCTCCTGTAGCCTGCCACTGCATCACCTCGTCTGCGAACGACAGCAGCATGCGGCGCTCCTTCCGCCCCCGTCGCAGTCGGCGCGTTCGCGCGGGCGCTCGCTGGCCCGCGCGCCGCGCGAGGCGGGACAAGGCCGCGAAGTCGGAATCAGCTGCAAACAAATGCGCTCGCGCATCGCGCCTGCCCTGGGCCAGAAAGCCGAGCGCGTTGGCGATGCGATGGGCCGACGGGCGCCCCATCTCACGCTCGCCGCCACGATCGAGAGGGCGGCCAACGCGAATCTCCACGACCCCCCAGGGCCCGGGTCGCCGCCAGGCCACCCGACGAGGGGGCGGCGCGATAGCGCGAGTCCCCGCTGGCGATGCTCACGGCGCCCTGCTCCTGCCGATGAGCCCGACGCCTTTCGTTCGCGACCTCCTCGACCATCAGAGCCCCCGGCCCGATCCAGGCTGCCGCGGGTGCGCCAGCGAGCGCTCCGTGGAGACGTTCTCGTCGCTCGATTCCGTCTCCGCGGGCGCTGGGTCGCTGGCGCGGCAGCGGGGCGCGCCTACCTCTGACTCGTCCGCGTCCTCACCATCGCTGCTGTTTGCCTCATGCGCGTCCTCCTCCACGGCCTCAACGGCCACGGCATCGCCGCCATCGCCCTTCTCCTCGTTGCTCGCTGCCCCAATGAACATGCCGTCGGCGAGCTCGCCCCGCCCGCCCCGTCGCCGAAAACGGGGAGGGCGCCGGCGACCAGCGCGGGGGGGGGGTCCAACAGGAACGCGCGCGGATGCCCGGACGCAGCCGGGACCGGCTTGGTCGCGCCGTCTGCAGCGAGCGCGCCGTTCCTGAAAATGACCGCCGCGCCCGCTCTGCCATCTCGTCGGGGCCGACGAGGCCAGGGGCATCGGCATCAACTTCAAAAAGGACAACCTCGCACCGCGCCCCTTTGTTGCCCATGGGGCAACACTACGCACGCTCTGAGAAAAGCGGCACACCTGGGCCAGACTTGAAGCGCTCGTGCTGGTTGATGCTGCGGTTCGGCACACCCGCGGCGCCCATAGTCTTCCGCGGCTCGACGCGCCGCGGACGCCCACCGACGGCGCGCCTTCAGCCCGCGTCGATCATGACAGGCCCAGCGGGCCAGACCACTTGCACGACGGGGCCAGTCGTCGACCGTCTCGCGCTGGCACTCACCCCGACTAGAGACCACGTCGGTGGCGGATTTCTCCTTTGCCGCGGAGACCGCCCGCAGGCCCGCGCGCTGCAATGGGCCCTCCACCGCGGGCTCCTCCACGACATAGTGGATCGCCGACTTTAGAAGGCGCGTCTTGCATATAGCGTAGACCGCTGCTCCGTTAGAGCCCCACATGAGACCTCCGAACGGATGGGGGCGGGTGGCCTGCTCCTTCATGAGCTCTGCGTTGAACTTGGCCTTCGAGCCCAGGACCAGTCGCGCGCCGTCGACTTGCGAACTGCACGCGGCTTCGCCCATGCGCTGCATCTCCAAGTCGCTCCGCTTGGCGCTGGCGCTCCGACGCGGCGGTCACGCGCAGGGCTCGAGACGCAACCGGGGGCGCCGTCGCAGCGGCGGGCGCGCCTGAGCTCTCGGCCCCACGGCTGACAGCACCCAGTGCGCTGGAAGATGGGTACGTCGAAGTGGCCCCTCCATGCTTTGCCAGACGCGCCCGACCCCCAATTGCTCAGACGAGGTGGGCAGAGCGCGCTCAGGAGGAGATGCCTGCTCGCACCGCTCCTGCACGCCGTCGTAGTCAGGGCGCGCACTTCCGCCTCCTGTTCCGCTTCCCAAACAGCGCGAGGCGGTCCGGCAGGACGGCCGCGCGCTTGCTCTCCTCGCTCTTTCGCGCGCCCACGGAGGTTCCTGCCGCGGCCCGGTGCTCCTCTCGGGGGCGGCGAAGGCGGCCGCCCCCCCCGTCGGCGCCGGCGCGCGCGCTGCAGGGGGCAGCCCTAGCGCGGCCCTGCAGCGGGGGCCGATGAAACCCACCGCTGGGAACCCGACCCTGAAATTCGTCGAGGTTTCTTGGTCCAGGGCCGGATTTCTTGCACTTCGGCCGCGAACGAAAAAACCCGGGGCGCCCCGGCCCGAGCGGTTTCTTGGCTGATGGCGCCAAGCAATTTGACATCGATAAACCCAAAGCGATCGAAAATGCCAGCTGCGGGCCTAGACCAAACAGAATGAAAGCGACGTCTCCTCCGGAGGGTGAAAAAAAGCTCGCGCCCACTTGACTCAGGCCAGGACGGCGAACCCACGCGGGTGGATCGGCAGCGCGGAGCGAACAGTCCGAGCGGCGGGCGAAGACACCCAAGGTATCCCGAACGCCCGGAGGCCCCTTGGAGGTTCGGGCGCGCGCCCCGAAACTGACCGACGCCCGAGAAACCCGGGGCGCCCTAGCATTTCTTCGAAATGGCGGCGACCTTCCGCGCCGAGCGCCAGCCAAAGAAACCCGGGGAACACCGACGAAACGCAGGGCGCTTCTCGTCATGGCCCCCCACGGCGCTTGCACGCCCCAGGAGGGGACCCCAGAAACACCTGCCCCCTTTGCGTCTTCGATGCCCCTTTCGCCGACGGTGGCCCCGCAGAGTTCGTCGGAACTTCTGGGCGGGCCTGCGGAGGGCGACCAGTGCTTGCGGCCCCAGAGCTGGGGGGTGGAGAGCAGTCGGACTTCTCGCGCCGTCCTGCGCACAGGCTGAGGCGCGCGACGCGGCCCTCGCTCGCGACAATGTGGATGGTCGCGGGCGGCGTCAGGTCACCGCGGAAGATGTCCTGGCGCAGGTGCCACTTGTCGAAGATGCGGCCGAGGTCATCCCGCGCGAACTGTTTCTCCTTCCTTTCATGCCGCCGATCCTCATCGTAGTCGCTGGCGTCTTCCTCCTCCTCCTTGGCCTTCGCGCTCCTCGTCATCGTTCGCTCGCTGGCCTCGTCCTCCGCTTTGGCCTTCGTGCTGCTCCTCACGTTTCGCATCTCTTCTCTCCTATCCTTCGAATGGTCCTCCTTGTCTCTCCTCCCCTCCCTGTGGCCCTCCTCTGGATTCGCCTTCTGGTCCTTTTGCTCGCCCACTGATCCTTCGGACCAGCGCCTGGGCGACAAACTAAACTCCGCCGCTGCCGCGCCACAGCCTGCCGGCACACTCCGCGACCGCAAACGCGAGGGGCACCTGCCGCGCGAGGGAAAGCCACGACGATCACGGAGTTTAGCGTCGCGGACTCGGCGCTGGTCGACGCGGCGCTCGACGCCCCGGCCCCTCGCCACGATCTTGAGCAGCGTGGCGGCGATCTCGCCGACGCCCACCTCGGGGCTTCGACGCGGCGCGCTGTAGCCGGATAAGCCAGCCGTGGGCGAGCACGATGGCCTCGAAGCGGCCCTGTTTGAAGAAGATTGCCATCTTGCCCTCCGCGCGCCCCACGATCTGGCGGTCCATGCCAAGTAGGGCAACTTTAACCCCGCGCCGTAGCCTTGGGGGCTCGCGTTGGCCAGGGCGCCGCGGCAACGCGCGCGCGTCACCCTGCTGGTCGCCGCCGGCCCTTGCGAGGCCGCGCGCGCGACCTGGCCCTCCGCCGCCCTGCCCGAATCCAAGGCCATTGTCGGCTTCATGGTGCGAGCTCGCTGCTGGCGCACTCTGATGTCGAATGTTCCCAGAGGGGCCCCCAGGAACATTTGCCCGGACCTCTCCCGACTGCTTCCGGGAAGGCCCTTGCGGATAGGTTCGGCGCCGCGGAGAGCGGCCGCGGCGCCCCTCCCCGTTGGCGACCATGCCAACCCAATTGATGGCGGCAGTCGTCCGGGATTGCGTTTCCCATAATTCGGAATTATAGGAAAAGCAATCCCGGACGACTGCTCCAAGCACACATTGCACGGGAGACGCTATTTTCCCATAGCTCGATTTCCGAATTATGGGAAACGCAATTTGCATTGAAAAACCGCACCCATGGGCCAGAATTGCGTTTTCCCATCGTTCCGAATAATGGGAAAACGGTATTCTGGTCAATTGGGTACGGCTTTTCAAAAGGAAATTTCGTTTTCCAAAAATTCAGAATTCGAATTCTCGGAAATCCGAATGATGGGAAACGCAATTTCCGCTGAGAAACCGCACTCAATTGGGCAGAGTTGCGTTTCCCATAATTCAGAATTATGGGAAACGCAATTGTGGCTCATTGAGTGCGGTTTGTTGAGGAAACTTGCGTTTCCCACAATTCTCAGAATCCCGAAATATGGGAAACGCAATTTCCTTTGACAAACCGCACTCGATGGGCCAGAATTGCGTTTCCCACAATTCCGAATTATGGGAAACGCAATTGTGGCTCATTGAGTGCGGTTATTTTGTACAAACAAAAAACCGTTCTCCAAAACTCAGAATTCGAATCCTCGGAATTCCGAATTAGGGAAACGCGATTTCCCTTGAAAAACCGGTCTGAATGGGCCAGAATTGCGTTCCCCATAATTCAGACTTATGGGAAACGCAAGTGTGGCTCATTGAGCAAGGAATTTGTGAAGGAAATTGCGCTTCCCATAATTCAGAATTCGGCTTGGCGGAATTCCGAATTATGCGTTTCGGCGAGAATGCCAAACCATTGATGTCACCCACGTTTTGACCACATGTTGGCCTCCTGGGGGGGGGGGGAAGCACTGGTTAAGATGACTCCGGAAGCGCCTGGGAGAGCCCAAGATGACCTCCAAAATGGCTCAAGATATCCCAAGATGCCTCAAGATGCCTCCCACGATGCTCCAAGAGGCCCCAAGACAGCTCCAAGGCGGCCCAAAGCGGCCAAAGAGCTCCCCCTGGAGGCCCGGAAGAGGCCAAAATCCTTCCGACGCCTAAAGAAAATCAATGTTTTTGGCTTTCTCGCCTTTTCGCTTTCGATGGCCATCCGAGGTCTCAAGATGGCTCCAAGATGGCCCAATGAGGGTCCCAAGACAGGGTCAAGAGAGCCCCAAGACAGCCCCAAGAGCGCCCAAGAACGACCCAAGAGCGCCCCAGGAGCGCCAGAGGCGACTTTTTGAGCTCCCGAGGGGCCACGCTAATTTATGCCCCCCTCTTGTTTGATCGATGTCCTCCTAGATGGCCCCAAGAGCGCCCCCAAGGCTCCCGGGAGCGCTTCAAGTGGGCCCCAAAAGGTGCCCAGGAAGCCCCAGGAGGCCCCAACAGGCGCCCAAGAGGGCTCAAAGAGGCTCCCATGATACCCCCAAGGGTCCCCAAGAAGCTTTCCGAGGCACCCAAGACGAGGCGCCCGGGGCCGCCAAGAGGCCCCAAAGACGCTCCAAAAAGCCTCCACTGGGGGCCCTTCCTCTGTGCGCTGCCCACTTCCCTGGTCCAAGGCTGGTGGGCTCACGCGAAGCATCTAGAATTTACATGTCTTGGGGGCCCGGTGCTTCGGGGCGACGAAACCGCTTTTCTGGCGCTGTGCTGCCGTCTCCTGCTTCGCCCTCCCGCCCTCCAAAAACGACTTCCTCCAGCGCCTCGCACTCGTCGTCGTCGTCAGCCTCGTCGTCGTCCGGCCCCATCTCGTTGTCGACGTCGGCGCCGTCCTCGAGAAAGATCACATCGCCGCCTGCCGGGTCCCCGCCGTTTTCGTCGTGTGGTTCGTCGTCGTTCTGAACATACTCCGCGTAGTCGTCGCGCTCGCCGTTCTCCACCTCGTGCACCTGGTGGACAGGGCGAGCCTGGGGAGGGGACTGGAAGTGACCGCCAAAAACTCCCGGAGGGGCGCGGGCGTCGAGGCCATGCCGCACCTGGCCCGGCAGTGGAAGCAGGACTTCGCGCACGACCTGGATCGGGTGTTGGTCAACAGCGACCAGGCGAATGCGCACAACGAGGTGGACCGACACACGTTCTTGACCCGGATGCGCGAGGTGGCCCCCGGCATCGTGCGATGGCTCGAGTTCATCTACCCCACGGACGTCCCCACGATGGTGTTCTACCGAGGGCGCATCATCGACAGCGAAAGTGGTGGGCAGCAAGGATGCCCACTGATTGGCGCTTGCCACGCGATGGTGCAGAGGATGCTGTTCGAGTCTCTGGGGCTCGTGCCGGGTCCGACGTGCACAGCAGTCCAGCTGCCCGTCCTCGAGCCTCCGGCGCGTCTGGACATGGCCCCCGGCTTCGCTGACGACGCCCTCGTCGCAGGCCCAGGTGCTGCGGGCAATCGCACACCTGAAGGCGGTGATGCCCGCAGTCGGCCTTCGCTTCTCGACGCTGCAAGTGGTCCCGGCCGCTGGGGCTCGGAGCACGATCGACGCCGCCCCGTTCGTAGAGCTGGGGTGCGTGGTTTTCCAGGACGGCAACTGCGAGGTGCTGAAATCTCCTGTCGGAGAGGAGGAGTACTGCAAAGCCTTCTGCGCGCGCCAGGCCAGGAAGCAGGGAGGCATCCTATCGTTCCTGGCGGAGCTTGGAGACCCCCAGGTCACGCATTACCTGCTGAGGCAATGCGTCAACGCTGGAAGGATGACCTACCTGGCTCGCACCACCCCGGCTGCGGTGCTGCGGGACGCCGCCGCCCGTTACGAGGTGGTGAACGCGGCCGCCGCGGCGGTGGGCCAACGTTGGACAGAGTTGCAGAGGAGGCAGGCCGCCTTCGCTACCTCCGCGGCCGGGCTTGGGCTGAGGCGCATCTCGATGGAGATGGACGCCGCGTACGTGGCGTCGCGGGCGGCCACCCACGACCTGTGCGAGCGCATCCGGCCTGGGCACCGGTGGGACGACGGCGCGCCGGGCAGGCCTCTGGCGGACGCCGCGGCCAGGTTGGCAGCCACCTTGGGCCGCGACGCCCGCGGGGTGGCGACCCGGGCAGAGTTGACCCAGGCCTACCTGGGAGGTAAGCTGCGGAGCAAGGCAGTCGAGGCATGGCGTGAGGAGAGCCAGCCAGCCGACGGGGTTCGATTGAGCGCGCACTCAGCGCAGGGAGCGGGGACTCGGTACGAGCTCACCCCATCCAGGACACTTGACATGAACCTTTCCGCGGGCGAGTTCGCAGACAACGTCGCGACCTTGCTCGGTGTCGATGTGTTGGATGAGGGCAGCGCGTGCCCGCTGTGCGCGGCCCCGCTGGACGCGAAGGGTACGCATTGCTTGTCGTGCATGAGCGGAGGGGACGCCACGCTTGTGCATAATGCGATCAGAGACGTCTTCTACGACTACTCTGCTCGCGGCGGGCTGCGCCCCACGCTGGAGGCAGCAGGGCTGCTGGATGACCCCGGGGCACGCGAAGCACGACAGGCAGCGGACGAGCACCGCCCGGCAGACGTGCTGGTGATCCCCCACATCACCTTAGCACGGTGTCTGTCTGACGGCAGCCGCGCGGTGAGGGCAGACAAGGTCTGCTTCGACTTCGCCTTGATCAACGCCCTGGGGCCGTCGCACTGGGCGGACACGGCCATGGCGCCGGGGCTCGCGGCCGAGGCGTACGACGAGCAGAAGCGGCAGCGCAACCGGACGGAGGAGCGATGCCGCGAGCGCGGCCTCCAGTTCAGGCCGGTCGCGTTCGAGGCCCAGGGCGGCATGTCGAAGGGCGCGGACGCCGCGGTCCGTGCGCTGGCGACGGCGCTGGCGAGCAGGGAGGGCCGGGAGCCGGCCGCGGTGCGGCGGGAGATGCTTCATCGCATCGCCGTCATTGTGGCGAGAGGGAGCGCCGCGCGCATAGCGCGCCGGAGGGCGAAGGTGAGCGGGGCTCGAGCCTCGTGGGCGTCAGCGGCCAGACTAACGTGGGCCGCGGACCACGAGGAGCCCTAGTCCTCTGCGCCTTCCTCTCCTCCCTCCTCCTCCTCCTCCTCCTCCTCCTCCTCCTCCAGTTCAGCAGAATAGGCGAATTCTGTCGTAACCAGCCCGCCCTGGGAAAAGCGGCCGAAGTGTCGCAACCCGGATTTTGCCGAGGCCGCCTTCCGCCTCGTCCTCTTCCTCCCCTCCTCCTCCTCCTCCTCCTCCTCCTCCTCCTCCTCCTCCTCCTCCTCCTCCTCCTTCTCCTCCTCCGACGCTGCTCAGCCCGCATTTTTCGGCATGCTGCGCCCATGCACTTTTTCGATCTCATCTTATTGTTTCAGAAGAGTTGTCGACACGCATTTGGCGCGTCGTGGCCTCCTCGTTTGGAGTTGGCTGTGGTGGACGATCGACGGCTCTCGTGCTCTTTGCGGGAAGGCGTATCTCGAGGGCTTCGTTGAGATGCCGCGCAGGCGCCCGCGCTCGCGCTGCACCGAGGCCAACGGCAAGCGGCAACGCAAAACACCGAGCACACATCGGACCCTTGCAACTTCGCGAAGGCGGCCTTCAGGACGACCTCCGCGCGCTTCGAGTCGCAGGCACCACAGCCATTGAAAAGCACCTGCGCGCGCTCCCTCTGCGACAGGCCAGCGCCACGGAGCATCTTGCTCGCCAACGCACGGTCGCTGATGGCCGAAGTCGGGCTATCCAGCTGCAGCTCCATTCGTTTCTACCTCAAGTACGTCGTGCAATCGTTGGTGGGCTGTCCTGCTCGGCGGCGTGATCGCTCCAACTCCTGGCGCACCTGGCCCAAGCGTTCGTGGTCAATCTTTTCGAAGGAGTCGTCGTAGATATCGGAGATGGTCTTGAGCGTGTCCTCACACCCGAGGCCGTCCAGCTCCAGAGCCTCTATGAGCTGCTTGGCACGGCCAGTCACCTGGCTGAAGATGATCAGGGCCAGCTCCACATCCGAGAGCTTACTCAGGTTGCGGATCACCTCCGCCGCCTTCCGCCTCTCGCAATGTTTCTTCGTCGTCGCGCCGACGGCGCCGACGAAGTCCACAGGAGCTTCCGCTGCGACAGTATTAGACGCGCACGTCTGGGACCACCGTCGCCGCGATCACCACGATGTAAGGCCAAGAGCTCCCACTAGGCCTCGGGCATCACGCGCAAGACCGCGAGCAGGTCGGGCTGGCCTGCGCCAGCGGAAGACACGGACTCCACGTCAGAGCCGTCATGGGATCCACGATTGAGCCTAGCCATGGCGGGGCGCGGGGTGAACGCAGCCACCCGTTGGGAGCACGCAGTGCGTCCGCTGGAGCTCACAAGCTCCGTCACCAATGTGAACGAGAAAATGATGAAGCGGGCCGTGCGGCGGCCGGATGCGGGTGCAGTCCCAGGGCCCCAGGAATAGGGCAAAACGGCGGCGGGCAGCGCGCGCGTTGCCCCCTCCATAGTAATGTTTGCGGTCTCCCTGAACATGAATTGGCATGCTCCGGGGAAAGCTTTTCCTGCTGTGCCAGAATCTCCTCGGTTTGAGGGACGGGCAGAGAGGCTGCACTCTTCACAAATGGTGAACGGCATCGTTTCATTGTCGTTATGGGCTCGGTACCGGTTGCCATGTGAGAGATGATGTGTACGCGATGCCATATGCGCGGTGCCGTGTAGGTGGTGCTGTTCGCATGGTGCTGCGCGCTGATTGCATGTCCCGCGTGCATAGCGCAATTTGCTATGTGCGTGGTGTCATGTGTATAGCGGCCACCTTTGTACGGTACGCTGCGCGCGGAGCCGTGTGCGCGGTGCCACGTGCCATGTGCGTGACCATGCGCATACTGCTGTGCGCCGTTCACCATGCTGCTTGGCGCCTAGAACCTTCATGCCGTTCATGAGACCATGTGCGTGATGCCGCGCGCGTGGTGCCGTGAACCATGCGCGCGGTACTACGTGCGTGGTGCGTGCCGTATGCGTGGTGCTGTATGCTTGCAGGCGGGTTGAGAGAAAGAGGCGGGCTGGGCCGTAGCGGGTCGCGGGCAAACCAGACGTGCGCTGCAGATTGCGGGCGGGTCACAACCGATCGCTGGCCTCAACGGCCGGCAGATTGCGGGCGAATCGCAGCGGATCGCAGGCAAATCGCGGCGGGTCGCATGCAGGCCGAAAGAAATTTGTGGGTGAGGCGCGGCTGGGTCGAGCGCGGGTCGCGAGCGGGTGTTGAGGGGAGCACGGCGACAACGAGGAAACTGATCGGCCCCAGGCCCTAGAACTGGGGTTACCCCCGGAGCCCAGCGCCTGCTTCAGAGGCCAGGAGTCATCCCTGGGCCACGGGCTCCCAGGGATGATCCGCCCAACAACGCCAACGCAACAACGCTCTTCTGACATGATACTCCCTGCAGTTGTGATTCGCGCGGTTGTGAGTATCTCTTTCGGTGGAGCCCGCACGGGGGGCACGACATGATTTAGAATTGTACCGACATTAGTGCGGTGCCGCCATGCGAATTCAGCAACTGGAGTCGTCAGTAGAGCTCCCGATGGGGCCACGAAACGTGTGAATGGTGTGCCGACATGGGCGCGGTGCCGCCATGCGAACGCAGGCACTGGAACCCTCCGGTGGACCTCCCTGTGGGGCCACGAAGCGTGTGAGAGATGTGCCGACATGGGTGCGCTGCCATGCGAACGCAGCCTCTGGGCCCTCAGTGCAACTCCCTATGGGCACACGGAAGGTGTGAGGGATGTGCCGAAACAGGTGCGGTGCCGCAGACACTGGGACCCGCCACGAACCCGTGAGGTGTGTGCCGATATGGGCGCGGTGCCGCCATGCGAACGCAGCCACTGGGGCATTCCGTGGAGTTCCTGCCACCAAACGCGTGAGGTGTGTACCGAAATGGGCGCGGTGCCGCCATGCGAATGCAGCCTTGTGGGGCCACAGAAGGTGTGAGGGGTGTGCGCAGTGCCGCCATGAGATCTCAACCACTGGGGCCTCAATAGTGCTTCCGTTGCGGCCACGAACCTTGTGTGAGGTGTGCCGACATAGGTGCGGTGCCGTCGTGCGAAGGCAACCACTGGGGTTTCGCGTGGAGCTCCTGATTGTGCCGCGAAACATGTGAGGGATGTGCCGCAACAGGTGCGGTGCCGCCATGCGGATGCAGCCACTGTGGCCCTCGGTCGCTGTCCAAAAGGGGCCAGAAAACGTGTGAGGGATGTACCGAAACCCATGAAGTGCCGCCATGTGGACGCAGCCATTGGGGCCTCGGGAGAGCTCCTCACGGAGCCACGAAAAGCGTGAGGCGTGTGCCGAAATCGACCACTGGAGCCTTCCGTGGAGCTTCCTCGAAGGCCACGAAACGTGCGGGAGGTGCCCAGACAACTTGGGACAACTTGGGGTCTGGCGGCCGAAGTATGCAGGATGGGGTTGGCCAGGGGGCCTGTTCTTGAAATATATCAACCAACGTGTCGGGTGGGGAAAAACAACAACAACAAAACAGACGCGAGGGGGCGTGGGCTGGGAGGCCGCCGTGTCCAAACGCGTTGGGCGCTGCTGTTTTACCATCATTTCTGTAGCACGGGGGCGGTGCTCGAAGCCCCCTCCTGTTCAGCAGCGACACATATGCAAGAGGGCGACTCCATCCCCCACGAACCCAGGATCCCCCGCTGCCGCCCCCACCCCCTTTGCCACCACGCACCCATGGACAGCGCGAGGCGTTCCCTCTTCACCCTGGTTACACGCGAATACTCCCCCAGCCCTGGCCTGGCCGATCGCGTCCTCGTCCCAGCGACCCTCCTCAAGCGCCGCCACGCGGTCGAGCAGGGACCTGACCTCCCTCTGCTCCCAGAGGCTGTGCTCGAGGTGCTCCAGGCTCTGCCTGCGGCCAGCGCTGCCCTCCATCTGCTCGTAGTCGCGCTGCGCCTGATCCAACCTCTGCTCCGCCTGGCGACACAGCTCCTGTGAAGGTTTCGCAAGGGGGGGGCGACACAGGGGGGAGGAATCGGCGACACATCGCCGGCAGTTCGGCGATGGGCCCCCGATAGCGAATGCGCACGCCCCGGAGCGGGAAAACGCTATCAGGCCCCTATCGGTGATGAGCGGTCGATTGGGGGTCGATGCGCCCCCGCTGAAATCTATCATCCCTGTACGTTCCCCCTGATCCTCTTTCTCGGCCAGCACCCTGGCCCTCTCCTCGGCGGCGGACGCGGCCTTGCCAAGCAGAGCCTCGTTCGCCTCAGCGGCGGCTCGTTCCTCTCCGATGCTCCGCTCATGTGCGGCCTTCTCCTCCAATGCGGCGCTCTGCGCGTCCCTGAGCGCATCGCGAACCAGGGCGATGAACTGTGCCTCCCGAGTGAAGGGGCTTGGTTAGCAAAGGGGACGGGCAACCTCGGGATCATCACGTCCTTGAGGGAAGACACCTTTCTCTTCACCGCAGCGACGAAGCATCGGGATGCGGCAGGTCCCACGCACATACACACACACTTTTAAGTCGGTGGCGCGGTCGGCAGGTGGAGGTGCCAAATGCGAATGAACTTAGTCAAACACGCCATGATGAAATAATTCACTCACGGGGGTGTAGATTGGTTTATATATATAATCTTTAAAAAAAAATCATGTAAGAAAGAAGGTAAGTGTCCCTTCTAAGAGCAAGCGGTGCAAAGCCAAGGTGCAGCGGCCCAAAAACCCGAGGAACGCAAGCTCGGCGCGGGAATTGTCATGAGCAAACAGCACGGTGGCGACGCATACACCGCAGGGAATCTGCGCGACTAAACAACTCCACCCATCTTGCAGCGGGCAAGTCAAAGATTGAGCGACCGTGCAATAGGGTGCACGAGGTCGGCGTGAAATAAATGAAACGCGGCCGAGGCCGGCGTAGCCTTGGGCAACTAGAAAGAAGCAGAACGCGGGCGACCGCGGACAGCAGCCGAGAAACGCGGCGACGCACATGGGTGGTGAACAGGTACGGGCAGGGTCAACGTGCAGCGCAGACGCCAGCGTTAAAACAGCAACCCCAACCGCACCCGGAGCAGCGAAGGGCTACCGGCGAGGCAGATGAACGCAATGGAAAGATGGGGCAACCATCTGGGCGCAAGAGAGACTGCGCGCATCACCGCAAAGTCACATGCACACACACACACACACACACACACACACCGCAGAATGTCGAATAACAAATGCGTAGCAAGCATAGGGCCTCTAGCATATTGGCAACACTGCGTAGCTTCAGCCAGCCTCACGTAGCACACCATTGCGTGGGGGGGCGCTGGCAAAGCACGTTGCAAGCAAACTGAATGTTGCATCGCATACCATGACACAAGACAGCATTGCGTCGAACTGCGCAGCCTCGCACAACACCACAGTGCCAAGCACGGCCTGCAGTGGTACAGAACTTTCGCCCCCCTCGCCGGCCTCCTTTTCTTCCCCAGTCGAAGTCGGGCGAAAAACGGGGAACGAGCAGCATCACTGGAAAAGGCCCGGCGGCGCAAGGCGGGGGCCGACCGCGACGGTTTGCCTTCAGGCATGCAGCGTCAGGCCCCCAGAGCAAAGCATGCTCAAGCACAGCGTGGCACTGTCAGCACAGCATCGCACAGCATGGCGGTCAACACGGCGGCACGACGTAGCGCAGTGCACCACCGCACACCCTCGCCTTGGCTCGGCGAGGCGCGGCACGGCGCGTAGCACGCGGGCGCTTCGGGCGCCCCCGGCGACAGCCAGGACCCCCCCGCCCGCCTCCAGAGGGAACAACACCACCGCATCGGGCAAAACGCTGCAGATAACCCTAGGAGGTCGTTGGTTTTGCAATCACCCCCCCTGTTTCTCACAGCGGAGAACAGACACGCCCCTCCTCCGCCTCCGCCTCCGCCTCCGCCTCCTCCTCCTCCTCCTAATCCTACTCCTCCTCCTCCTCCTCCTCCTCCTCCCTCCTCCTCCACCTCCTCTCCTCCTCGTCCCTCTCCTCCTCCTGTTCCTCTCCTCCTTCTCCCCCTCCTCCTCCCCCTCCTCCTCCTCCTCCTCCTCCTCCTCCTCCTCCTCCTCCTCCTCCTCCTCCTCCTCCTCCTCCTATTCCTCCTCCTCCTCCTCCTCCTCCTCCTCCTCCTCCTCCTCCTCCTCCTCCTCCTCCTCCTCCTCCTCCTCCTCCTCCTCCTCCTCCTCCTCCTCCCCCTCCTCGTCCCCCTCCTCCTCCTCCTCCTCCTCCTCCTCCTCCTCCTCCTCCTCCTCCTCCTCCTGCTCCTCCTCGTGGTCGTTATCGCAGTCGTTGTCGTCGACGTCGTCGCTCGGGTCAGGGGGGGCTCTGGTGTGCGGGCCGTTCTTCAACTCCAGGGCAGGGCAGGGCGTTCGTGGCCGGGGGCTCGCCGCGGCCAGAAGACACCCCTCCGTTCCTCTCTTTGGCGCTGCTCCATGGTGGCGCTCGGCCCTCCGGCCATCGCTCGGACGTCCATTCCGTGTGCATGCTGCGGTTTCGTGCGTGTATGTCGTTCGCAAGGTGAGGGGAAATGCTCCTCGATGGTCCTTGCCGAAAACAAATGCACACGTCCGAGCGACACCAAGCCCGTCTGCCACTCCAGTCACGCTAGCCCTCGCGGGGTCCGATGCAGTCGAAGCATGGCCGCGAGAACGCAGGTCGAGAGCATGGGGCCTTTCGCCGAAGGCCCGATGCCCTATGGGGGGCACCTAAGACGAAGAGCACTCCACGGTGGTGAATCCAAGCGCGAAGAGCACACGGTCAGCGTCATGAAATCCAATCAAGGAAGGAAGTTCCCTTTTCCTGGCACCCAAAGCGCCGGGCTGCACGAGTAGCGCTAGAGGAACAACCATGGAAAGCCCTGCGAGACAGCGAGCCCCTTCCGAACCCGAACTGCATCTTGTTTGAGCGTCTTGGCTGCAAGGGTGCCCCTCCCAAGCTTGGGTCGGGGGCGTCCACGAGGGGGATCGTCCAAGAGGGGGCGTTCGCAAATCATGACACGAGGCACGTGCGCGGCCTAGGGGGGGCCAGGGTACGCATCAAAATAAAAAACACGGGGCCATGAAATTCGAGCAAATGTCATGGCCTCGGCCAGGATGTTCACCGCCACCTAAAACAGCACCCCTATTGGCCGCCCCAGGAGGGTTGTGCGGGAGCCCGCGCGACCCAACGTAAGCTAACTTCACAACAGGCCACGCGCCCTGAGCGAGCCATGGATCCCAGGGCAGGCCCAGCCGCGGCCATCACCTTGTGAGCTCCTGGACTCAGCCACGGCATTTGTGAAGACACTTATCGGACTCCAGCAGAAGAAGGCTTGTCGAAATTACCAACAAAACTTTCGGAAGTCCACCCTGACGACGCTGGACGCCCCCGGCGGCGCCTCTGGCGCCGCCCCGAGCGCGCTCTTCGCGCCAGCGAGTGGCTTCCACCGCAGATCCAAGAAATCCGAGCGGACCTCCGAAAATGTATGTTCATGTAGTTTGTTTGTCATCGATAGTGAAGAAACTCGGCTGCCCACCCGCACTGCCAAAGTCACAGGGCACTCTGTGCTGAAGGAGTGAGACTCCTAAGCCAGGGCCTGCTCTGGAGGCGGGGTCAATATCCAGAGCTATTCGCAATCATCGTTGTTGGCCCACTTGAGCTGGGCCTGGCAGTAATCTCTTCCGGCGCCGCCGCGAAGGGCAAGTGGCAGGCCGTCCACCATCATCTGGCGCGACGCGTACGGGTAACCTTCCAGCTCGAGAAGCGCCTGCGGGCAGTCCAGAGGCGGAGCGGGAGGCGATGCTGTAGACGTGAATGCTGCTTGCTGCTGCGCGCTGCTGCGTGCTGTTGCGTGTTGCTGCGTGCTGCTGCTGCGTGTTGCTGCGTGCTGCTGCGTGCTGCTGCGTGCTGCTGCGTGCTGCTTGCTGCTGCGTACTGCTGCTGCGTATTGCTGCTGCGTACTGCTGCTGCTTGCTGCTGCTTGCTGCTGTTTGTTGCTGTTTGGAGCTATCTCCGCGACTCGTGAACTTCCTCCTCCTCCTCCTCCTCCTTCCCCACTTCCCCCTCCTCCTCCTAAATAATGAGCGGGCGTCCCCTATGTGAATCGTATACTCATACAGTTACGTAGACGAAGTGAACCGTTCGCGAATCCGATGAGAAAGGTATACGGGTCCTATGTGAATCATATACGTTTCCAGTGTGATACGAATCATATGTGAATCGTATACGGCTCTTATGAGAGCCGCATGCGGTTCCAATGTGCATCGTCAAAATCTCCGATGTGGAGCGTACACGTACGCTTGTGAACCGTGGACGAATCGTTTTGAATCGTATACAAGTCCCATGTGAAAATTATGCATATCCATGTGTATCGTATACGACTTCTGCGTGTATCGCATAGGACTCCTTTATGGATAGTATACGGCCCCGATGCGAAGCGGAAGCGACTCCGATGTGGGTCGTATACGATTCTTGTGTAAGTCCTAAACGATTCGGATGTGAATCGTATACGCTTCCTACGTGCATCGCATACGGACCCGATGTGGATCATACACAATCCCGCCGTGAACCGTTCACGCCGATGTGACTCGTCTACGGCTCCTATGTGAATGATTTGCGGCCCCTGTGTGAACCGTATGCGGCTCCTACGCGAATCGTATACGGTTCCAATGGCAATCGTATGCAAATCCGATGCGAATCGTATACGAAGCGTGTGTGTGGACCGAACCGTATACGATTCCTAGTTGGGCCGTTTACGATCCATATGTGAGTCGCATGCGCCTCCTATGCGAAACGTGTGAGAATCACATTAAAATCGTATGCGGTTCCTATGTGAATCGCACTCGCTTCCTATGTGAATCGTATACGATTCCTATGTGGCTCGTCTACATTAGTTTTGTGAATCATCTGTGGTGCCTATGTGAATCGTATACGATGCCTATGCGAATCGCACGCGGTTCCAATCTGAATCGTATAAGGTTCCTAAGTGAACAATCTACGAGTCCTATGTGGCTCATCTACGGTTCCTATGTGAATCGCATACGGTTCCAACGTGAATCGCAACCCTCCTTCTCCTCCTCCTCCTCCTCCTCCCCCTGCCGCCCCCGCCCCAGGCACGCCGTCCTGCCTGCGGGCCGTAGGTAAGTCCCGCGACGACAAGGACGAGGAGGGAGGACAACGGCGAGGAATGAGGGAGGCAGAAAAAAAATTACGATAAGGGTTTGGTGTTTGGGGTTTGGTGCCAGGTTTTTGGGTTTTGGTGCTTGGGGCTTGATGTTCGGTGCTTGGTGTTTGGTGTCTGGGGTTTGGTGTTTGGTGTTTGAGATTTGGGGTTTGACGTTTGGGGTTGTGTGTTTGGTGTTTGCTATTTGGTGTTTGGTGTTTGGGGTTTGGGGGTTGGGGGTTAGTGTTATGTGATTGGGGTTTTGGGTTTGGTGTTGTGTGTTTGGGGTTGGGGGTTTGGTGTTTGGTTTTGCGGGTGTGGTGTTTGGGCTTTGGTGTTCGGGGTGTGGGATTTGGGGTGCGGTGTTTAAGGTTTGGTGTTTGGTCTTTAGGGTTCGAGGGTTTGGGGGTTTGGGTTTGGTGGTTGGGGTTTGGTGATTGGTGTGTTGGGTTTGTTGTTTGGTGTTTGGGATGTGGGGCTTGTTGTTTTGGGTTTAATGTTTGGAGTTTCGGGCTTGTTGTTTGGGTGTTGGTGTCTGGTGGTGTTGGTGTTTGGTGTGTATGATGTTTTTGGGGGAGGCTCCAACTGGGATATAGCCCAATTTTGTCTGGGTGTATATACATATACATATATGTGTGTATATATATATATACATCTATAGCCCATCCAACCGGAGAATAGCCCGTCCAACCGGGGTACAAAATTCGGCCTCGCCCTCCCCCTCCCCCTCCTCCTCCTCCTCCTCCTCCTCCTCCTCCTCCTCCTCCTCATCATCATCATCCGAGTTCTCCTCCTCCTCCTTCTCCTCCTCCTGGGTCTCCCGTGCGACTCTTCCAGCCTATTGAGGCTTGTTTGGAAGTCTAGCGGCCGTCACAACGATGCTGCGGCCCTCCCAAACTGTCCGAACGAACTCTTGCGGCCCTTTCGGGTATCTCTGGCGCAATGATGATGGGAGAAGGGGCGCTTCAATTTCACATTGTGGACATCTCGGGAGCAGATTGGACCCTCTTGACCAGACTTGGGACATCTGAAAACCCTCTGGGGTCTCTCTGATGCCAGTCTGGCGACATTTGGACGCCCTTGGGGGCCGTCTTAGGGCTCTGTAGTGTGGTGTCGGGCCCTTTTTCAGAAAGCCTCTTTGAAAGTTGGGGCACTCTTTGGGGCACATCTGAGCCCGACTCGGGGCCTCCTTCGGGCGCCCTTGCGCCGTCTTGGAGCCCTGCGAAGCGCTCCTGAAGCCCTCCCTGGCCATGCCCGACACGACGCTGCAGGTGCGCCACAGGGGCGGCGATGACGCGGTAAGGTGTTTCGATACTTTTGGCCGCAAGTGTTCCCTCGTATCCTACTGAATGATCTTCACAACGAGTGCTCTTCATAGCATATACAACACACCGGGCATTTCCGCGCGTCCAAACCTTGGAGACGGTGTCGAGGGATGATGCGGCCATTCCACAGTCTGCGCGTTCCACCGAGGCCGCCCCGACTAGCAGGCTGCGGGGTGAGCTGATATGGCTGCGGCCCACTCTCATCTTACGATGGCTGAGCGCGGACATGATGCCAAAGCCTCGAGCCAAGCCTGGCCGTAGCCACGCACCCCTCGCACCAGCCCTTCAGGGCGCCCCGTGGCTTAGGATTGTCTCTCCCAGTGCATCTCTCGAGCCCGACCCCTCCAATCCGGGTGTGCACATGCAACTGAGAAAATGCCTGGAAATATCTAAGCACGATTGTCGTAGTACTAGACGTAGTTTCTAGCATGGAAGACCTCTATCAAAATATGTTTATAGCATGGTCGTCGAAGTGCTAATCCAGGGTTGCGAGTGGGCCACTCGTAGGGTCTCTTGGGGCCGTTAATAATCAAAACCCCGCCGTCCCTTTGCATTGCTTTTGTCTCGCGCGGGGGAGGTAACAGCATATCGCCAGGCGCGTGCTGTCACGTGCGCTGGCGCCCCTGGCGCACGCGGCGCGCCTGGCGCACCTCGCGCACGTTGCGCGCCTGGCGCACCTAGCCCACGTGGCGGGCGTGGCGCACTTGTAGCAGATAGCGCATCAGGCGCGCCCGGAGCACCTCACGCGCACGGCGCACTCGGCACACTTGGCGCAGTTGGCGCACGTGTCTGGCCTGAGCACCTGCCGCACCTGGCTCGCCAGGCGTGCGTAGCGCGCCCGGCGCTCCTGTGGCGCCTGGCGCACACGGCTTGCTTCTTGCGCCTGGGGCACCTGGCGCACCTGCACTTCTCAGCAGGCAAGTGAACCTTCTCCCACGTCCTGCGCAGCGGGCCACTTGGCCAAGACTTCGCTGGACCCCGCGCGGACGAGCGGCGATGGGACAGACGCCAAGCAGCAACGCCGACAATGCCGCTACAACGCCCCTTCGTTCCGCGCACGGGCATCTGGGCAGAATGCACACCTGCGCCCCTCTGCCGAGTCGCAGACGCCGCAGGGAATAAGGTCTTCCGGCATCGCGGGTCTGGCGCGCTGCAGGACAGTCTGCGAAGCACCCACGCGAGCGACACCACGCCCGCGCGGTGTCCGCGCAGGGCCCCAAAGGCTCGCCGCTCTTCGGCGCAGAGGTCGGCGCACCGTGCCGGCAGCGTAGCGACGATTGGCGCGACCAGGGCAGCACCTGACAAGGCGGCCGCGCGCGAGCGGCGCGCCGAGCACATCGCGCGGGTCCTCCAGGGAACGCGCCCCGCTCGGCCCAGAGCCCCACAGGAGCCCAGAAGCCTCCAAAAAAACCGCGTCGGTCCTCGACCCTCCCCCTCCCCCGCCCCGGTCCTCGCTCTGCGAAAGGAGCTGGCGCCGCCCCTGGCGGTGACCCCCCTTGGCACTGCCCAGCACCCCTGGCGCGCGTGGCGACGCCGCTGCCGAAGCCGAGATCCACCCGCGATGCAGCACGAGCAGACCGCGCCGTGTGTGCTCTTCGCCCGAGCACGAGCCACGAGGCGGCGCGGCAGGTCTGCGCGGACGTCGCCAGACTCGGCAGGGGGCCCGTGTCACCCACGTGATCTGTAATCCGGGGCGGCGCCCGAAATTGCACTACCACCCCCCTGCGCGGACCCTGCGCACAGGGCACAGTGGAGCGGCGATCGCGCACGGCAGGCGCAACTCGTGAAAGCGAGTTTCGTCCGTCACGCAATCTGGGCACGTCGGCGCAGCTCCGAGCTCAACGCCCTGCTTCGCGCGCGACGCAGGCCCGCGGCACGCGGAGCAATGGCCTAACGAGGCACTCATGTTAAACGTGCTTGCATCGAGGGGAAGGGCACGCCAGCCAAGTCCGCAGACGTGCTGCGTCACATTCCTGATGTTGAAGCTGCAAAGCATCCTGGGTCGTCCCAGCGCATTCCCCTCGCCAGCTTTTCAGCCCTGTTTCCCTCCCCCCTGCCCTACCGCGTCGCCTACTCGGGGGAACTGAGGCGTCTCCTGTGCATCGCCCCCTCGTTGGCCACTCCATCCACGAGGGGCCCAGAGCGCGCGTTACGAAATTATCCTGACAAAGGACCCAACTAGATGCAAGTGCAAAATCGCAAAGCAAGTGGGACGAAGGAGGCGAGGTGGATCTCCCGATGGGGCCACGAAACGTGTGAGGGGTGTGCCGAAATTGGCTGGTGGACGCTGGGGGCTTCGGTGAGGCTCCCTCTGGGACCACGTACCGCGTGAGGGGTGTGCCGAAATCGGCTGGGGGACCCCCCAGTGGAGGGCTTCGGTGGAACCCCTCTGTGGCCACGAAACGTGTGAGAGGTGTGCCGAAACGGGCCGGGGGACGCTATGCGATCCCCCCCCGAGGGCTTCGGTGGAGCTTCCTATGCGGCCACGAAACGTGTGAGGGGTGTGCCGACATGGGCTGGGCGACGCTATGCGAACCTACCCCCCTGGAGGCTTCGGTGGAGCTCTGAGAGGACAGAAGAGGAGAGGAGAGGTGGAGACGCAAGGCGCTGTCTCTGCAAAGCGAGGACCCAACACCACAATATGGCTGGGACAAGCACGTAAAGCACACTGGAAATCACGGTTTGTAAATTAGCAGAGCTGTGGTTATAATTCCTTTGACTCAAAGGACCATCCAGATCGTCCTGGATTCTACATCGCGGCAAGCCAAGATGCCACTGGCGTCACTGGTTGAGCTGGATGCAACTTGCTGGCATTGCAGAAAAGGCGAGCGCGGCCTGAGGAGGAACGCGAATATGACCGAAGAGTCGATGACGGACAGCCTGAAACGCCATTGGATGGGGATGTAGAACGTATCTAGGAGGCGAAACAACACCACCACCAACAACAACAGCAACGGCAACAACAGCAATAACAATCATGGTAAGACTGTTCGTTCTTATCTGCTCGAGTGTCCGTTAACGCGTATTTCCCAAACCCTCAAACCCTCAATACCCGCCCTCTTCGTCTTCGATCGTACCCCTTTGGGGCTGTATACCTTTCTTCCCTGCAGGCCGGGCCCCGGCAAGCGGCGGGGCGGCCGCGGACCGTCGGCCTGGCCACCGACAGCGCTGATCGGCGGCAACCCGACCCCAAGAGGGACGGAGGGGACCGACTACGACAACGACGACGACGACGACGACGACGACGACGATGATGACGACGACGACGACGTCGACGTCGACGACAGCGACGGCGACGACGACGAGCGAAAGCGAGAACGAGAGAGAGAACGACAGAAGGGAAGGCCACGAAGTAGGCCAGGAAGGGCGACAGCGGGGACACGAAGGGAATGCGTATGGGGCCGCGAAGAGCGCGAACGAGAGGGGGGCACGAAGGGCAGATAATGCGGGGCCACAGAAGGTAACGACGGGGCCACTGAGGGTAGCAACTGGGCCACGCAGGACAGCGAGGGGGCCACAAAGGGCGACAGCGGGGCCACGACAGGCATGCACATGGGGCCACAACGGGCGCGAACGAGCGGGGGCCACGGAGGGCATAAGTAGATTGGGCCGCAGAGGGCAAGGACGGGGCCACTGAGGGCAGCAACGGGGCCACGAAGGGCAGCGAGGGGGCCACGAAGGGCGACAGCAGGCCACGAAGGGGATGCATATGGGGCCACGACGGGCGCGAACGAGCGGGGGCCACGAAGGGCATACACATATGGGGCCACGAAGGGCAGCGAGGGGGCCACGAAGGGTTGCAACGGGGCCACGAAACGAAGCGAGGGGGCCACAAAGGGATGCAACGGGGCCATGAAGGGCAGCGAAGGGGCCACGAATGGCGTGCAACGGGGCCACGAAGGCCAACGAGGGGGCCACGAAGGGCATGCAACGGGGCCACGAAACAAAGGGAGGGGGCCACGAAGGCGTGCAACGGGGCCACGAATGGCAGAGAGGGGGCCATGAAGGGCTGCAACGGGGCCACGAAGGGCAGCGAGGGGGCCACGAAGGGCTGCAACGGGACCATGAAGGGCAGCGAAGGGGGCACGAAGGGCTGCAACGGGAGCATGAAGGGCAGCGAAGGGGCCACGAAGGGCTGCAACGGGGCCACGAAACAAAGCGTGGGGGGCCACGAAGGGCTGCAACGGGGCCACGAAACAAAGCGAGGAGGCCACGAAGGGCTGCAACGTGGCCACGAAGGGCAGCGAGATCACGATTCCTAAATAATCGGTAAGGGAGGCCTCAGCGTGAGCGCGACTCCTGGGTGCCTGAGTGTCGGGAGCGCGGCGCTTGAGTACATTCCAAGAAAGTCCAACGCAAGGGCGCCAGTCTTGAGTGAATTGCAAGAAAGTCCCGAGCGAGAGCGCGACTCCAGAGCGCCAAGAGAGCGATTAATTAATACATAACCAGGAAGTCCCAAGCGAGAGCGCGATTCCTGAATACAATGCGAAGAGTCTCGGGCGGGAGCGGGGGTCCTGGCTAAATTGTGAGGAAGTCTCAGGCGGGAGCCGTTGATGTTGTTGTTGTTGGTGTTGTTGTTACCCCGGGGGCCAGCAACGCAGTTTGAGGATGAAGAGTTCCCCTGATAAAAAACAGGTGCGAGCGCCAGTAGGGGCACTTCAATTGAAAAAGCAAAGTGCACCAGAGGGGGATCAACTTCTTCAGTAATGGGAATCCAACCGCAGCAACAACGATAACAACAAGAGCAGCAGCAACCACAACAACAGCAGCCACAACAACAACATCAACAGCAGCAACAGCAGCAGCAACAGCAGCAGCAACAGCAGCAGCAACAGCAGCTGTACGCAACAACATCAACAACAACGACAACAACACTTACGACTCCTCGCTCTCATCTGCTCGCGGGCCAGTCAACACGTATATCCCAAACCCTCGATACCCGCCCTCGTCGTCTTCGATAGTACCCCCTTAGGGAAATAGCTTTCTTACCTGCAGCATGTATTTCGTGCAACCCCAAAGGCAGGGGAAGAGAGGACGGATGGAAGGAAGAGACAATGGGGAGCGAGGGGGATAGAGCACGAGAGAGTGTAGCAGGATGGGGGCTAGGAGCAGAAAACACGTGGCAAAACCAGACGGGCAAATCGGGCGGGAAGACCCGGAAGGTGGGCCCATGCAGCGAGGTCGAGCAGGCGGGTTGCTGAAGCGTGCGTCCTGTATGAATCACCAGGAAATCTCGAGTGAGATTGAGAATCCCAAGTAAACCACTAGGAAATCCACAGCGACAGCGTGATTCCTGAGTGTCGAGGGCGCGGCGTCTGAATAAACTGCAGGGAAGTCCCACGCGAGAGCGCGATTCCTGTATAGATTGTGAGGACGTCCCGCGCGAGAGCGCAAATTGGGAATGCAATGCGAGCAAGTATCAGGCGGGAGCCGTTGTTGTTGTTGTAAACTGGGGGCCAGGGGCGGAATTTGGTAGCACCTCAGTTTCCCTTATAAAAGAATGGGTGCGAGCCTCGGGAGCAGCACATGGTTAGCGGACAGGAGGGGGACCAACAACAATTATTCCTCAGAAGTGAGAGTTCAACAACAACAACAACAACAACAACAACAACAACAACGGCAGCAGCAGCAACAACAACAGCAACAATCGTTCTAAGACTGTTCACCCTTATCTGCTGTGTCCAATAACACGTACTTCCCATACCCTCGATACCCGCCCTCTTCGTCTTCGATCGAACCCCTTTTGGGCTGTATACCTTTCTTCCCTGCAGGCCGGGCCCCGGCAAGCGGCGGGGCGGCCGCGGACCGTCGGCCTGGCCACCGACAGCGCTGATCGGCGGGGCGGTCGCGGACCGTCGACCCGACCCCAAGAGGGACGGACAGGGGACCGACCACGACGACGACGACGTCGACGACTACGACGACGTCGACGACGACGGCGATGACGACGACGACGGCGACGACGACGACGAGCGAAAGCGAGAGCGAGAGAGAACGACAGCAGGGCCACGAAGGACACGAAGTAGGCCACGAAGGGCGACAACGGTGACACCAAGGGAATGCGTACGGGGCCACGCAGAGCGCGAACGAGCAGGGGCCACGAAGGACAGATAATGCGGGGCCACAGAAGGCAACGATGGGGCCACTTCGGGTGGCAACTGAGCCACGTAGGACAGTGAAGGGGCCACACACGGCGAAAGCGGGGCCACGAAGGGCATGCACATGGGGCCACGACGGGCGCGAACGAGCGGGGGCCACGAATGGCATACATATATAGGACCACGAAGGGCAGCGAGGGGGCCACGAAGGGCAGCGAGGGGGCCACGAAGGGGAGCGGGGAGGCCACGAAGGGCTGCAACGGGGCCACGAAGGGTCGGCTGCAACGCGCAAGGCAAAAAAAAAAAATCTTTACAGGTAAAAAAGTTTTTTTTTGCCTGTGGCGCTTTTTTTTTTGCCTTGCGCGTCGGGTCCCCGGGGCACTGGCCGGGGCGCGCGCGCCGGGCGGGGGGGTGCTCCTCCGCTTCCCTCGGCCTGGCTCACAAAAGGAATCGCGACCAGGGTTTTTGCCTGTGGCGCTCCTGGGGCCCAAAGAAGGAATCGCGACCAGGGTTTTTGCCTGTGGCGTTTTTTTTTTTGCCTTGCGCGTCGGGCCTCCGGGTCTTGCCGAGAGCGCGCGCGTGTAGAGGAAGTGCTCCCCTGCTCTCCTCCGCGTCAGTGGCGCTCCTGAAGCCCAAAAAAAGAATCGTGACCTGGGTTTTTGCCTGTGGCGTTCTGGGGCCCAAAGAAGGAATCGTGACCTGGGTTTTTGGCCTGTGGCGTTGTACTTTCGCCTGCGCGCTCGGGCCGGGCGGACGGAGGTGCCATGCGGACGCAGCCACTGGAGCCTTCGGTGGAGCTGCATATGAGGCCACGACCCGTGTGAGGGGTGTGAGGAGATATGGTTGGGCATGCGGTGAAAGTGCTGACGATGACGGGAGGGGGGAGGAGGAGGAGGAGGAGGAGAGGAGGAGGAACGCGGGGGACTGAACGCTGGAGGCCGATGCGAAGTACTAAAGATGAGGAGGTGTATTAGGAGAGGGACGACGACAAAGAGGACGAGAAGGACGAGAAGGAGGAGGAGCAAGAGGGGGGACGCAGGAGGAGGAGGCAGAGGAGAAGGAGGCACAGAACGAGGACGAAGAGGAGGCAGGAAAATCAGCTGCGTGAGCTGATTCTCTATCCTATCCTTTGCTATCCCCCCCTTTCGTTCCCCCCGACCGTGGGCGGTCAGGAGTGCCCAGAGGGCGCTAGAGTTCAGTCGGGCCTGTCCCTCTACAGGGGGGATATCCAGGAATAGTAAAAAAACTTTGGAGACGATCCAGGAGAATCCACGAATACCCAGGAATTGTCTTTCGTTGCCCCCCGACGGCAGCTGCCTCCCCGAGCGTGGCGAGAAGGCTCGGGGCGCCCGCCCCCCGCGCACGGGCCCCCCACGGCTCACGAGGGGCGCCCGCGAGTCGAGGCGCGGGGGCGCCACCGTGGGTTGTAACAACACCCATCCGAGCACACGAGAATGAGAGGAGGCGGAGGAGGAGGAGGAGGAGGAGGAGGAGGAGGAGGAGGCGGAAGAGGAGGACGAGGAGTAGGAGGAAGGGGATGATGATGATGAGGAGGAGGAGGAGGAGGAGGAGGAGGAGGAGGAGGAGGAGGAGGGGAAGGGGGAGGAGGGGCAGTGATGCAACACCACGGGCAGTGGTGCCGTACAGCGGCATTCCAGGCTTCTGCTGGGCGGGCAGGAACATACGTACAGCGGGTCGGGTCGGGCGGGCGGGACACTAAAGTCGGATG